>OX442359.1:1741085-1856085 GCA_949357725.1 Hyperoplus immaculatus | reverse complement strand
ATTTTTAATAAATTTGACAATTAATTATTGATAAAACATAAATACTACGTTAATAATTGATAGGTTTTATATAGCGCTTTATTGCCTAGGCACTCAAAGACACTTTACAGGGTTCCTGGTTCAATTCATTCACACACAGTCATACCGGTGGTGGTAAACTACCATAGTAGCCACAGCTGCCCTGGGGCAGACTGACGGAAGCGTGGCTGCCATTCAGCGCCAACGGCCCTGCCGACCACCACCTCAAACATACAGCAGTCATACACATTCACACAAGGCAAGGTACACATGGGAAAAGTAGGGTTAGACAGTGAGACCATATAACACTCTTTCTGCCTTTTCTCAGGCTAGGATGAACCGATGTCTAAAATATTTGCACATGTATACTACACAGGATCTCAGAGTTCAATACACCTTCATATTTCCACCGGTGAAGTAGGTCTTTAAGAACTGAATATAAAGAGTCATAATTATAGCAATAATAACAATAATTTCCTTAAGCCTATCAGCTCCACAAAACTCTCTGTATTTCTCAGTATGTCTATGTGTCTGGTTTTAAAATCAAAAATATAAAGACATAGTAAAATAGCAATAATCACAATAAATTCTGTGTTGTTTTGTGTTATGTTATCAGGGTCACCGGCGTATGGTTTGCTGCTCTGCTTGGTGTGAAGACAACGCGTCCTGCAACCTGTTCACCTGCGGCTTCGACAGACAAGCGATCGGCTGGAACATCAACATCCCCGCGCTGCTGCAGGACAAGTGAACCGAGCACTGTGTAACTGCACAATGCAAAAGACCACACATACGCACTGCGGGCTTAAAGCGATAGTGTGTAACTTTAGAATGGAAAGACTTTAGAGTATCCCTACACTCACACACTTTAGGAGTAAAGCTACAGTGTGTAACTTTAGAATGAAAAGACTTAGGGTCTCACTACACTCACATTAAAGCTGTAGTGTGTAACTTTACAATGTAACGACCACACATATGCACTCCAGGCTTAAAGATACAGTGTGTAACTACAATGAAACCACTTAGAGTACCCTTACACTCACACACTGCAGGCTTAAAGATATACTGTGTAACTTAACAAAGAATCAACTTCCCACACTTACACACTCCAGGAGTAAAGCTATAGTGTGTAACTTTACAATGAAACCACTTGAGAATCCCACACTTGCATACTGCAGGATTAAAGCTACAATGTGTAACTTTACAATGGAACTACTTAGAGCATCCCACACTCAAACTTGCAGGCGTCAAGCTACCGTGTGTATTTATTTAATTTTTTTAATAGGCTATATGTAATTTTTTTTTAAATATAAATGAATGATGGTAACATTCAGGCCATCACCAAACAAGTTGACACAAAGTTGATTAATCTATTTGGGGGGCAAGAGAAGTTACGCACTATATCTTTAAAGGTTCTAAGGCTCCTAAAAGTTTAGTTTCAAGCTCCTTTTTGTCCGTGAAAACTTGTCAAAGTAAAAGTCACCTTTGTTGTCAATTTCTGCAATATGTACCAGACGTACAGAGGGATCGAAAATACGTTTCCCTCCGCCCCACGGTGCAATAAGTACGAATAATTAAAAAAAAATTATATTAAATTATTATTATTGCATAAATTGTTATACAATAAATAAATTCTAAAAGTTAGGATAAACCAAGCGGTATAGAAAAACTTAAGAAATTGAAAATTGTGCAATATATATATATATAAAAACATAGCGTACAATATGTGCTATAAAGTACATTCTAAACGGATTGTCACATGTTGTAACGATGAAATGTGAGAATTGACTAAATGAAAATGCTTTTAACAGCTGTGTTTTGAGCGTGCAGTTTCACCGTATTTAACCCCAAACTAAAGGGACTAAAGGAAGAGAAAAGGATTTGCGCTTGCTGTCTATTGCACAGTCACTCTCTCTAGCTATAAGCACCGCCAATATTTACAGTCACATCTGTGTGAATAATAATAAGAATTACTTTATTTATCGAGCACTTTTTTTTCTTCAAAATTCACTTCACAAAGTGCTTTTTAAAGGCATTGGAAATAACCACAGGAGGAGACAGTCAGAAGTCATCCCGTTTCAAAATAACAGTTAAAACAATCTAAAATACACACATAATAGTATAAAGCATGTATTTAAAAACTCAAGAAAATTGAATAACCACTATTTTCCATCCAGTACAATATGTGTCATGTGTTGACGTTTCTGTGACTAAACCAAACACTGTGTGCGTCTCTTTCTCTCCCCCTCTCTCCCTCCCTCTCTGTCCCTCTCTCTCCCTCCCTCTCTCTCCTTCTCTCTGTCTCTTTCTCTCCTCTTTCCCTCTCTCTCTCTCTTTCTCTCTATTGTTCTATTTGTCTATCCACTACGCCACCAGAGCGCCCCTCCTTTTTATGGACCTTTTTAGAAACTTAAGAAGCTTGGGCTGTGATTTTACCGCCTATATTTGTTTTCCTCAGGCCAAGGATAATGGTTGTATTTTACTTTGGCTGGTTAACTAGTCAAACACAGGCCTCAAGGTTAACTACAACATACAGCAATGTGTAACCAGGTATCAGAATTAGTATTACGTCGAAAAATGGAAAGTCCTCGCATTGATGTAAAAGTTTAGTCGACTGTGACAAATTTATAAAAATTCTGATACAAGTTGATGACAAAAACTACATTTTATCAGCTAATTAATTGAAGGAGGTGATGCACTAAAACAGAAGTAAATAAGTGTTTAAATCTAGGCTAATTAAGCCACACGTCCGCTTGCTTATAACGGGCAAAAATAACCCTAAAAGGAATAAAATTGTAACTTGTAGCTGCAATTTATAAGATTTCTAATAATGGCGCTTCTTAATATGGTGATAAAATTAAAAAATTGTGCACTTTAAATTAATTCTCCTCCTGTAAATTTAAGTAACAGTTATATTTGCACAAGCAGCAGTGAAAATAAGTCGTTAGATAGCTGTATTTTTGTTTTTCTTAAGCGCTTAAATAACAATTAATTTTTTTTTTTTTTTTTTCAGTACTAAATGTATCTATCGCTCCCACCCATATATTAGACATTAACTTATTCGTCCAAAAGCTTAATTATTCAAGATTAATTTAAATGAAAACAATACAATGAGTTGCTTGAACCTGCTATGTCTATTATTGTGCACCTTGATAAGTCTACACAGAGTTAACTATCGGTACAAAAATCACCAAACTCCCTCCAACCATGTACAGTAGGATATACAGCTCCGGGAAAAATTAAGAGACAAGTCTGGATTTTTTCTTAAATCTTCATCTCTACATTACTTATTAAAAAATGCTCTAAATGACAATATTCTTATTGTGAATTTGGTAGAAATGTTGTCAGTAGTTTATATTGTAAAATCAAAATGTTCATTCTACTCAAACATATGCCTCTAAAGTGGTATCTTATTTCCAGAGCTGTATAGTATATAATGCCATCATACTAAAGTATATAGTATTAGAAGGTCTTATGAAGTAAGTTCTCATGTTTGGGCTTTACAGCAAATATTTACAATGTACTAAAATGGCTCTTCTTGGTTCAACAGATAAAGGGAAATTATTGCAAAACGAAAATAGGGATTTATTAGAATATGGTGTAACATTTTAAATATTTATTTTCCTTGGTTGCCCGGCCCTGCTCTTGTTCCAATATTTTACATGATTGTAAAAAAAAAAAATAATAATAATATTTTTTATTTTTTTGGTTTTTCTCTCTGGTGTATCGCAGAGCCCTTTAGTCACCAGTGTTGGGAATCTGTTGGTGTCATATCTGTTGTTAAGGTCCTTTACAAAACTGGTGAAATATCCCAGAAGTGTCGTGATGCCGTTCGCTGTCAACCGCTTTGCTTTGCCACTGCCACTAAAAACACTCAGCCAAAGCCGCATTCGTGTGTGTGTGTGTGTGTGTGTGTGTGTGTGTGTGTGTGTGTGTGTGTGTGTGTGTGTGTGTGTGTGTGTGTGTGTGTGTGTGTGAGAGAGAAAATCGACGTCCAAAAAACTGTTTTAATGTTGTAATAATGATGAACAAGCACAACAGTAGCTTTTATTTCACACTGATTGTTTAAAGTTTTTAGCTTTAGGTTCGTGAAGCGCTTTCGCCGGTTTGTAACAACACTGTTCACTCAAACATTTCTCCCTGAAATAGGGTCAAATCATTTTGTATTTCTGTATATATTTGGTAACACTTTACATCTGCCCTTTGTAATAAGTAAGTAAGTAAGTAAGTAAGCTTTATTTATATAGCGCCCTTCACAGACCAGGGTCACAAGGCGCTTCACAATACATATTTTATACATACACTCAAACACCGATGGCAGTAGCTGCCATGCAAGGCGCTGTCTGAACCATCGGGAGCAATTTGGGGTTCAGTGTCTTGCCCAGGGACACTTCGACATGTGGGTAGGCGGGGAATCGAACCTCCGACCCTGCACTCCAGAGGCAAACTCCCTACCCACTTCGCCACTGCCGCCCCAGTTCCTGAGAATTTTTTTTTTTTTAAGATTTTTTTGCATTTTTTTTTACTTTATTAGACAGTTTTGGAGAGACAGACAGAGATGAAATGTGTCAGAGAGGGGAATGACATGCAGAGAACGACCCGGGCTGGATTCTAACCCGGGTCTGCTGTGAAGAGGACTGAGACTCTATGTGGGGGGGGGGGGGGGGGGGGGGGGGGGGGGGGGGGGGAGAGGGGTCTAACCACTACACAAGCGCCCCCAAAACTACCTGGGTATTTCTAATCGGAACAAAATCTTAGAAATACCTTGTTTGTCGGACTTAATTTGGATTTTGACAAACGAAAAATTCAATAAACTGAAGTGATGACAGTCCAGTCAAAAGGCAAATGTAAAGTGTTCATCTCTTACTCTAAACCGATAACATTTGTATCATATATATAAAAAAAATTGTAATATATAAAGTGTGGAGTCGCCAGTTTGGCTGTATTGTGTTATATTAGCCTTTATAACTTGACTATATGTTCCTGCATTTCATTTGTTTATATTGTGTTTAAAATTGCTTTATGATGGGTGGATTTAGTTCATCTGTGGAAGGCTTTTTATATTCACATAAACCATAAAGTTCATTTTGTTATTCATACCAGGGATGGAAGATACTGTGTATATAATCGCTGTACACGAGAAAAGTCACTATTATTCACTATTTTTCACAATGTTTTTTCTAGTAAATTTACGACTTTACTCTGAGAAAATATCCGAGTTTCTTTCATGTTAATTTATGATTCTAAATTTGAGAATTTGAAGAAAAAAAAATGGTCGTAATGTTGTAAAAGTTGACTGCAGACTCAACTTTCAAATATTTTTTTTTTAAAGTATTGTAAACTGTTTAGTTATTTATTTATATGAGTTGCATTGTAGTGTGCATTTTTAACTATAGGAATACCCTCTCTTTTATTGTGGTACCTCTTAAAGGTTCCTTAAAGGTGCTCCAAGGAACTTTCAGTTTGTGTTCATTCTTGCGCCCCCCTTTGGACAAAAGTGGCAGTTTTTTTAACCACACCAGCTGTTGTTCCTGGTTGAGCGTATACCCATGACAAAGACATTAAGAAAAACTATATACAAATAGCATTCTTTGCACTGATGGTCTCGTTTTGTGTTACATGTAATTTATGATCATCAGAGGAAAAAAAATTTAGACTGTTTCAGAAATATTTAAAAGTTCCTCATATCACCTTTAATGACCTTGAAGCATTATTTTCAGAGACCTAAACCTTGAACCCATTTATATAAAGCGTATCCATTCCTGCCCTGGTTTAAATGACAAAAAACCTTTCGTTTGTGTGAAGACATTTTTTAGAAAGCTATGTATTTTTTTCCTTTGCCGATAGTTCAAATTTTTTCACTCACTCACTCACTGCATTCAATTCAACTGCATTTTTCTACCACTATACTGAGCCACTGCTGCCACGTCCATATGATGTAATAATAACCGAATGTCCAGTCACATTTTTCACAATAAGATACTAGATCAAAACACATAATCACTCAGTGCATTTCCATGGGACAACTAGATTGGATTAAGACATATACCGAACTTGCCACTCAAACGGACCGCGTCACTTGTCTGAGTATACATGGCCTTTCAAATATTCGATAAATGGCCGGAGCATGGCTGACTCGCTATGCCGATGTGCGATGTCCGATCCCTGTTTACATGCAGGTAGAATGCCGACTATGAACGAGTTATCTAGGTGTTCTTATCCAACTTCGCTTGTCCGTTAATGTGCCGATTTGTGTGCGAAGTAGATCGGATAAAGGTGTCCACATGCATTTTACAAGTCCTGTTGAAGTCTCATTTGTTTATTTACCCGATTATGAGTCTGCATGGAAACGCACTGACTGACTGTCTCACATCCACCGTGGTTAAAGCCTTGTAAACCTAAACCGTGGCTCCTTGGTGTAACAAACAGTGTTATGTGTGAGTAATGTAACGACGAACAATAGCTCAGAATAATAATAATAATAAAACACCTGTTGTATCGTCTCGAAAAGCAGGTTTTGTCGATTATATCTGTGTCATGAAATGAACAACCGTCTCTGCTGGTGAAATCGAAATAAAACCAATTGTGCTGTTAAAAATTGTGTCAAGCTGATTTTTTTTATATATTTTATTTATTTATTTTAACCTTTATTTATACAGGTAAATCCCATTGAGTCCGGAGACATGTTCCCATTTACACGTTACCATTCACACACACATTCATACACCGATAGCAGCAGGCTAACTATCGACATTCACACGAGGCAAGGTGGGTGAAGTGTCTTTGCCCAAGGACACAACAACTATGACACAAGTGGCAGGGCGGGGAGCGAACCAAGTGATTTATTTTAGTGGTTGAGATTCCACGTTCTTTCACATCGAGACATTTGATGACATTATGTTTGCACACAAGACTTATTAGAGGGTTATCTTATATTATAATTTATTTTTTAAGATCTTTTTTTTGTGGTATTTTTCATGCTTTTTAAGACAATTTGGAGAGACAGAGATGAAATGTGTCAGAGAGGGGAATGACATGCAGAGAACGACCCGGGCTGGATTCTATCCTGGGTCTGCTGTGAAGAGGACAGACAGACAGACAGACAGACAGAGAGGGGAATGACATGCAGAGAACGACCCGGGCTGGATTCTAACCTGGGTCTGCTGTGAAGAGGACTGAGACTCTATGGCGGAGGGGAGGGGGGGGGGGGGTCTAACCACTACACCACAAGCACCCCCCACATCCACTAACCTCCACTGATTGTCTTAATCTGTGATTGCTATCATGTCTTACTAAAATGGTAAATGGACTTGACTTATAGCCTATAGCGCTTTTTAGACAATTTTCTCAGACCCAAAGCGCTTTACATTTCTTACCACATTCACCCATTCACACACACACTCATACACCGATGGCAGTAGCTGCAATGCAAAGCGCTCTCTGAACCATCGGGAGCAATTTCAGTTAAATTAAAAGCTTGTGAGCCCGAATTTGCTAGCACCTAACGATGTTTAAGTATTTTCATACATTTTTTGAACATCAAAATGAAATGAGAGTACTGTAGACATTTTCATGTAGGTCATCAACAGAATTTGAGTTTTGACTCTTATAATTGAAACACCGACACAACAAACTTAACACAAATCAGATCATTTATTCCCAGCGATAAAAAATAATCATGATCAATATAGACATCCATTCTCTTTACCTCATATCAAAATATTACACACAGTAGCATTCAACAGCTTTCAGTATTAGCACTTCTACATTCCTTACTTCAGAAAACCTTTCAACACATACACACCAAGGGACAAAAACTAACTAAATTAACGGGTTTTCAGGAAAATAAAATCCTTTGCGATATTTGTATTAATTTAAAGACATAGAAGGAGAAATACAGAGGACAAATATAAATGAATAACTAGAATATGTTCAGTAAAATGTCACATCTTGTAACACACACAGTTTGCCTCTAGGTGGCAGCATTTTGCCAGTCTTTCTCTCACCAATACTTTCTCTGGCGCTTTACAATAATGTTTAAAATGCATAAGGAGGAAAAAACTTAAACATATTTGAAAAGGGTGAAATGTGAAATTAGATCAAATATATTTCACTGAAACAACAGAATGTGAGAGGTGATAGTAACAAAAATTAAGGGATAAAATTATGTTGAATTCATAAATCAATGTTTTCAGTGCACACCTGATTTCTTCAAATTTGTATCATTACATTTTTAAATGATAAATAAAAATGATTTGTAGTGAATGATGAATGTTTGAATCAGGTTGACTTTTAAATTCAATAAATCACTTGAAGATCATGAATCAATCGAGTTTTCATTTCACATTTATTTGTACCATGTCAATTCACATTGAATGTCGTCACCTCGATTTTTATCACTTCATTCTTGTTACTGTCACCCCTCGTAACAGAAACGCACATCTTCTAAAAGTAAACAAAACAGACACAAAACAAGAATGAAATATAAATATATGTTCATTTATGTTTGTTAAGTATTAAAAGGAGCCCAAAGATTAAGGGCTAGGGCTATTAGGATTGTTTTGCAGTGACAAGTTGATTGTTAGTGTGGTTACTGTTGGTTAACTCTTGTACTTGTCATCTCCAATCAGGCCATTTTCACACAGAATTCCCAACATTCTTCTCTATCTGGTTTTCACATTATTTGCAGCTCATCCATATACAAAACATAAACATAAACATAAACAAAAATACATTAACTTCCCTCTGATCCCCCGTATTCAGCCTTATTATTGGGCCGGTTTCACAGACATGGATTAAGCCTATTCTGGACTAAATTGTACCTTCAATAGACAATCTCCATTTCAAATTCCATTTGGTCCAGGACTAGGCTTAATCCATGTATGTGAAACCGGCCCTTAAAGTTCTTTATACACTGACACTGAAGCTAGAGAGTCGTGGAGGTTTTCTTACCCATGTCCCGAGTGTGTGTTTGTGTCTCTTTGTGCGTGCATGTGTGAGTTAGAGTGTGAGTGTGTGTAGGCGCTGTGTGTGTGTGTGTGTGTGTGTGTGTGTGTGTGTGTGTGTGTGTGTGTGTGTGTGTGAGTTAGTTAGAGTGTGAGTGTGTGTAGGCGCTGTGTGTGTGTGTGTAGGCGGTGTGTGTGTGTGTGTGTGTGTGTGTGTGTGTTTGTGTACCTTCTGCATGTGTGTGTGTGTGTGTGTGTGAACCAAAAAGAGTTCTTTAAATACTGACGCTGAAGGTAGAGAGTTGTGGATGTTTTCTGGCCCACGTCCCGAGTCCGGCTGCCTGCACTGAGCTGGTGAACTGCTGCTTCGCCCGCTGGTACCGACCGGCCGCCGCCTTACAACCAGAGTATGTTCCTGCAGACGATTCCACGCCCAATATCTCACCATTCAACTGGGGAAGAAAAGACAAAAAACATGACTACATGTCCTGAGAAAATGGAACACATGGAAATTAGATTTTTGGATTGTAAAATGACTAGGACTATCTATCTATCTATCCATCTATCTATCTATCCATCCATCTATCCATCTATCTATCCATCTATCCATCCATCTATCTATCTATCTATCTATCTATCTATCTATCTATCTATCTATCTATCTATCTATCTATCGCCTGCTTTCCTAAGGATCTTTGCTAGCGTGTGCCGGCCGTGCATTTGCAGATTAATAATGGTAATACGTATGACCATGGTGAAGCAAAGTACATTTTGATTCAGTAGCGTTCATAAACTCAGGCTTTTCCCGTTTGCCTGCCTAGTTGGTGGGAGTTCAGACCCCCTTTCTATGTTTATAGGTTGGAAGAATTACGTGTAAAAAAGAAAAAAGTAAAAACTGTTTAAACCTGCAGTGTGTAGAATTCTGGGTTTTATTTCCTAGCAGATTTTGTAGAAAATAATTATAATATCCATAAGTACGTTTAATTTAGTGCATAATAGCTGAAAAAAATGTAGAATTATTTTTTTTTCCCCTTAGAAAGGGTCTCATATATGTTCATATTTCTCCATTTCTTGGACCAAAACCGTCGCTGCCATTTTGGAAGTGTCATAGTTGGAATGTCATCAGGTGCATTGTTTAAAATTTAGAATTGTTCTTGTCCTTGAAGGCCACTGTAGCTTCTGTTATTATTCTAAAGGGTTGGGGTTACCCAGGGAGTGTTGCATTCTAGAACTTTCTAGGACTTTCAAGAACTTACTTAATGATGTCATATTACACACTGCACCTTTAATAAACACATTTCTAAAATATATATATAAAAATGAGCTAGATTTGTGGATAACTTATAAGATATTCTGTATGTCAGCTACAGTTTCCTGAAATCTGAAATGTTGCTATAGAATCTCAAGACAGTCCTGTCAGTTTCAGCTAGAACATATCACCTGTCAATCACTCAATGTGTTGGAAAGATGACACCTGTCCCATGACACTGGCTGAGTCGTAAAAGCCCTACTAACGTCCTCCCTCCTACATACTCAACATGTATATACTACATACTAAAAGCCCTACTAACATCCTCCCTCCTACATACTCAACATGTATATACTATATACTAAAAGCCCTACTAACATCCTCCCTCCTACATACTCAACATGTATATACTATATACTAAAAGCCCTACTAACGTCCTCCCTCCTACATACTCAACATGTATATACTATATACTAAAAGCCCTACTAACATCCTCCCTCCTACATACTCAACATGTATATACTATATACTAAAAGCCCTACTAACATCCTCCATCCTACACACTCAACATGTATACTATATACTAAAAGCCCTACTAACGTCCTCCCTCCTACATACTCAACATGTATACTATATACTAAAAGCCCTACTAACGTCCTCCCTCCTCCCTCCTACATACTCAACATGTATACTATATACTAAAAGCCCTACTAACGTCCTCCCTCCTCCCTCCTACATACTCAACATGTATACTGCATACTAAAAGCCCTACTAACGTCCTCCTATACTCAACATGGATATACATACTGCTCTACTTAACGATCGATTGTGTGTGCGAGGTTCGTCGGACCGTTTACACTGAAGTATACAGAAGCAATAAAGAATTTGAAAAAAATCTTCCATGCAGTTTGAAAAATACGCAACGCATTGTGGGGCGGTTGAGAAGGAAAAGTATCCTATCGATCCATACACAAAATCTTCCCAGAAGTTAGTAGTACTCATCCGGGCATTTCTCGCCTACACAAACTCACATACACAACCACAACTTACTCAAATTGACGTCAAATTTAGTATGAGTAGGACGTCAGTAGGGATTTTCGAACACAACACCTGTCAATCACTCATGTGTTGGTAAGATGACACCTGTCCCTGTGACACTGTCTGTTGGACACGGTGGACAGTTTGACATTTTGAATTATCAGTTGCAGGAGACACACACACACACACACACACACACACACACACACACACACACACACACACACACACACAGGTGGAACTAATGACATTAACCGTGAAGGTTCCGCTGTAACCACGGCAGCAGGGACCTGGAACTAATCACAGTCGGTCTAAATGTTCCATAATGATGTTGGCCACATGTTTAGGTCGCTGCTGTGATTTTCTTCGGCTGAATCACAGCAGCGCTGATCTAGAGCGACAATGTGATATTGCTTAAAGGGACACTGTGTAACATTTTAAGTAATTCATTAGCTAAAATCAATATCCTCATTCATAAATATGTCCTCATTGGTGTAAAATCACCTCTGCCAATAATCTGAATTATCCTCCTGAGCGGAGAATTACAAATATTAATATTACATGTTGTACATTGAGCAGGCAAGTCTTATGGAGGCATCCATGTTTTTGGAATGTCATCAGGTGCATTGTTTAGAATTTAGAATTGTTCTTGTCCTTGAAGGCCACTGTAGCGTCTGTTATTATTCTAAAGGGGTGGGGTTACCCAGGGAGCGTTGCATTCTAGAACTTTCTTGATGATGTCATATCACACACTGCACCTTTAAATATCAGCAATGAGGAAAATGTCTAATAAACCTCTGCAGATTTGATGCAGAAGTATATTTTTTAGATTGCAAACTTGACTCCTTTTAAAAGCATAAATGTGCTCATAAAATATGTTATTTTTGGAAACAGACACTTCACAAGATAATGATGTTAAAAACAAGATTCAGCCCTAAAGTGAATGACGTGGTTTGTCTCAAAATCAAAAACCTTTAGAAGAACGTTTAAAGCCCCACTTCACCGGTGGAAATATGAAGGTGTGTTGAACTCTGAGATTCTATGTAGTATAAATGTGCAAACATTTTAGAAATCGGTTCATCCTAGCCTGAGAAAAGGCAGAAAGAGTGTTTTATGGTCTCACTGTCTAACCTTACATTTTACTCATGTGACATCACTTCAGTAAAAATTTAGGGTTAGGAATAACAGGACAGCTGGGCCAAGGGAAGACTGAGGGAAGAAAAACCTCATTCATTATATTATAATAGTGATTTTATAATGATAGAACGCCGGTTCCGTATGGGTGAAGTATTCCTTTAATATGGTTTAATAGGGTTCTAAAGCATGTTTCCTAACCCCCCCTCCCCTGCCTCCTCTCTCTGACCCACCTGTTGTTGTACCGTGTGCCAGCGGTTGAACAGTGATTGTCTGCAGAGTCTAGACGGGCCTGAGTCTTCCCTCTGTCCGGTCACAGAGTTTATCTGCTCCAGACATGAGTCTCCTAAAGTCCAGTTCACACTCAGGCTGCAGGCTTTAGCTACGGGACGGACAGAGGGGGTATTCAGACCTGAAGAGAGAGAGAGAGAGGGGAGGAGAGGGAGAGAGAGGGAGAGAGAGAGAGGGAGAGAGAGAGGGAGAGAGAAGGAGAGAGAGGGAGGGGGAGAGAGAGGGGGAGGGAGAGGGGGAGGGAGAGAGAGAGAGGGAGGGAGAGAGAGAGGGGGAGGGAGAGGGAGAGAGAGAGAGAGAGAGGGAGAGAGAGAGGGAGGGGGGAGAGAGAGAGGGGAGGGAGAGGGGGGAGGGAGAGAGAGAGAGGGAGGGGGAGGGAGAGAGGGAGAGAGTATTATTTGTATTATTTGTAATATTGTAACACTTTGACAACATTGTTTGTTTACCACAAAAGTCATGCCAATAAAGCTTTTTGAATTTGCGAGAGAGCGAGGTAGAGAGATTCACAGGGTCAGGCATCAAGAATAGTGTTCTCGTAAATTAAGCCGATATCTGTTTCTTCTATTAAAGGTTCAGTAAGTGATTTGGTCCTTTTAGCTAACTTCCCCTCCCTCGTCCCTACGTCACCACCACATGAACACACAGCCATCCCCTCCCTCGTCCCTACGTCACCACCACATAAACACACAGCCGTCTTCATCAGATAGTGCCGCGATGGAGAGCAGCGAGTCATCGTTCACGGGCACAGAGACCCCGCCTCTTTATAGCGCTCTGTCTCCTGATTGGATAAAAACTAACGGGATACTCAAAATTGTATCTGGTAAATACTGCAAAGCTGAGTGACTGGGAGACCTGTGTTATGAACTGTGCATACTGTTTAACTGACTGCTGTTTGAATATAGAGAGATTTAACACGTATATTAACAAAAAAAATAACATACTTCTCCTTTAACCATCTTGAAATTGGATTTCTAAAGAAAAATAATATTTTCTGGTGTGTGAAACAGATATTTTAGGATTTGTGTTTTGTACGTACATCCGAGCAGTAGCTGCTGCCGTCGGTAGGGGAAGGGCAGGTGTGTGAGGGTTGCTAGGCGACGCGTCATGGCTCTTGTCATGTGACCCGTGTGACTGAGCGTTCCCACGGTGATGCTGTGGAGGTAAACGGGTTCAACAAGCCGAGACAGCAGGGACCCCTGCAGCCCGACAGCACTCCATCTGATGAGACAAATAAATCATGTATCATTTTATTTATTTATATATATTTTGATGTTGAGATGTTGAAATCTGATTATGATTTTACTTTGTGTCATATAATATGCTAATTCTGAGATCAAAATTTGTAGACTGCTTTCATGGTGTAGGTTCACTCTATCTGTCTTTATTTCTAGATAGTGACTCGTTTGCTATACATTAATCCAAATCAAATCAAATCAGTTTTATTTGTATAGCCCAATATCACAAATAGACATTCGCCTCAGTGGGCTTTACATTCCATACAGTATGACACCCTCTGCCCTTATCTATCTATCTATCTATCTATCTATCTATCTATCTATCTATCTATCTATCTATCTATCTATCTATCTATCTATCTATCTATCTATCTATCTCTCTATCTCTCTATCTATCTATCTATCTATCTATCTATCTATCTATCTATCTATCTATCTATCTATCTATGACACCCTCTGCCCTTAGACCCTTAACTCGGCTGAAAAAAAACTCCCAGTATAAACTCCCAGTGTAAGGGGGGTGCCCTTAGCTCAGTTGGTAGGGCGTCCCCCCCATGGGCCTCGGCCAGCAGCGGACCCAGGTTCGATTCCAGCCCGCGGTCGTTCTCTGCATGTCAATCCCCTCTCTGCCCCATTTCACCTCTGTCTCTACACTATCAATAAAGCATAAAAATGCCAAAAAAAACTCACAGTGTACCCCTTTGTTATATTTCAGTGGTGATTATGAACTCACTTGGCGATCTTGTCAGTGCAGGACATGCTGACTAGAGGTCTCTTCTGATTGGCTCTCGTGGTGACGGGCAGCGTTCCCTCTCCTCCAATCACCTTCACTCTGAGGCCGCAGCGCAACCTCCGACTGGGGTCTGAAGAAGAAGAAGGAAAAGAAGGAGATTTATAAATGATTGATTGACTGCCTTTCTGTTGCTTCATAAAAAATTAAAGGTGCACTGCGTAACTGTGGGTGTGTCAGAGAAGTGAACTCTTTCTTAGGTATATTCTCATAACTGAATAAACACACTTATACTGTTTATAAAAATTAAAATTAAAAAACTTGCCAATTAAGCATTAAGTAACAGTGTACTAACTAATGTACTCTTATTGTAAAGTGTTACCTTATGATCTTAATACACTTTGTAACACTGTTAATAAAGGTGTTGATAAATTAATAAATGTGAAATGTAATGTGTGTGTGTGTAGTCTCACATGCTGCGTTGGTCTCGTAGGGGCAGTTGAGTCGAGCGTCTCCGCACGGTGACGAGCTGATGAACATGTGGAACAGAACGCCGTCTCTCAGCCGAATGAGGCCGCCATGTTTGTTTGAAACAAAGATGGACGCTCCCTCGGGTTCACTGTAGAGATAAGAGTCAGAGAAATACACACAAGAAGAAAAAATATTTTAATTATTATTATTATTATTATTATTATTATTATTATTATTATTATTATTATTATTATTATTATTATTATTATTATTATTATCATTATTATTATTATCTTGTAAGGGTCAGAAAAACAAGCACATAACATGAGCCATTTTGCGCTGATGTTTTTTTTTAAACAAGAGGAAAATTATTTTTAACATGAGATGGAGACCAAGCACTCAGAAGTATTTATTCATTCAATCAAACTTTGATCATAGCAATAGGCTATAGCACGTTTCATACACAGTGAAATCAACACAAACTAGGCCTTTCAGAAGTACTTTCAGAACATTTAAAAATAGTTTTTCTCTGATTTTTAGTACAAAAAACAAACAGGTGAAGCATAAAGTAAGTGAGTGTTAGGTGTTGTTACCATAGCAGCATCTCCAGTTGATCGTACAGGAATCGAACCAACGCCCTCCGGCTCATGACCTCAGCGTGCGCGTCACTGATCCTATCACCACGGTTACTCACACTGTCCCGGTCACCGTAGTTACTCACACTGTCCCGAGACCCTGGAATCTGGAGGAGAAGAATTTTAGGGACTGTTCAAATGTGTGTAAAAGCTGACATTTACTAGTTTAGAGAGGCTTTAAGGTATTCAAGTATGAATGTGTGTGTATGTGTGTGTGTGTGTGTGTGTGTGTGTGTGTGTGTGTGTGTGTGTGTGTGTGTGTGTGTCTCTGTGTGTGATACGTCGCCGATCGTATCCCCGCCGTAGTTACTCACACTGTCCCAATCCAGACACTTTGTCCCCGTGGTCAGAGACACAACCTGAGCTGATCTCAGATCAAATCCTGGAAGAGAAATTACACATTTTGCTCCATATGTATTAACTTCATTCATTCCGACTGAAAGACATAAAGATATCTGTAACAGTGTTGAATTTATGATGACTGTTGATGAAACTAGATATTTAACATGATTCAGTTCAAACAAGCCTTTCTCGTTTATCACTCATAGCAAGACAACAAGACATATTCTCCTCCCGTAAAGACCTACTTCACCGGTGGGAATATGAAGGTGTATTGAACTCTGAGATCCTATGGAGTATAAATGTGTAAACATTTTAGAAATCGGTTCATCCTAGCCTGAGAAAAGGCAGAAAGAGTGTGTTGTGGTCTCACTGTCTAACCCTACATTTTGCGTGATGTCATGCATGGGAAAATGTAGGGTTAGTATTAACAGGACAGCTGGGCCAAGGGAAGACTGAGGGAAGAAAAACCTCATTCATTATATTATAATAGTGATTTTATAATGATAGAACGCCGGTTCTGTATGGATGAAGTATTCCTTTAATAACCAGTTGAAACACGCAGATAGAAAGTCTACAAACAACAATAATTTCGAACAACTCTCCCTCCACTGAATCTAGTGTTCCAATCCGGCCTCATCAAACATTCACCGGGCACAGAGGAAGTCTGTCTGGCTCCGCGGGCCGATACGTGACGTAATGTGTTTGATTCAATTGCAGTGATTTTGATTATGATGTCTTCATGTGAGAGGGGCACAAAGGCTCCAAATGCTTCACAAGGTGAGCCACAGATGAATGGAAAAACTATTTCAAAACATGTATTTTAAAGGTGCTACGAGGAACTTTTAAATATTTCTGAAACATTCTTGTTCTTCCTCTGATGATCATAAATGACATGTGACAGCAAACGAGACCATCAGTGCAAAAGAATGCTATTTTTTCTATAGTTTTTCTTAATGCCTTTGTCATACGCTCACCCAGGAACAACAGCTGGCGTGGTAAAAACACTACCGCTTTTGTCCAAAGGGGGACGCTAGAATTAACAAAAACTTAAAGTTCCCTAGGAGCAGCTTTAATGGGAAAATGAGTCAAAAGTACTATCGATCCATACACAGAATCTTCCCGGAAGTAAGTACTCATCGATTGATGTCAAAATGAGTATGAGTAGGACGTTAGAAGGGCTTTTTGAACACAGGCTGAGTATGAACCATTTTTGTTTGAGTGAGCTCAGGTGTGCTGAGTGAATCAATCAGCTGTGGGAACTCACCCTGGGTTCCAAATCACATACTGTTTCTTTTTACTACACTACATACTAAAGTACGGAAGAGTTTTAGGGCCACAGGAGAGAAAAAAAAATCAGATAAGGAAGATTTATTTTTCCATTATGTCAAGATCATGGACGAATACTGCAAACTGCAATTGGATTTAGTGGGGCATCTAGGTATTTTCTGCATACTACAATTGACGTGCATCTATTGGGACATCCTAAATCTTTTTCTGGCATACTCAATAGTAGGGATGTATGGGTATTGGAATGCAGGGTTTAGACAAGCTTAAGATAGACACATCACTTACCTCTGGTCATAACGATCCCGGCCAGCACCTTGTGTCGGGCCTGTGAGGCAGAGAAACCGTCCGTCAGCTCCCAGTGTTTCTCTCTCACCAGACGACAGATCGACTCGGAGAAGAACTGCAGAAGAATAGAGAACATGGGAGAGAGTAGGACGCATTATGAACATGTAGGACCAGAAACCTTTTTTTCTTAACTTCTTCCTTTCCCTTTTGAACATGAATTATATTATTTGAGTTATATTTGTTGCTTAGGATACTGAGGATCCCATTTGCTTGTTTTTAATTTATTTCTTCTTCTTTTTTACTGCTCATTCGTTTTATTTTGTTTGTATTATTTTTAACATGTTCAATAAAGATTTAAACTATAAATTTTATTTTATTTTATTTTTTTAGCTGTATGTAATAGCTTGTTTTTATATAGCCTGTTATGAAGTGTAATTTTAGCATTATAGTGTCAATTGTGGTGTACTTTGTTTGTGTGTGTGTGTGTGTGGCCTTGTGCAAATTCTGCAACTTCTTTTCTGCTGCCTGTCTTGGCCAGGACTCCCTGTGAGAAGAGTCACTGTAACTCAATGGGACCTTCCTGGTGAAATAAAGGTTAAATAAAATAAAATAAAATAAAATAAAATAAAATAAAATAAAATAAAATAAAATAAAATAAACTGCTATTCATTGTTTGACTGATTCGGTCAACATGGGCAAGTCAAACTTCACGCTTCCTTCTGTTACCTTGACGTTTTTTTTACCTATTTTCATCAAAAATATCGTTTTGTATAATTAGTACTTTTTTGACTATTATTATTTTTTATTCTATTATTCAAGTTCTCAATAATAATTAATATGAAGTGTGTTTCAATGAGAAGACAAAATGATATGTATACTGTTTATATACATCATTAAATATATAAAAGAAAATTCTAATTTTCGGAAATTATATACATACATGTACACTCACCGCCCACTTTATTAGGTACACTTGTTCAATTGCTTGTAAAATCCAATAGCTAATCAGCCAATCACATGGCAGCAACTCAATGCATTTAGGCATTTAGACGTGGTCAAGACAACGTGCTGAAGTTCAAACCGAGCAACAGAATGGGGGAAGAAAGGGGGTTTAAGTGACTTTGAACATGGCATGGTTGATGGTGCACGGCAGGATGGATCCATTCTTTCATGTTGTTTACGCCAAATTCTGACCCTATACCATCTGAACTTCGCAACTGAAATCGAGACTCATCAGACCAGGGAAGACTTTTCGTATATATCCAAATACAGGTGGTTCATAATATCCATAACCATTTTTACTTAAAGGAATACTTCACCCATACGGAACCAGCATTCTATCATTATAAAATCGCTATTATAATATAATGAATGAGGTTTTTCTTCCCTCAGTCTTCCCTTAGTCTTCCCTTGGCCCAGCTGTCCTGTTAATCCTAACCCTTACTGTGATGTCACAAGAAGGAAACTGTAGGGTTAGACAGTGAGACCATAAAACACTCTTTCTGCCTTTTCTCAGGCGAAGATGATCCGATTTAAAAAAAAATTGCACATTTATACTACATAGGATCTCCGAGTTCAATACACCTTCTCCAACCGGTGAAGTAGGCCTTTAATATTTTCAAATGCCAAGGGAAGCAAACACAACTACTCCCATGCATAAAATCTTCACCCCTATACATTTTTATCGTCCATTCCCTTTCCGGGGAAAAGTTTGACCAGTAAAAACTTGCTGCTACTTTCTGTCAGCGCTATATTTAAACCTGCCTGTGACTCTGGCGCCTATTATTTCCCTCAGACAACAGGCTCCAAACACACAGAGAAAAGTTTAAAATAAAAGTCTGCAGAAATGCTCCGGCTGCCATGACACTTTCGCCTGGACTCCCAGTGTATATAAAAACAGCCGCCATTTTTGACAGTCTGTCACTAATGTCCAAAAATTTTCTAACTCTGAATCTCAGAGGTAAAACTGAGGTATGTGTGTGTGTGTGTGTGTGTGTGTGTGTGTGTGTGTGTGTGTGTGTGTGTGTGTGTGTGTGTGTGTAATAGTGAATGTGTGTGTGTTTTAGCACTCCTGGACTTGTCACAATAGGCTACACCTCATTATATTTGGAGAGGACAGTCATGCTTATGACACACACCAGGAAGTTACAGGGAGTTTTTTCTGTTCGCAGTAAAGGCTCAACGAAGACCTGAGAAAAGCATCAATCAAAGCATCATTTCATTTGTACAGCAGGTCTGGAATCGCTCTATTTGACAAACGTTCACTCACTTGGAGGCGGGTGTCTGTTGAAGTTTAAAACTATTGGATCTGCCCAGTGCCACTCTGGATCTGCCAACCAATCGCATAACGTTTGGTCGTGACGTGATGTCATGCGCCGGCTTCTGACCACAACTGAAACTCAACGTCATTGTTCTCAGCCACTCCCGGGTTAGAATCCAGCCCGGGTCGTTCTCTGCATGTCATTCCCCTCTCTGTCTGTCTGTCTGTCTGTCTATCTGTCTGTCTGTCCTCTTCACAGCAGACCCGGGTTAGAATCCAGCCCGGGTCGTTCTCTGCATGTCATTCCCCTCTCTGTCTGTCTGTCTGTCTGTCTATCTGTCTGACTGTCTGTCTGTCCTCTTCACAGCAGACCCGGGTTAGAATCCAGCCCGGGTCGTTCTCTGCATGTCATTCCCCTCTCTGTCTGTCTGTCTGTCTGTCTGTCTGTCTGTCTGTCTGTCTGTCTGTCCTCTTCACAGCAGACCCGGGTTAGAATCCAGCCCGGGTCGTTCTCTGCATGTCATTCCCCTCTCTGTCTGTCTGTCTGTCTGTCTATCTGTCTGTCTGTCTGTCTGTCCTCTTCACAGCAGACCCGGGTTAGAATCCAGCCCGGGTCGTTCTCTGCATGTCATTCCCCTCTCTGACTGACCCGTTTCAACTCTGTCTCGCCAAATCTGTCTCATAAACGGAAAAAATAATCTCGAAGCTGTTCTTGTGGCTCCCTCAGTAAAAGCAGGTGTTCCTCTAGTCTGGTGCTAAAGTCTCTTGCTCCCCGTTGAGATGACGGTGGCACAAGGTAACACTTGTTTTGTACTACTGTCAATGAATGTATTATTTTTTTGTTTTAACCTTTATTTGTACAGGTAAATCCCATTGAGATTGGAGACTCTTTTTCGAGGGAGACCTGTTCCCATTTACACGTTACCATTCATACACCGATAGCAGGCTAAAATCAGCTATTATGCACTAAATTAAATGTACTTATGGATATTGTAATTATTTTCTACCAAGTCTGCTATGAAAAAAAGCCCACAATTCTACACACTGCAGGTTTAAAAGCAAGGGTGAAAAGGTGTGTTTTAAGGGCTGTTTTGAAAGACGAGAGAGTGTTGGCGTTGCTTTAGACGACAGTGGCACAAGGTCGCGTGTAATGACTGTGTTAAACAATTATCAGTCAGATCACAATGCTCTTCACAGCACCTTCCTCCTCCTTCAGCCCTAATGTGCTGTCATAATGTCCGTTAACGCGTCACACCGTTTGACAGACAGTTTATATTGAGGGTGTGTGTGTGTGTGTGGGGGGGTGGGGGCGGGGGGGCAGTGAAAAAAGGGCTGTGAAAAAATATTATTTTGGGGAAGAGGAGGATGGAAGCGCATGCAAATTAAGACTAAATTATTTTTTCTTTTTCGGCAATTTGAGAGATTTTTGTCTATTTTGCTTCGATAACATTTATTCTTTTATACGAAGACTATACGTAAACTCTGGCTTTATCCAACATCTATTTTTTGGTTTTCAAAGAGATGCACATTTTCACATAATTAGTTGGATATTGCCAAATTTGCATATTTATTCAAACATTTCTGATTAAAAGAAAAATGTAATTTAAGTAATCAACTGTCAAGTTTCATGATGATATCTACAAGTTCAAAATGTTATCCTATTCACCTGCAGTGTCTCGCCCACAGACACAGACACAGACACAGACACACAGACGCACACACACACACACACACACACAAACACACACACAGACAAACACACACACACACACACACACACACACACAGACACAGACACACACACACACACACACACAGACAAACACACACACACACAGACACAGACACAGACACAGACACAGACACAGACTCACACACACACACACACACACAGACGCACACACACAGACGCACACACACACACACAGACACACACACACACACACACACACACACACAGCCCAAAGCAGAATAAAATAACCATTTTGTTAAAATCTAGAGCATTTAAATATTTCCTTTACAATCCTCTGTCTATCGCTACTGTCACCAAATCTCCCCGAGGGCTTAATCACATATCTACAACGTCTGTCTAAACAACTCAATCTCCCTCTGCATATATCTGTTTGACAACGACGGATAATAAATCTTCTTGTATTCATAAACCACAACAGAAAAAAAACATGGCGGAAGATTCTCGGAGGCTCCTAGACATAATGAAGTTGTTTAGATGCCGTGTGCAGGACACTTGGCCCTCGGGATATGAGAGGGTCATGCTGATGTAGGGCGGGCACACTCCATTTGGTCGCATACGAACCACACACCACACACCCACTTATCCAGACCGTTTAGAAAGGCTAAATCCCATTGAGACCAGGGACTCTTTTTCAAGGGAGATCTATTCACATGCCCACGTTACCACGTCTCCACACTGTGTGTAAAATGCTTCAGAGACATTTGCTGAACCATAAAAATCTTGTCTATATGTTTATCTACAATAAAATCAAAGACCTGGAAATAAGTATCATATGTCCTCTTTAAGTGAAGGTTATGACACATGTTTAGGTTTAAATACTGTGACACTGGTATCGGAGAAGTGTTTGTGATATCTGCAAATATCATATCGTTATCAAATTAATCCATTTTATATAGTATATCATGATGAAACCAGCGACTTACACCCCTTGTTATAACAAGGTATGTAGTTTAAATCTACATACTGTAACATTGGTAACATAGTACTGACACACTGTACTGAGGTGGTTCAAAGTCCAGAATGTTTACATCTACATACAGGGACATAATGAAGTAAAGAAAAAAAAATCTTTGCACTACTTTATCTAATGTAAATATTGTTTAGGTTGTGTTTTTATTATTTTACTCTCTACTATATTTTTTCTTTTTTTCTATCATTCCTATTGCACCGTGGGTCAGTGGTAAACTCCATTTTGATTCTGATGTGTGTCTTGCACATATCAGAACTGACAATAAAAAAACTTTGACTTTGACTTTGACTAGCACTCACCTGAGGTAGCTGGTTTCTGGCTGTGCCGCCCTGGAGACCCAAGACTTTCCTCTCCGGCCCCAGACTGATGCTGTAGACGGCCTGCAGAGCGGCGACTGCGGCCTGGGCCTTGGCGAGTCTCTTACTGTGACCACAGCCTTCAAACACCTTCCCCTCCACCCTCACAACCATCACAAACTTCCTCACCGGCTTCCCGTGAACCCTCTCCGTCAAACACATGTATCTGAGTCCAGGCCTTAGCTCGTTTAGCAGCACTACCGGGCTGAAATGCTCTAGAAAAGACCCGCTAAAGGCTCGTATTTTAGGGTTCGTTGATGACACCAAATCCAGTGTGAATCGGACAAGTCGTCTGTGGTTGTAAATGCTGGAGAAAACCTCATTTTTTGCTGCCGCTGTGCAGTGCATAAGGGACGATGGCTCGAACTCTTTTAGGAATGCATCATGGAAGTCCGGTATATCAGCTGTAAAATCCACAGTGGAGTTCTGTGTGAAATCCCCCATCGTGGCGTGAGCTTGAGTGGCATTTGGAAACTGTATGAACGAGCGTAAAGCCAGTTCTGCGGCCCTCATCTTGGCCTTTTTCTTGGTCGGTCCTCGGCCCTCGAAGTGGAATCCATTGACTTCCACGCCGACTGAAAACACCGGAGCGTGGATCGGGCCGGTTTTTGAGGTGATCTCGAAACACAAACCGGGTCGTAACTCGTTTAGCTGAACCAGTGCGTTCTTCTGAGTGACAGCCCAAGTTGATCTTTTACATGTAAAGTAGTTTTGGTCTTTTCCGTCCACTAGCGAAAGCCTCTTTCTCTTTAGATTTCGTGGTGAGGTAATGGGATAAGTTGTGTAAAAGTTTGATGGGTGATACTTTCGTAGTGGGTCGCAGTCCAAATGACTTATTACATCGTCGTGATTTTCTTTCACCTCAAAGCTGCTTGTGCCTGGGGATAGATAAAGGTTTAGGTTAAAGGTGGAGTCAGTGATTCTGGAGAACGCTTGTTGTCAAAATCACTTTTTGTCAAAATCTGTGAATATCCCCTCATGATCCACTTACTGTGTGTGCGCTGAAAAAGAATCAGGTGTTAAATCACAGCCTAGGCTCTGTAAATGGGCATGTTGTTTGCCACAGTGGGCCCCTTTGTTTACATACCAGTTTACAAAGCCTAGGCTGTGTATTAACGTCATATTTTTGAAGTGCAAGGTAGGAAAAGATATTTACTTGAATTGTCCGCATCCTCAGCTGAAGACGCTCCATTATCCCAGAGTGTTGTGGGACTGATGAGGGTCGATAGAGTGTTGACTCGTCCTGAAAAACAGCATCAAAAACACATTAAAATCAATTAGGATCTTCTCCACAACTTGATGCAACATAATATACAGCTCTGGAAAAAATTAAGAGACCAATCCAAATGTTCAGTGTCTCTCGTTTGACTATTTATAGGCATATGTTTGAGTAGAATGAACATTTTTGGTTTTATAATATAAACTACTGACCTGGCCTCTTATTTTTTTTCCGGACCAGTAAATATAAAAAAAATATTATTTCTGATGTTTTTCTGTGTTGGTGAAATGAGCCCAATTACAGTCACAGTCAGATTCTGAGAGCTTATGCTGCATAGTTTTTACATTCTGTCCCATCCATGAAAAGTAATGGAATGGGGGGGTGTTCATGGTGCAGTGGTCACAAAGTCACCCCCCTGTCTTTCCCTCTCTGCCCCACTTCAACTCTGTCTATCCAAACCTATCTACAGTAATAAAAAGCAAAAAATGCTAAAAAGAAATTATATAAAAAAATAAAATAAATAAAAAGTAATGGAATGGACTGAGGGAAAGACATTGATGGCGATAGTGCAAACGTAATGTGTGAGTACGGAGAGAGGGGAAGGCCATTCAGAGTTCCCAGTTAAACGGACGGAGTGAAAACAAACACACAGGCGGACCGGAGAGCCAGCCACGGTAAGGCAAGGCAAGTTTATTTATATAGCACAATTCAGACACAAGGCCACTCAAAGTGCTTTACAGGGGCAAGATTAAAATACATGATACACATTAGAAGACATTTAAAAGTGAATGAAAAGAAGTAAACCATTTAAATAAAATAAAAAGTACAGGTTAAAATGGAAACAGAAAAGTCTTCAGACTCGATTTAAAATAACTGAGGGTTGCAGCAGACCTCAAGTTTTCTGGGAGTTTGTTCCAGATAACAGGTAATTGAAAGGTTTGGCTGATAAGGACTCAGGTATTCAGACTGGCTGCTTCCAGGGGCTCAAACTGAATGACAAGTTTTGTCTCGTTAAACCAAGTCACACAGTTTTAGAATCAAGCTCAAGCACAATCGTTTTTTCCATTAGATGTCAGCGGATTGGGTGAAATAGCTTTCCTTGGTGTGATAGAAAGTTTTTCAATTAGGTCTATAACAAAACCACCTTTTGATTCTTATATGACATACTAAATAATAATAAATTTTTTTATCTATCTATCTATCTATCTATCTATCTATCTATCTATCTATCTATCTATCTATCTATCTATCTATCTATCTATCTATCTATCTATCTATCTATCTATCTATCTATCTATCTATCTATCTATCTATCTATCTATCTATCTATCTACCTACCTACCTACCTACCTACCTACCTCTCTCTCTCTCTCTCTATACCCCCTGCTGTCCTAAAGATCTTTGCTAGCGCATTCCAGCGGTGCATGCTTTTTTTTTTAGGAAGCGAGTGAAAGGGAGACGGCAGGATGCATGGCCATGAGGTAATTTATATATGACTGTGTCAAATTAATAATGGTAATATGACCATGGTGAAGCAGAGTATACTTTGATTTCACTGTTTGCTGTTAAATGCAATTTATTATCATCCAAGGGGGCCTGGTGAAGGTCGTTTGACAGAAATGTGGCTTCCTTTCAAATTAATTTTTATCAGCGAAAAAACTAGACTGAGTTTTTTCTTATAGTTATCATCAGAGGAAAAATTTGACTGTTTCACAAACATTTAAAAGTTCCTCGATGGGGTGCTCCTGTGGCATGGTGGATAGAGTGCGTACCATGTTGGCTCCGGCCTTCGTTGCAGTGGTCGAGGGTTCAAATCCGACCCGTGGACCTTTACTGCAGGTCTCCCCATCTCAACTCTATACCAATAAAGCTTGAAAATGCTAAAAAAAAAAAGTTCCTCGTAGTCACACTAACTGTTCGGTTATACATTATAAACCTATTTCTCTTCCTAACAAAACTACTTTAAGTGCACAGACCTTTCCTCCAAACTGACCAGAACTTAAAATTTAAAAATATTAAATGTTCAAATAATATGTAAGCCCAAAATGATAAAGAAATGTTTTCTATGCCAGGAAACTACTGTAAAAAGTGTATTGGTGCACAAAATTAATTAAGTCCTTAAAAATGAATAATAAAGTGTCTTAAGAATAAAATGGCTCATTATTTTTTATGTTGATCCATCATATGTTTTCTCTTGCTGTAGGCGAAATTAGTATTCCAGAAACAACAGATATCAAAAAACATTTACAGCTACTGACCATATTTAGCTGCGGTTATGTCTGTACACAGGTGAAACTCGAAAAATTAGAATATCATGCAAAAGTTCATTTATTTCAGTAATTCAACTTAAAAGGTGAAACTAATATATTATATAGACTCATTACATGCAAAGTGAGATATCTCAAGCCTTTATTTGTAATAATTTTGATTATTATAGCTAACAGCTTATGAAAACCCCAAATTCAAAATCGCAGAAAATTTTAATATTACATGAAATCAATAAAGAAGGGATTTTAAATACAGAAATGTCGGCCCTCTATAAAGTATAATCATCCATATGTGCTCAGTACTTGGTTTGGGCGCCTTTTGCATGAATTCTTGCCTCAATTCCAATTCATTTTCCATGATATTCTAATAATACGAGTATCACCTGTATGTGGAGGATGTTCTGCCCCTGCATCCACTGCTATAATAAAATCTGTTAGAATGGTGGCAGGGCACATGATAAATCTAGATGGGGATGAATGAGGTCACTGGCTTAGGGTCCAAAAGGAATTCCAAGGTGATACAGACAGTGCCTTGCTAAAGTATTCATACCCCTTGAAATGTTCCACAATTATGAATTTGTATGAATGAGATGTTTTATCTCTTATCTCTTTCTGAATTATATAACTTCCTGGTGGGTGATTTCACTGCTTGTTTTGACCCATTTTTTATCCTTTTTCAATGTGAAACTAAAAGTCGTTAGAATAATGAAGAGTGCCCACTAAACTACTCTGCATTAACCTTGCACCTTGCAGTTCTATTAGGCGTGTGGTGCCATATGAGCGAGAGCTGTGAATGTAATGGTGTGAGTCTGGGGCTTGTTGAAGGCAGCGGCAGGTGGATGGCTGGAGATGTTTTAATGACCTGCTTCATCATCAGTGCTAATGGCGCCATTCATTCTGACGATGAAAAAAGATAAAAACTGTGTGTTTGTCTTTGTGTTGAATTTTGAAAGCTCTTCTCGCCTCCCCAAACGTTTTTTTTTTTTTTTTTTTAAATATGTTTTCTGGCATTTTTATGCTTTATTGATAGTGTAGAGACAGAGTTGAAATGGGGCAGAGAGGGGAGTGACAGGCAGAGAAAGACCACGGGCTGGAATCGAACCCAGGTCCACTGCTGGCTGAGGCCCATGGGGGGAACGCCATACCAACTGAGCTAAGGGCGCCCCCCTTCCCACACTTTCTGTCAATATTCCGTTGGTCCAGGGTGCTCCGGTGGCTTAGTGAATAGAGCGTGTACCATATTGGCTCCGGCCTTTGTTGCAGTGGTTGCGGGTTCAAATCTGACCTGTGGACCTTTACTGCAGGTCATCCCCCCCCCCCCCTCTCTCTCTCTCTCTCTGTCTCTCTGTCTCCCCATTTCAACTCTGTACTGTCTAATAAAGCTTGAAAATGCCAGAAAATAATCTTTAAAAAAAAATATTCCTTTCATCCCACCCAAACAAACACCAAAATAGTTACACTGAGGAAGTATTTTGTCAGATTTAGTTTTGAGCTAAATTAATACGTTTTTTCCAACCTTTTTATTGGAATTGAAAGATCGAATATAGTGCTCCAACATTTCAGTAAGTATCTCACTGTATTGCCCCTCTAATTGTCTAAAGCAAACAAACTCACTTTCTGTCAATCAATTATAACAAGTGCAACCATTTGTGAAACGCAGTGTACTACTTGACACTTGATTTGAGCAGAGGTTAACTAGGTTGAAACAAAAAATTATTTGATTAATCCATCTGCAATCTTCTTCACAAGGAAAATATAGGTCTAGGCGATAATTTAGAGATCGCATTGGAGCTGTTGTTTTGTAAACCAGGTCATGTGGGAAAAAAAATCAATGTTCATACTCAGCCTAGGCTCTGTAAATTGTTGTTTTTGAGCACACACATAGTGCGGACAGGTAGAGATATTCATTGATTTTGAGCAAAGTGATTTTGACAACAAGTGTTCTTGAGAATCACTGACTCCACCTTCAAAGGCATAATTTATAACAGAAAATGCATAAAGAGACGATATTAATACTTTATAGAAAAATCACTTGGAATCAAAATGCAACAATTTACTTAAAGAACGAATAGAGACAAAAGAGCTGAGCAGAAATGAAAACAGGAAGCTCGCATCTCTTTATATATTCCATAGTTCTTGTGTTTATTAAACCTCAGAAGGCAAGATTCTCCATCCAACCACTGTTAATGAACCCTATTTAATAGATTAATGAAATTAGCCACGGCAGTGGGGGCAGAGAAAAACACCCGCTTGCTGTCCGGTGTGTGTGTGTGTGTGTGTGTGTGTGTGTGTGTGTGTGTGTGTGTGTGTGTGTGTGTGTGTGTGTGTGTGTGTGTGTGTGTGTGTGTGTGTGTGTGTGTGTGTGTGTGTGTGTGTGTGTGTGTGTGTGTGTGTGTGTGTGTGTGTGTGTGTGTGTGTGTGTGTGTGTGTGCGTGTCTGTGTGTGTGTGTTCTGACAGCTGTGGTTAATCTCATTTGCTAAGCGTAATTAATGGCAAGCAGTTTCATTTACTAGTAATGTGGACTGTCTTTCCTCAAGGGCAAAGAAATGTGGGAACTTTTTGAATTGGAATAATTTCTCTACCGACTGCCTCTGTGTTATTAGTTATGATATTTGTAATAGTATATGTTTAGTACTACTCGAAATCCAATGGGGTTTCCCCGCGCAGGTTCGAACCCTGCTCACAGCGACTGAGACTCAGACTCTAAGTATCATTCATCTTCATTTGCTTCAATGTCTAAATGTTAGCAGAAGGTCAAAGTTACCTTAAAGACCAATTAGTACTTTGAGGGGCTCTGCTCTAGTAGGCTACCCGTGATGTAAAAATCGTCACCTGCATGAGGGTACCTCAGCATTCCATCAAACATGTTCAAGACAGCTGTGATGGCTGAGTAGTGATGGGCCTAGAACTTTTGATGTTGAGCTTGATAGGGAATATCATGAAACCAAATCATTGCAGGTCGTGTCGGCGTTCTTGCAGGGAACTTTATAGAATTATGAGCATTCCATCAAAGATCATCTGGACGGTTGAGAATTGGTTGGATACCTGAGCGTGTCAGTGCTATTGCAGGGAATCTTAATGAACATTCCATCGGAGTTGTCCTGAGCTGTGATGGCCGAGAGGTTAAGGCGTTGGACTCGAAATCCAATGGGGTTTCCCCGCGCAGGTTCGAACCCTGCTCACAGCGACCTCTGACATTAAAGATCTATGATCAGATGATTGCCTTTAAAACCAAGGGTAAGCTGGTACTGATAACTGCATTCAGGGGAACTTGAGCACTATCAGATACAAATTTCCTGCAAAAGTTTAAAAAATGTATGACATCGAAACAAGCAATTCGGTGCTCACAAAATATGTAGCAGGAATGATGTCGCCTTTTAAGATTCACCAGAAACCTTCGTCCACTTGTTCTCTTTGGTGCCTCCCCTATGGTCCCTCCCTGACACGCTCTACACCAACAAAGTCGGTGCCAAAATGAATGGACAGTCCCAACAGCCAATAAGAACGAAGAATCGGAGCTTCGCTCTGATTGGTCAAAGTGCACATGAGCGGTGCACTACAGCTATGATGTCCGAGTAGTTAAGGAGTAAGACTTGAGGTCAAATGGGGTTTCCCAATCCAAGAGTAAGCCAATAGTGATAATGACGGGACAAGGCCAATCTTAGCGCGCTACGAAGACTCCTACGTTATGACTTACCAAAGTTATTTACCTCTATAGTCGTGGTTCCCGAACGGTCTCTTAGGAGAAACACTCCTTACGTCGTTCGTACATGGGGCTGTCCAGAAAAAGAGTGCTGAATTCGATTGTTCACAAAAGAGCTGTGATGGCCGAGAGGTTAAGGCGTTGGACTCGAAATCCAATGGGGTTTCCCCGCGCAGGTTAGAACCCTGCTCACAGCGATATCTGACTTAAAGGATCTTTGTTCTTCATGTACCTTGAAAACTTAAATCATATATAAGTAGGTTATGACAATTAACTGGTCATAGTGCTCCCAAATAGGTAGCACTATGAGCAAAGAGGGAAAACTGTGGTCTAAGGTTACTTAGATACTTTACAGACATCCAGCTCAATCTTTTGAAGTTCAGCTTGAGAGGGGTATCAAAAAATTATCTCAGAGAATTGGTTCGATATCAGACCGTGTCAGTGCCATTGCAGGGAATTTTCATGAGCATTCCATTGGCTTTGTCCCAAGCTGTGATAGCCGTTAGTGATACTGATTGGACTTTGAGGTCAATCTGTTGACACTTTAGCTGTGTCTCAATCGAGGGGCTGCATCCTTCTTAGGACGCGGTCTACACGGTCTATGAAGGCCATAGCCCGTGAAGGCCGAATCGAAGGCCGAACGAGCGTTGAACCCTGCTCACAGCGAGGCCTGACTTTGAGAATCTTGTGAACTTGAATCCTGTAGAACAGGTTTATGACAATGAACCTGGGCCCGGTTTCCCGATAACGTCTGCTCCTAGCGCGCTACGAAGACTCCTACGTTATGACTTACCAAAGTTGTTTACCTCTATAGTCGTGGTTCCCGAACGGTCTCTTAGGAGAAACACTCCTTACGTCGTTCGTACATGGCGCTGTCCAGAAAAAGAGTGCTGAATTGTTCATGAAAGAGCTGTGATGGCCGAGAGGTTAAGGCGTTGGACTCGAAATCCAATGGGGTTTCCCCGCGCAGGTTTGAACCCTGCTCACAGTGATGTCTGACTTTAAGGGTCTTTGATCAGATGATGAACTTTAAAACCAAGGGTAAGCTGCTACTGATAACTGCATCACTTCTACGTAAGGAGAGTATTCAAGTAGATGAATTGTGTTGGCATACTTGCAGGTAACATTCAGGGAACTTGAACACTGTCATATACAAAGTTCCTGCAAAAGGTGAAACTTTATGACAGCGAACCAAGCCGAGTTCCCTCAGGGTATTTATCATGACCCCTTCAGGGAACCTTCAGTGGTAACTTATTGCTCCAACAGTTCTGCATGAAATAGCTGTGATGGCCGAGAGGTTAAGGCGTTGGACTCGAAATCCAATGGGGTTTCCCCGCGCAGGTTCGAACCCTGCTCACAGCGAGGACTGAAGAATCTTTGACATTTGTTTCTCTTGTAAGAAGACATAATCCTAGTCATTACGCGTTTGCTCCTAAAAAGGCGTGGACGTGATAGCCAAGTGGTAAAACTTAAAATCCAAGGATATCTGACAATGGCCTGACTTCATGGTAAATCTACTGATGTTCAGTTTGAAAGATATCACAACGCTTAAGCACTCAATGATATGACTGTTCCAATGTGGCCATCTTGGTTGATTCAAACTATGAACAATATGAACACACCATACTAGAATCAATTGAACTCCACAGTGTCTGAAGCGAGGTGTAGTGGGTAGGGCGCGTACCATCTAGGCTCAGTCCTTTTCGAGGTGGTCGCGGCTTTGAATCGCGGCTTTACTGCATGTCATCCCCCTCTCTCTCCCCATTTCCACTCTTTACTCTCTCCTCTCAACTATCAATAAAAGGTTAAAATACCTTAAGAAAAATACTTAAAAAATATCCACAGTGACCCACCAGATATGTATATGTAGGTTCAAATTATGTTCATTCAACAAAGGAAGCATATAGAGTGTGTACTAAGGGCCTACATCAACAACAACATTGAGAGACATCCTTTATGCAGTATGTTTAGAATGGTCCACATTGCACAACATATGATCTAAATGCTGATTCAGTTGTGAGAGGGAAGTAGAGAGACTTAACTGGGGAAGAACGAAAACCTCAAGTCTGAAATCAAAGCAGCGGCTCGATTGAAACAACCTCTTAGCCACAGAGTTGACACTTGAGATGAGAATTATCTGATTGTGTTTGGAATAGAAAAATGTTTTTGTATGCTGCTACAATTCTGGCAACATTTCTGCTTTCACATCACCCAACCAGAGTCTCATTAACCCTCAGTATGATTACTATGAAGCAGCTGTGACGGCCGAGTGGTTAAAGCTTTGAAGATTGGAACTTGAAATCCAATGTTTGAATGCTGTTACACAAGTACACAAGATAACAGGACGACAAAGTGACACTCTGCAATCAGGCTCAAAATCCTTAAAGTGTGTGACTATAACAATAAAAAAATGTTCAGCAATAAGTCTGGTCAAAAAAGGAAAATCTGCATCAGAATGTCTTACCTCATCAACCTTCATATTTTTGATCGCTGCCTGATGAGCAGAATAGAATATTTGCTATTGTCGTAACGCATTTCCTTATGGGTGAAGTAGTCCTTTAACCTCCTTGTACTAACATGTGTATTTTACTGAGTGGAGGCTAAGCATTGCTGCACTTGGTTGAAAGTTGAAATTAAGCTCAAACACATAACACATCTACTAAGCTACGATGACATGTGTTTTAAGTTAAAGTTGTCCAAAGAATGTAGTGTAGTAAATTATACAATATTTTTCCCCCTGAAATGTAGAGCGGAAAGAGACTTGAGGCAGTGGTGGATGATGTCATCTTTAGTAACTAGCTTCTTGTCCTTGATGGCCACCGTAGCTTCTGTAAATTCACCCTAAAGTGAGGGTGAGCAAGGGAGCGTTGCAAATATTTTCCTATTTTCACTTTCACAAAATAATTTGTGTCACAGCACCATTTAAAATCTGAACTCTTGTTATTTTAAAGACTTTATCTAGCTTTCCAAGTTTTCCAAATGTAGCAGTATCTGAATTTTGAACATTGCTTAAACCAACCACATTTGCATATTTACACACACTGGGTTTCATTAATTTATCGTCTGATTTAATTGTTGCACTCGATAGTTTGGGATTTATCTATAGATCCACAACAACAACAAACATTATTCCCCCCCCCCCCTTTGCAGTAAAAACAAACCACAAATCTTTTCTTAAGTCTCGATTTAGTTCAGTGGTGAAACTCATCAAATCACAACAAAGCCGGGCAGAGCTAAACGTACGCTTTCCAAATCAACAGACTGATGATCACTATTTTGGAAGTGAGTGATGAAATTGTTGCACCGAAACATATGGTAATCCGCGATGAAATTGCAATGAGAGATAATAACAATGAAAGCAATAATCTATGGCAGGCTGTTGACTGCTCACAATGGCCCCGTTTCAACTTTTAATGCCCGTTGCCCGGCTGCTGCACTGTCACACTGCTTTATCAGTTTGAGAGAGAGATTCGGTTTTCATTGGTCTATTATTGGGGGACTGTTGTCTGTGAATTATTGGCCGTTTTGGTTTTTAATTCATTTAGGCAAAAGAGTTCTGGTTAAAAGCTATATGAGCATTTACGATTGATGAAAAAGGATCTAACAGAATGCTCCGGTGGTGTAGTGGATAGAGCGTGTACCATATTGGCTCAGTCCTTGTCGCAGTGGCTGCAGGTTCAAATCTGACCTGTGGACCTTTATATTCATCTCATCCCCCCTCTCTCTACCTATTTCAACTCTGTCACTATTTACTTCAGATAATTTCAAAATGCAGAAAAAATTATATTTCACCTCTAAAGGAATACTTCACCCATACGAAACCGGCGTTCTATCATTATAAAATCGCTACTATGATATAATGAATTAGGTTTTTCTTCCCTCAGTCTTTCCTCAGTCTTCCCTTGGCCCAGCTGTCCTGTCAATCATAACCCTACATTTTCACTAGTGTGATGTCACACTAGTACAATGTAGGGTTAGACAGTGAGACCATAAAACACTCTTTCTGCCTTTTCTCAGGCTAGGATGAACCGATTTCTAAAATGTTTGCACATTTATACTAAAGGATCTCAGAGTTCAATACACCTTCATATTCCCACCGGTGAAGTAGGGCTTTAATATAACTTTTTATTCTTGTATCTTCAGCAGCACCAGTTGGGATCAACACTCAGACCCTGTTAGCAGCCGTTCCCAGGAGGAAATTGGACCCCTAACCTTGGCAGAGTTAGTGCCACACTTTACCCCGCTGAGCGCCGCTGCAATTAAGCTAAATGGGCAACAGCACACAAACCATATTGCTAATGTTTTCACGGAGACAGAGCCTTTAGAGAAGTGCGGAGATTGCCGGATCCATCAGTGGAATTGCACACTGACATGCCCCACTAAGTTTGACTGCACAGAGAGAGCCGCGACGGAGCTCACTTATCCAAAAAAATGCATCTGATATATACAGATATGTTCCAGAACGCATGACGTGCATTCAAACTATAACACACAACAGACACCAGCTGTTTGTTCCATGTTGGAAAAATCATAATCCTCACTGAAAGCTGGACAATCTCATGTTTTTTTTTTTTAGGCTAAATTTTGCGGCCAAAAGATATGACGGACAGTTAGTTACAATGGACTAAAATTTGAGCAACAGAAGGGGATTTTACAGCCAACCCCTTATTGTCATCTGTACACACAGAAAAGCCCTTATTAACAAAATCATCCCATAATAGGCTTTGTCCAGTGATTACTTACATCATTTGAGTTTTCACAAAAGCTAAAAATAAATGTGGCAGTAAACAAGTCGTTTTTCTTGTGAGCAGCAACTTTTCTATGACTTTATTTCAGTGTAAAATTAACAGCTGCTGCACATTCAACAAAGTCATTCAAATGATATTTAAAGGTGCAGTGTGTAGTATCTGAATATTTAGTGGCATCTAGTGCAGAAAGTTCTAGAATGCAACGCTCCCTAGGTAACCCCTTTCTTTTGAATAATAACAGAAGCTACAGTGGCCAGTTTACGTTTGTCCATTCTGTGCTACTGTAGAATCAGAGCCGGTCAAAATGGCGGCCTCCATGTATGGGGGGGGGGGACCCACTGTTATGTAGATATAAAAGGTCCAGTCTAACGAAAAAATATTTTATTTATATTATTTTGCCTCATAAATGACCTGTAAAAGCAAACGAGACCATCAGTTAAAAGAATGCTGTTTCTACATAGTTATTAGAGGGGGTGCTGGAATCAACACAGGCAAGGCAAGTTTATTTCTATAGCACAATTCAGACACAAGGCCATTCAAAGTGCTTTACAGGGGCAAGAAATACATCAAGATTAGACATTACATTATAATATAAACTAACTATTGGTCACTTTATCTTAACTCTTTCTTAGCTATGTTATATTATATTATGGAATGTTATCTTACCCTGCCAATTATCTACATCTGATCATATCCATGTCCTATTTTACAAATCCATTAACACACATTAAACAATGGGGCCCCCTGTGTAGCCTATAAGCAGGTTAAATGCATTCATCTCCATTTCAGTTCTTCAATCCAGATTAGAATATAATTATTGTCTCCCGCCCGCCCGCCCAAAACACTGAGCTTAACAACATCTTCTAGATCGTTTAAATCTCAGTGTGTATGATAAATGAGTAATGACAGCCTACATCAAAGCACAGTTCATTGTTAGATACCGTGGCAGGCAGTGTTAGTTAAGTGCATTCTTGCTCCTAAAATAATGGGATTTGAAGGGAGCTATATAGAGAGATGATTTTCTGAAAGCATTTATATTTCAAAGAGAACACACACGCGCTTTTTCTACTTCGACGGCGCTGCTGCTGCTTTGTATAACAAAAAGGCCAATGGGTCATTATTGAAAGTGGAATAGGCTTAGCGCACTTTGAATAACGATGGATTTAATATTACAAAAGCCATCACTGAATAATCTGCAGCATTTACTAAAGGATTAGCATGAGGAGAACAATGCCAGTTTAATCCTAAAAGGGACTGACCTGTTGTCCAGACGACTGTAATTATGATTACCATAGCCTGGTGTTATGAGACATTTCACTTAGGCGCACACACACACAAAGGCACGCACACACACACACACACAAAGGCACGCACACACACACACAAAGGCACGCACGCACACAAACACACAATCTTGCACACACACGAAGGCACATACGCATGCACAATCGCAGGAACACACACACTCTCTCGCACGCACACATACAAAGGCACAAACGCACGCGCACACACACAAAGGCGCACACACACGCACTCTTGCACACAGACTCTTGCACGCACACACATTCGATACAGAGTAAATTGAGTGATCATGAAGTGTTTTTATGATTAAAAGACTTGTTGACTATCTGATTTACCTGTGTTGGTATTTTTGAACATAGTGTGTGTGAGTGTGTGTATATGTATGTGTGTGTGTGTGTGAATATGTATATGTGTGTGTGTGTGTGTAATTAAGCAGATATAAACATAAACTGACACCATTGTGACTTATTTTACCTTAAAGGGGATTTGAAGATCAGGCAAAGGTCATAAATATCTAAAAATAATTTACTTTTTAGAGCAAAGAAAATGTATATCAACTTTCTTAATAACTTTGTGTTAATATTGGAAATGTATGACTAATTATGGGCACATTTGCGTATCTTTAAAAATGTAGATGTTGGATAATTATTTATTTTTTCTCTCAACACAGTCTGGTGTCCTGATACCCCTCCATGCATTGCTGTTTAAATAAAATGACTTTTTGTTTCATTTTAATGAATAAGAATAGAATATCTGACCACAAACATCCCCAAAAATTAGCATTGAGAGCTTAGAGAACTATTTCACCGGTTGAAATATGAAGGTGTATTGAACTCTGAGATCCTATGTTGTATAAATGTGCAACATTTTTAGAGATCGGTTCATCCTAGTCTGAGAAAAGGCAGAAAGAGTGTTTTATGGTCTCACCCTTCATTTTCCCATGTGTGACATCACACATGGTAAAAAATAGGGTCAGGATAAACAGGACAGCTAGGCCAAGGGAAGACTGAGGGAAGAAAAACCTCTTTCATTATATTATAATAGCGATTTTATAATGATAGAACGCCGTTTCCGTATGGGTGAAGTATTCCTTTAACAGTGTGCTGTGTTGACGTGCAGTTTTCACGCAGAGGGGTCTTGTCTCTCTAACAGACGATCCAATCAGTTCAGCCTCAGTGAGCGAAACAATACATTCATATTTCTGTCCCCACTAACAACTGAAGAGCAAACCCAAACACACACAAAAATAAATGTCGGCTTGAACTTAATTGTAATGAAACATTTAAATAAATAAATGTTTTCCTCATACTTTTGAATCCCAGTCTAACGTTACAACTGTCATGATTTTTCTCTGCTCACAAAGGTTTCCCTTAAATGATTTGATCAATTCTGCCTTAAAAATTACACCATAAAGTCTAATAAAGAAATTATTAAAGCACTTCAGTTAGAATAAAAATACTGCAAGAAGATTTGAGTATTTAAAAAAAACTCATTGGGAGTCACACACTATAAGAACTGGAGTTAAGATATGTATTGTATTGACTAGTGTCTCCTTGAATCTTTACATTTATAAGAGGGCTTCACCCACAATAAGAACTGTATAACTCTACATGCAACTACAAAATTCTGCCCAAAAAATAAACAGTCATGGTCTGTTTCTCCGGTCTGCCATTGACTCCTCCTGAGTGCACTTTTGGTAGGTTTCTTTGGAAAAAAAAACTTAATATTATAAGTATGTTGTATTTACTGTACACACATATGCAACTAAAAAAAGACGATGATAATTGAATTATTATATAGAGAATTGAGGTGAAAAAAAAAACCCATAACTGTAGACTCACAACATTAACATAACTATTGGTAATATAACACTATCACAATGACATTCTCAACATAATGAACTTGATCAAACACCAACCTTTGCCGGTACATCTCCTCCTTCTCTTCCTCTTGGTCTTGACTTGTATATCCCGCTCCGATCTCTCCATGTTCCCGCTGTGGGTCGGGTCCACTGGTACCAACATTCAACAGATTCCTTCCTAATGAAATTGTCCCAGCAGTTTATCCCAACAAAAAAAAAGTTGAATTCCGGCACACTGTCTTACTGGCAAAAATAGGTTTCAAACAATGGCAACGGTACTAGGTTTCAGTACTACACCTTCATTAGACTAAAAGAAGGAAGCTTGTGCCAGTGTCGTTAAACCAAATTTCTTTCTATCTTAATTTTCCCAGTAGTGTTATCCACTGTTAAGCAACGTCTGAAGAAAAACAAAATCGCTCAGAGAGATTCAGAAAGAGCAGCTGTGCAGTGGGAAGCTCTGTATCACAATGACTGACTTCCCCACACTGCTACCGGCTTTATACGGCTTAGGCTGTGACATCACGAGAGAGAGGGGGAGAGAGAGATATTATAGATATTTAAAAGGTGGAGTCAGTGATTCTGGAGACAATGCTTGTTGTCAAAATCACTTTTAGCCAAAATCAGTGAATATTTCCTCACAGTGCACTGAAAAAAACAAACCAGTGTTAATACACACACAGCCTAGGCTCTGTAAACTGGTATGTAAACAAAGGGGGCCAACCGTAGCTAGCAACATACCTGTTTACAGAGCCTAGGATGTGTTTATATACTGGATTTGTTTCAATGCACACACAGTACTGACAGGTAGTGGATCGTGAGGGGATATTCACTGTTTGTGACAAAAAGTGATTTTGACAACAAGCGTTCTCCAGAATAGCTGACAAGTTCTTGCACTTGTATTTCAAATATTCACTTTGGAAACCTTAAAAAGAAATTAATCAATTTACCATTGCATTCTGTTAGCTTGCTTTTGAACTCATGTATAATAAAACCGGTTCAAAACTGTTAAAAGAAACTATTGTGGATTTAAATTTCATGCATTTTCGTTAACTTTTTTAATAAGAATTGCTGTAAGGTTTACTTCTCTTACACAGAATACCAACAACAGCAACAACAAATATTGTGTTCAGAAGCAGTGTCGCGTATCGGTATCTGTAGATGACCAAATCCAGGAATCAGAATGTAATCGGAACTGAAAAAAGTGATTTGGTGCATTTCAAACGGTTGTATCTAAAAATCTGTTTATTTCGACCATGATTTACTTTAGTATATCAGTTATGATCACGCACTGTAATAGATGATATCATAATAATAGATGGAAACATGGTATCTTCACTCTGATTGGGCAAGAAAAACAGTCAGATGACGAGAGAAGCCAACAGTTGGAGAATATTACAGTTTTTCTCAGTTGCTTTGGTGCTTTTCTCAGATCAGAATGAAAATTCTCATAACTATTAGTTCAACCGCCGCAACATTTAGTCATTTGAGCACATCATAGTAGCAATTTCTCCTTCCTCTGAACAAATTGTAAATGCTTTTGGACATGTATCAGTTGCTTTCATACAATTCTCTGCTGTTTTATAACATTGTCATTTGCTTATGTCATGTCAGTCAAAATTAACTAATGGATGCTGAATAGTCGTTCCCAATAAAACTAATAGTCTTCATTTCATTGCTTGAGTCATTACATACAAAATTGTTGAACTAGTTATCAAATTCTGTCAAGCAAATTGTATACCTTTTCTTTATCATGGATCTTTTCCTCGCTGCATTGCAAGGGATAATATCCGTTGTGATGTAGATGAAAATATGTGGCCAGACAGACAGGAACGTCTGGATGTGCCAGAATGATTTACCTATATGTTCAGTTACAATATGTCCTGTTAGATTGTTCACATTTGTGCACAGCTCTACCAAAAGGGTGTTTTTTTATGTTTGTTCTAAATAAGTGACTGAAGTGTATTTTTCTTTTGCACAATGCTGTAGATTTGCAAAGAGCATATACAGTAAAAATGTGAAACATACGTATTCAGTGTCTTGTACTCACTTACTCCCAGAGCAATGTGTAACTTTACTGTAGTTTTCAAATGGCTGTACAAGTAGTGTGTACTGCTGTCTTGAGCATTTTCAGGTAGTGTCACCAAGTTCTGACCTTTTACAGTATTTGCATTGGAAAACACTGAGAGAATAAACTGTCATAATGAAAACATGACAAAGCCATTTGACTATCTTGTTCATAAACGATGGTGTCAAGACTTCTCATTTTGATGACACTGGCAGTTTCATTGACATGAATACTTGCTTTTGAGGAATAGACTATCCATTTTGAGCAAGTGACGTACTTTTGCAGGTTATCCACTAGGTTTTGCAGTTTGCACTACTTGTTTTGAGAAATGCACTAACTGCTGTGCAAATGTTAATAGTGATGTGAGAAAAGCACCAAAGCCACTGAGAAAAACTGTATATAGGTCACCACCCAATTTACTGTAAAGAGTTAACCACACATAAATATATGTACCGTATTATATGTATCTTGTATAAGCAGCGGTTATGAATACTGCATGCATGCGTGTGATATGCAACTTTCACATTCTTACAGTAAATGCAGATGCATCAAACATTTAAGCTGCTGCAGCTGTGTTAGCGAGATGGATGGATGGATATATAGATAGATAGATAGATATACAGATAGATAGATAGATAGATAGATAGATAGATAGATAGATAGATAGATAGATAGAAAGGTACAGTAGATATATAGATGGATAGATACAGTAGATAGATAGATAGATAGATAGATAGATAGATAGATAGATAGATAGATAGATAGATAGATAGATAGATAGATAGATAGATAGATAGATAAAAAGATAGATGATTGATAGGTAAAATAGCATACTTTATTCAGAACTAGTAATAATAATTCACATCTTCGACAAAAAAACACCAAAATGGATTTTAATAGGTGACAACATCAAAAATGAAACACAGAACACAACAAAGACACAACATTCTGTATACCTAATACTAGACTATTCACCCCTTATTTGCATTATAATAGTCATTTTGCATAATCTTCCCCACTTCAACTTTACTTCCAATTAACAGTTAATCCCTGCCAATCACCGTCCCTAAACTGATCATCTTATTTTTCTGCGCAACATCCAAGCTAAGATTCAAATCTCCATTTTGCTCCAAAACATAATTTTATTGTTGCTGTCGTCACATTTCAACACTACCACACACACAAACACACACACACACACACACACACACACACACACACAACACACACATACACACACACACACACACTAATTTCCATTCTGTTGGTATGAAGGTTTCCAGTGACTGACTCCCTCTGCGGAGGATTAGCGAGACACCATAGCATCTCTGTGTTTATCTCCAGGTGTGAGCCTTTTGGGAATCACATTTCTTCTCAAGTATTTCACCTCACTGACTCTTAGAGCTCCTGTATGATTATCAATTTCCTTTTTATAATCACCTGCCTTTAATCATCAATTTTTTTAAAGTAAATCTGCAGCTGGAACTCTCCTACATTGATTGGACTTCCCTTTGAAAGATAATTCTTAAATGTTGCTGGTGGTGTTAGGGATTTGAATTCAAATTAGGTATGCAATGCATGCACAAAAATGTGTTTAATTTATTATTTGTAGGCTATATATATTGTATACATTTATATATTTTTACATTATAATTTATTTAAATTTTTTTTTTATACAGTTTAATTAGTCTTTTTTTTCAGATTATTTTTTGGCATTTTTGCTTTATTAGATAGATTTGGAGAGACAGAGTTGAAATGGGGAAAAGAGGGGAAGACATGCAGGGAACTGACCTGGGCGGGATTCGAACCCAGGTCTGCTGCGGGGCCTTTTAATTGATTGAAGTCATTTCTGTATGTAGCGTATGTAAGTGGGAACCGGATACACATCCAAAGTTCAACGAAAAAGATCAAATTGTTTTTATGTGTACTGATGCGCTGTGTGGACAAACATATGGCACCTTATGACGAACTACATTTTTCAGAGAGAAACTTTGTAAATCATTCAGAACAGGGGGGTTAAGGTGCGATAAAGTGGATGTGAGACGTTAGCATCACGCAGACGCAACAGAGAGGCTATTACTATGTCAGATGGAAAACAGATAGATTGTGCTTTATGTGTCCTGTGGCTAAGATCCCACAGGGCAAAGACAATGAGACACCTTCCAAAAAAAAAAAAAAAAAAAAAACGATCTCAACATCTCAACAGCAAATAGGGCACAACACACTCCCTGTGTCTTGCTCCAGGCCAAACATTATACTGTACATTATCTCCATCTGACTGTTTCTCTGTTGCAGCCCGTGGCAACGCTCGCCACGGATTTCTACACTCGCTTTTGTAGAGTGGGGAAGATTTGGCTGCTTGTACCAGATAAATGAAGGTGTTGTTTAGTCACATGGACATATTTGTCACATTACAAAATTAGCATATTTATGTTTTTCTGTTTGTCTCTGTAGCACTTTATTTTACTAGTGTGTGTGTGTGTGTGTGTGTGTGTGTACAGGAATCTTTGTGAGGACCAATTTAAGCTTTTAACCAGAGCCGGCCCGAGGCATAAGCGAACTAAGCGGCTGCTTAGGGCCCCCGACTGCCTGGGGGCCCCCTAAAAAAAAAATATATATATATATTTTTTTTTTTTTTTTTTTAGTTTGTGTGTTTGATATTAACATCATACTATGCAAATGTGAGTTATCATACAAAAAAAGGAATACAATGTTTTGGTCTAGATAATTAATAGCCTAAAAATGTAATCAGTTCATCTCGGAGGAAATCCGAAATTATCTGATCATGTCACGTTCACATCCATGCACAGTGTGTATTGAGTTTATTTAAAAAAAATTGGAAATGGGGCTGCCCTCAGTTGCCCATGCACTGTGTATAGTCTATAGCCTATGTCAGCCTTGTCTGTGGAAAAAAAGATACAGTAGCTGGATAACAGAGTTCTTCTGCTTCGTTCCTCACAATGCATTTAAATGCATTCACTATATTACAGAGAAATATGTCCCGTAAAAGAAAAAGAGCTCCATGCCCAACCCATAATATTTTATTTTATATTAATATTTTTAAGGAAAATCCATGTGTCCTTCTTCTAATTCATCTGACCCAGTGTCTCCAAATTATTTGTTCACACAAGATTTCTCAGATTTAGCCTCTTAATTTTCCTCTCAAAGTGCACCAGATTCATGCATTTCACTTTAAAAAGGTTAAAAAAATCTCCCGGGGGGGGCATACCCCCCCGACCCTCCTAGGAGGGTCTGAATCTCAGCTGTCTAATATTTTCGCACAGCCGCACAGTGGAGGCACTAGCGGAAAACACTGGGTGTGTGAATGATATTTAAGAAAGATCTAGAGTTTCAGCAGCGCTAACATTGGAGTGGGGCCCCCTAATCATATTTCGCTTAGGGCCCCCTGAAGGCTTGGGCCGGCTCTGCTTTTAACCATCGGAGTGTGGACATTTTTGTAAAGTGAGGACATCTTGGCTGGTCCTCTCTTCTTCAAAAGGCTGTTTGAGGGTTAGCACTAACACTAACATTAACACTAGGTTTTAAGGTTCAGGTATGAATTAGGTTTATGTTAGGGTTAGTGTAAGGGTTGGGGTTAGGCATTTAGTTCTGATGGTTAGGGTTAGGGAAAGGGGCTAGGCTAGGGAATGCATTATGTTAATGTGGCCTCACAATGATAGAAGTACAAGAAGGTGTGTATATGAGTGAGTGACTGCGCGAGTTTGAATATGAGTTTGTGTGTGTGTGTGTGTGTGTGTGTGTGTGTGTGTGTGTGTGTGTAGGTAGATGAGAGATGAGAGGTGCTGCATTAGTTTTATTGTTTTTGAGAGCGCTGCCGTGAAGTCATTCACCCACGGTCACGCCTGACTGACGTGACGGGGAGTTTCATTACGCTGTGAAATAACGATCAGGCCGTGATTAAGTTGATTAGATTCTATGAATATTTGAAAGGCGAAACCAACTTACTGATTAAATATTTACTGGTGGTTTCCTTCCTGACAGACTGGGAGAGATCGTATCACATCTCCCAAATGACTAGTGGAAGGTCTTAACGCTTCAGCACTGCACTAAAATATCATCATATCATATAACTGTAATTTAAGTGAATGTTAATCAGGTCTTTTTATTGTCAGTTTTAATTCACTTTTATTTAGTTGTTTACATTGGATAATGTATGTATTGTGTGGGTTATTATAGTGTAGTAATAATACTGGACACACTAACAAATATTTAAGGGAAACTCTATAATTTAATGTTAATAGAAATTTAATTTATGTAACAATAAATTGCTGATGCAAACATTTGTTGAAGTAGTCAGATAGTTTAGTAGTAGTATCAATAGGTCTACATCACTGCAAAGAGACTTAGCACAATAAACTTAAGCACAGTAATTGAGGAAATGCACTTAAGTGTCCACTGAAAATAAACTGACATTTACCATTTGAAATGTTTATTTTTGCTACTGTCTCAGAATGTCTGTAACCAGCCCCTTGATGCTGCGTCATCTAAGAAATGGCACACTGGCGGCTCCAAGTGGCAACAAGAGGTAACTGTGAAGTCAATGGATTTTCAAGCTTGTTGATATTATGGAGCCATAAGTGACACCGATTAATACCAATGTTCTACAACAGCCTGATGTTGGTCAGGTGTTGGTTTTTGCTCATGATCACATTGTGCAACCTGGCCCACAATCCAGTGCGCACCAGAAGTGACATCACATCGATTGAGCGTGAGGGGATATGTGCAAAGACACATTTCAATGACGCCTTGTGTTAATTAACCCATTGATGATTATGGCAATCTAGGATGCATGTCCTTAATGCCTGAGGGTTTTCTGAAAAAATAGTAGGAATTGTCAAGTCTACCAAAACCTTAATATCTAAGCCTGTGTAGCACATAGAAACATGAAATAAAATACATTTTAAAGTTAAGGTTCACAGGTTTTATTTAAACATGCTCCCTTAGCGCTTACAAACCAACAAATATTTCTAAAAATCGTCAAAATGAGATGAATTAGAAAATTATTAAATATTTTTAATAAATAGATGCAATGTGTTGTGTGATTTTCGTCAGTAGTCTATAGTAGACCTTGATTCTGCGCACCAAACGCCACTAACTGTTCTGTCGCCGACATAGCTGGCGTATTTTTTTAATTATTTTGTTTTATTTTTTATTTTTTTGATTGACATGATTTTTGGCAAACCACACAACTTTTGGGTGGTCACGTGGTCTTAAAAAAAATCAACAAAACCCACCTCATGTGTATTTGAACCAATGACAGTGCATTCTATGCTGGGAATGCCATGAAAATGAGATAAAGTAATAATGCTGCGCGACGCAGCATCAGGCAGGAGAGCCAATGTGGCATCGCGCAGCAGCCGTCATCAATGGGTTAACAAATAAAGCAAATTAAGATGAATATATATATTATTTAAAATAATTTTCTCATTCTAGGTGCACTTGATCAACTGTGGATTTCCATTGTAGCCAATTACAGCATTTAAGGCTTAGTTTCAATGTCAGTACATTTTCTTTTGATTGAATGCAGAACTCCTTTAACGATTTTGTCCTCTTTGTTTGATTTCAATATGTATTGTGACTAGAAAGGACAGTGAGTCAGCAAATTGTCATGATGTCATGGTGTAAATAGACACAGGTAAATGTGAGGAACAAAACACGCCCTGAATCTGGCAAACCACTCCTCCTGGAATGAGGTAAAGCTTGTTAACCCCTCCCTTCTACTACCTGCTCTCAAAGACAGTCAACTCCACTCTGTCCATATATGTCATTGTTCCCTCCCCTTCACATCTACAGTTTAAAGATTAACACGGTTTAAGCTAGTTGCATTTCTGAGCAAGTGGAACTCAGACAGTTGCTGACACTGAGAGGTGAAATGACGCAGAAAGAAGTTCAGCTGGACAGGGAGCTAATTAATCTAACTGCCGGTTGGATTCAGGGGTTTCTGAGGGTGTGCTTATTACAGGTGGAGGTGGTGCTGACCCAGACATTTAGACAACAATCTGATATGATTACTAAGTTAAATATTATTAATTTAGATCATTTTCTCATACTAGGTACACTTGTGTGAACCTTATGATAAACCATGGATTCCCATTGTAGAAAATTAGAGCATTTGATGTAGGGCTTATTTCCAAAGTCAGTTCATTTCAGTTCAGTAGAAAGGACAACCCCTTTAATGACTGAAAAATTCCTCTTTGTGTGATTTCAATATGTATTTTGACTTGAAAGGACCGTGAGTCAGCTAATTGTCATGCTGTAACAATGTTAATATGCTGGGGAATTGTGAGCAACAGAGCACACCCTGAATCTCTCAAACCGAAGAATGACTCGCAGCTTGATAACCACTCCCCCTTCTTCCTGTTATCAAACACAGCCGGCTCCACTCTGTCTATATATGTCCTTGAACCCTCCCCTTTAGATATAAAGTTTGAGAGGATGGGTGGAACCAAGCTGACTGGCTCCATTATTGGCTCAAACACATGTTGTTCAGATCAGAGTTCAAACTAGTTGCAGTGTTGAGGAAGTGAAACTCAGACAGTCGCTGACACAGAGAGGTGAAATGGCGCAGAAAGGAGTTCAGCTGGACCGGGACATAATTTGCTGTTCGATATGTCTGGATTTTCTGAGGGATCCGGTGACCGTTGCCTGTGGACACAGCTACTGCATGAAGTGTATTAACACACACTGGGATAAAGAGGATGAGAAGGAAATCTACAGCTGCCCTCAGTGCAGGCAGACATTCACAACAAGGCCTGTGCTGCTGAAAAACACCATGTTAGCAGACTTGGTGGAGGAAATGAAGAAGACTGGACTCCAAGCTGCTCCTGCTGATCACTGCTATGCTGGACCTGAAGATGTGGCCTGTGATTTCTGCACTGGGAGAAAACTGAAAGCCCTTAAGTCCTGTCTGGTCTGTATGATATCTTACTGTGAGAAACACCTCCAGCCTCACTATGAATCCCCTGCATTTAAGAAACACAAGCTGGTGGAGCCCTCCAAGAAGCTCCAGGAGAACATCTGCTCTCGTCATGATGAGGTGATGAAGATGTTCTGCCGTACTGATAAGCAGTGTATCTGTTATCTCTGCTCTGTGGATGAACACAAAGGCCACGACACAGTGTCAGCTGCAGCAGAACGGACTGAGAAACAGAAAGAGCTCGACGTGAGTCGACTAAACATCCAGCAGAGAATCCAGGACGGAGAGAAAAATGTGAAGGTTCTTCAACAGGAGTTGGAGGCTATCAATCGCTCTGCTGATAAAGCAGTGGAGCACAGTGAGAAGACCTTCACTGAGTTAATCTGTCTCATCCTGCAAAGAAGTTCTGATGTGATTCAGCAGCTCAGATCCCAACAGGAAACTGAAGTGAGTCGAGTCAAAGATCTTCAGGAGAAGCTGGAGCAGGAGATCACTGAGCTGAAGAGGAAAGACGCTGAGCTGAAGACGCTGTCACTCGCAGAGGATCACAACCAGTTTCTACAAAACTACCGCTCACTGCCACCACTCAGTGAACCTACACACTCATCCAGCATCAGCATCCATGCTCTAAATTACTTTGGCGACGTGACAGCGGCTGTGTCAGAAGCAAAACATTTACTGCAGGACGTTCTGAGAGGGACGTGGAGAAATAACACACAGCCTATGACCAAAGTGGAGGTTCTACTGCCACAACCAGAGCCCAAGACCAGAGCTGACTTCTTAAAATATTCACATGACTTCACACTGGATCCAAACACGGCGCACACAAGGCTGTTATTATCTGAGGGAAACAGAAATGCAACAGTAACGAGAGAAGACCAGCCCTATTCCGATCACCCAGACAGATTCACCAACAGGTATCAGGTCCTGAGTAAAGAGAGTCTGACTGGTTGTTGTTACTGGGAGGTGGAGAAAGGCAATGCAGGACTATCAGTAGCAGTATCATACAAAGACAATGACACTGTAAATGAAATATTTGGAGGGAATGACAAATCTTGGGCATTAGGTTTTTACAAAGGTCGGTATGATTTTAAAAATAACGATATCAAAACTCCCGTCTCAGGTCCTAAGTCCTCCAGAGTAGGAGTGTACCTGGATCACAGTGCAGGTATTCTGTCCTTCTACAGCATCTCTGAAACCATGGAGATGACTCTCCTCCACAGAGTCCAGACCACATTCACTCAGCCTCTCTATGCTGGATTTCTTCTTAACGGTCCCGATGGAAACACTGCTGAGATCTGTAAGCTTTAGAAAGACTAACTCCACAGCAAACATGTTTTTGCACGCTGAAATCCAGAATGCATCATTCCTGCAGGATGAGGATTTTCCCAGGAAAAAGCTACAGGATAAATGTTTCAACCTGTAAAAAAAAATGTATTTCATTGAATGATTGTTCTGATGTAGAGTTAGTTTAGTTTAGTTTTGTTCTAATATTTTAGTAGGATATTGGGTCTAAAGCATGAAATACATTTTATTTAAATGCTCATTTCTCAGGTTTTTTAGGGTACAATATTTGAGTAAATTTGATTAACTATTTCTTATATGTTTAAAGGTAAGGTGTAAGCATGCATAGTATGTTAACAGTTGAGCTGGAGTTAAATTATAATTTAGATAATAAGCATCGTTGCATTGATGTTTTTTTTCAATGTGTAATTCAACTGTTGTCTTCTATCCAGCTCCCTGCCAGCTTTTTGCAGATATTAAGTCCGCCACTTGAGGTCACTCTTTACATGTGTATTCCACTATCACACACTCAGGACTGCTTTACTGCCAGTTACAATGCAGTATATGGCCAAAAGTATGTGGACACCCTTGGCACTTTTTGTGTGGTGCTTTTTTTTTCATTGTTTGGTCTTAACCCCTTGATTCCAGTTAAGTGAATTTTTGACGGTAGTATCAGTGTGAAAAAGACACTTATCTGTTTTAAAATTAGAAAAAAAACACATATCTTGTTTGGGTGTCCACATACTTTTGGTCATGTAGTATATGTCGACATCAGCATAGTTGGCTTTTAAGCAAATAGAAATTTCAGCACATAAATGTTAAAGATGACCACCCCACATGTCAGGTGGATGTGGATGTCATGTGTGGCAGGTGTCAAAATGCTTTTGGGTGTGTGTTGCTTTAACAAATGTTTAGCTACAAACCTAAATAATGTTAATTAAATACTTATCAAAAAGGGTTGTTTATTTAAAATCAATATTTTTATTGTTTGATTTCTGTTAAGTTGCTTTTTGACATTTTGAACTTTCACAGAGAGAAGAAATGTAAACATGTTTACTGTTTATTGTTAATATCCCCTTAACTGCTACTGATGTAACAGATATGATTGATTATATTTTTCTATTATTGATCAGTAGAACTTTTGCTTTCTGATTTGATATATTGAAATTCTCCTTTCTCCCATACACAGATGCTTACAGTCTATGATTACAGTTTTTGTTATGCTTGGTTTAACCTGCTCTCATGTTGAAATGTACAGATAGATTGTGTGAAGAGTTTACTTAATAAAAATCACAACTTGATGTTTAAGAGGTATTGGATTATTTCCTTTCTTTATTTATTATCTCCTAAAATGTTCCAGTGTTTTACTTTTCTGCAGCCAACACATTTTTATGCTGTCAATCAAACACACTTTTGATATTCAAGACACAGCTGCAAAGTCCTCAAAGTCTTGTTTTACAGTTAAAAGGATGGAAATGTGGGGGGTCGCCTTTAGCTCAGTTGGTAGGGCGTCCCCCCCCCCATGGGCCTCGGACAGCAGCGGACCCGGGTTCGATTCCGACCCGCGGTCGTTCTCTGCATGTTACTCCCCTCTCTGCCCCATTTCAACTCTGTCTCTACACTATCAATAAGCATAAAAATGCCAAAAAAATATATTTAAAATAAAAAAATAAAAAAAAGGATGGAAATATGTATACATTGTTTTGTAAAACAATAGCCTAATGGAGATTATATCACTCACGAAACCATGTACTATCTTTTGAAATAAGAATAAAAAATTTAAATGAGTAATCATGGCATAAAACCAATGATCCTAGAAAAATATGTTTCCCTTTTTCTATATGTATGATGTTAAGTGTCTGAGTGACCTCCAAAAAAGCGCTATATAATACTATCAATTATTATTATTATTATTATTAGTTACACCTTTTTCAAATTAAACACAGGGCTTAGGTAACTGTAAATATACGGCCGAACATACTCATGTTGTCTTGAAAAATCCAATTGAATGGAGGATCTGGAGAATCGTGACACCCCTACTATTAATGGTTGAATGTCCCCTCTTTTTTTAAAGACTAGGAAGAACATTTAGTCCGCAGATTGTCATGCTGTAACAATGACAATATACCAGGGAATTGTGAGGAACCGAGCACACCCTGAATCTCTCAAACCGAAGAAAAGCCTCGTTTGAGTAGGAGCCGTCTTGCTGAGCGCACAGCATTTTTGCTGTGCGCTCAGCAAGACGAGCGTCATAATTGCGCATGTCTGAGCCAGACGGCTCCTACTCAAACGAGGCTATTGAACAATGACTCACAACTTGATAACCACTCCCCCTTCTCCCTGTTATCAAACAGCCAGCTCCACTCTGTCCATACACGTCCTTGAACCCTCCCCTTTAGATATAAAGTTTGAACATGGGTGGAACTAAGCTGACTGGCTCCATTATTGGCTCAAACACATGTTGTTCAGATCGGAGTTCAAACTAGTTGCAGTGTTGAGGAAGTGAAACTCAGACAGTCGCTGACACAGAGAGGTGAAATGGCGCAGAAAGGAGTTCAGCTCGACCGGGATATTATTTGTTGTACGATCTGTCTGGATTTTCTAAAGGATCCGGTGACTATTCCCTGTGGACACAGCTACTGCATGAACTGTATTAAAACCCACTTGGATAAAGAGGATGAGAAGGAAATCTACAGCTGCCCTCAGTGTAGGCACACCTTCAGCCCAAGTCCTGTCCTGGTGAAAAACACCATTTTAGCAGGTTTAGTGGAGGAACTGAAGAAGACTGGACTTCAAGCTGCTCCTGCTCCTTGCTATGCTGGACCTGAAGATTTGGCTTGTGATTACTGCACTGGGAGAAAACTGAAAGCCCTTAAGTCCTGTCTGGTCTGTATGGTATCTTACTGTGAGAAACACCTCCAGCCTCATTATGAATCCCCTGCATTTAAAAAACACAAGCTGGTGGAGCCCTCCAAGAAGCTCCAGGAGAACATCTGCTCTCGTCATGATGAGGTGATGAAGATGTTCTGCCGTACTGATCAGCAGTGTATCTGTTATCTCTGCTCTGTGGATGAACATAAAGGCCACGACACAGTGTCTGCTGCAGCAGAATTTACTGGGAAGCAGAGAGAGCTTGACGTGAGTCGACAAAACATCCAGCAGAGAATCCAGGACGGAGAGAAAGATGTGAAGGCTCTTCAACAGGAGGTGGAGGCTATCAATGGAGCTGCCGATAAAGCAGTGGAGCACAGTGAGAAGACCTTCACCGAGCTGGTCCGTCTCATCAAGAGAAAAAGCTCTGATGTGAAGCAGCTGCTCAGATCCCAACAGGAAACTGAAGTGAGTCGAGTCAAAGATCTTCAGGAGAAGCTGGAGCAGGAGATCACTGAGCTGAAGAGGAAAGACGCTGAGCTGAAGACGCTGTCACTCACAGAGGATCACAACCAGTTCCTACACAACTACCGCTCACTGCCACCACTCAGTGAATCTACATACTCATCCAGCATCAACATCCGTCCTCTGAGATACTTTGATGACATGACAGCGGCTGTGAATGAAGCCAAAGATGAACTTCAGGACACTCTGAATGAGACATGGACAAACATCTCAGTGACTGAAGTGGATGTTTTACTGTCACAACCAGAGCCTAAGACCATGAGAGCTGGATTTTTGAGGTATGCATGTGAAATCACACTGGATCCAAGCACATCACACAAACAGCTGGTACTATCTGGGAGGAACAGAAAGGTAACATTAATGAGTAACAATCCAACTCATTCTGATAGTTCTGATTCTGATTCTGAGCTCACAGACAGATTCACTGATCATATTCAGGTCCTGAGTAAAGAGAGTGTGACTGGTTGTTGTTACTGGGAGGTGGAGAAAGGCAAGGCAGGACTATCAGTTGTAGTATCATACAAAGACAATGACACAGTAAAAAAAGGATTTGGAGACAATGACAAGTCTTGGGCCTTAGGTGTTTATAAAGCCCGATATGAATTCAAACATAACGGCATCCTAACTCCCATCTCAGGTCCTCGGTCCTCCAGAGTAGGAGTGTACCTGGATCACAGTGCAGGTGTTCTGTCCTTCTACAGCATCTCTGAAACCATGACTCTCCTTCACAGAGTCCAGACAGAATTCACTCAGCCTCTCTATGCTGGATTTCTTCTTCACGGCATTGATGGCAACACTGCTGAGATCTGTAAGCCCAAGTAGGAAAAGTTAGGACTACAAATTAAGGGTACTGCCGGCAGTCGAAACGCAAGCCAGATCTAGGGTTAACGATCCGTACCAAACTTAACTCTACCACTCAGTGGACCTAAGGCTCATGGTATCTATTGTTTGCTTTGCTATGATGCATGTCATTGCTCACACTAACTGTGCAGCTACTAAACACACAAGAAATGCAGAATGCATCATTCCTGCAGGATGACGATTTACCCAGTAAAAAGCAAGAAAAAAACAAGAGAGATTTTTCAAACCTAAGGGGAAAAAAATACTGGATGTTGTTTCAGGTTTAATGGTATTGTATAATTTAATTGTCAACTGGAGGAAAAATAAATCAGTAGTTTTTCAGAATGTGGGTATACTGACGCATTAAGTTGCGGTTCTTTGATTGTTATTGGTCTAACATACACTTAATAAACATACTTAGTTTACTTTAAGTTTTTTTAACATATTTCATTAGGGTTTTGGGTCTTAAGTACGAAATGTACTTTGTTTAAATTCTAATTTCTCAGGTTTTTTAGGGAACAATACTTGAGTAAATTTGATTAACTATTTCATATATGTTTAAAGGTAAACTGTTAACATGCATAGTATTTAATCATTGAGCTGGAGTTAAATTATAATTTAGATTATAATCATCATTGCATTGCTGTCTTCTGTAATTCAACTGTTATATCTTCTGTCTAGCTCCCTGCCAGCTTTTTGCAGATATTAAGTCCGCCACTTGAGGTCAGTCTTTACATGTGTATTCCACAATCACATACTCAGGGCTGCTTTACTGCCAGTTACAATGCAGTATATGGCCAAAAGTATGTGGACACCCTTAGCACTTTTTGTGTGGTGCTTTTTGTCATTGTTTGGTCTTAACCCCTTGATTCCAGTAAAGTGAATTTCTGGACGGTAGTATCAGTGTGAAAATGACACAATCTGTTTTAAAATGAGAAAAAAAATCCATACAAAGAGGTTTGTTGAAGAATAACTTGACCGTCTTTCATACCTCAACCTTATCCAAAATATCTTGGATAACTGGAAAACTGACAGCAAGCAAGACCTTAAATTAATCTGACATCAGTGTTGGACATCTCTAATGTCTCTGTGTGAAGAAATCCCTGTAACCGGGATCCAACATAAAGTGGAAAGAATGGAAGCTGTCAGAGCAGAACAACATGTTCAACACTTATATATGGGTTTCATCTTCTACATATCTTGTCCACATATCTTGTTTGGGTGTCCACATACTTTTGGCCATGTAGTCTACTGTATGTCGACATCAGCATAGTTGGCTTTTAAACAAATAGAAATTTTAGCAATGTTTAAGATGACCATCGCACATGGATGTAATGTGTGGATGTAAAATGCTTTTGTGTGTGTGTTGCTTTAACAAATTTTTAGCTACAAATGTATATAATGTTAATGAAATACTTATCAAAAAGAGTTGTTTATTTAAAATCAATATTTTTATTGTTTGATTTCTGTTAAGTTGCTTTTTGACATTTTGAACTTTCTCAGACAGACGAAATGTAAACATGTTTACTGTTTATTGTTAATATCCCCTTAACTGCTACTGATGTAACAGTTATGATTGATTATATTTTCTATTATTGATCAGAAGAACTTTTGCTTTTCTGATTTGATAGATTGAAATTATACTTTTTTCCATATACACAGATGCTTACAGTCTATGATTACAGTTTTTGTTATGCTTGGCTTAACCTGCTCTCATGTTGAAATGTACAGATAGATTGTGTGAAGAGTTTACTTAATAAAAATCACAACTTGATGTTTAAGAGGTATTAGATTATTTCCTTTCTTTCTTTATTCTCTCCTAAAATGTTCCAGTGTTTTACTTTTCTGCAGCCAACACATTTTTATGCTGTCAATCAAACAAACTTTTGATATTTAAGACACAGCTGCAAAGTCCTCAAAGTCTTGTTTTACAGTTAAAAGGATGGAAATGTGTGTACATTGGTTTGTTAAAAAACAATAGCCTAATGGAGATTACATCACTCACGAAACCATGTACCTACTATCTTTTGAAATAAGAATACAAAAATTAAATGAGTAATCATGGCATAAAACCAATGATCCTAGACAAATATGTTTCCCTTTTTCTATATGTATGATGTTAAGTGTCTGAGTGACCTCCAAAAAAGCGCTATATTAAATACTATCAATTATTATTATTGATCAGGTCCTGAGTACAGACAGTCTGGCTGGTTGTTGTTACTGGGAGGTGGAGAAAGGCAATGCAGGACTATCAGTCGGAATATCACACAAAGACAATGACACTGTAAATGAAATATTTGGAGAGAATGACAAATCTTGGGCATTAGGTTTTTACAAAGGTCGATATGATTTTAAAAATAACAATATTAAAACTCCCGTCTCAGGTCCTCGGTCCTCCAGAGTAGGAGTGTACCTGGATCACAGTGCAGGTATTCTGTCCTTCTACAGCGTCTCTCAAACCATGGAGATGACTCAACTCCACACAGTCCAGACCATGTTCACTCAGCCTCTGTATGCAGGATTTCTTCTTAACGGTCCCGATGGAAACACTGCTGAGATCTGTAAACTTAAAAAGTAACTCCACAGCAAACATTGATAATTCTAAGTGCAAGAGTAGTTGACACTTTGGTGCACTTTGCCATGATGCCTGTCACTTACACTAACTCTGCAGCTACTGTTAAGTTGTTGCACACTAGAAATGCAGAATGCAGGATGAGGATTTTCCAAGGGAAAAGCTACAATATAAATGTTTCGACCTGTAAAATTTTTTTTATTTCACTGGATGTTGTTTCATGTTTGGTAATAGCATTGTATTATTTAAATGTCAAAAACAGAAGAAAAAAATTGGGAACGTTGATTGATTCATAAAGTTGCTGTTCTTCGATTGTTATTGATCTGACATACACCTTATGTATAGCCTGGTGCTACCAGACCATCGTACTTCATTTAGCCTGGTGCTACCAGACCATCGTACTTCATTTAGCCTGGTGCTACCAGACCATCGTACTTCATTTCATTTGTACAGAAGGTCTGGCAGTGCTTTAATTGGCAAACGTTAACTCATGGAGGCGGGTGTCTGTTAAAGTTTAAAACTATTGGATCTGCCCAGTGCCACTCTGGATTAGCCAACCAATCGCATAACGTTTGGTCGTCACGTGTGTCATGAGCCGGCTTCTGGCAACTGAAACTGGAGCGCGACTTCGACGTCATCGTTCTCAGCCACTCGCTCTGTTCGCTGATTGGACCGGCTGTCGAATCTCCAGCAAAACTGGGAAATGGGCTGTACACCCAGATTGACTACTGAAGGGAAAATAAAATTTGGCCGGAAGTAGGCGGGCGGGCGGAGCCAGGCTACCTTATGTACTGATGTAGAGTTAGTTAATATTTTATTAGGAATTTGGGTCTAAAGTACGAAATATAGTCTGTTTGAATGCACATTTCTCAGGTTTTTTAAGGTACAGTACTTGAGTTGACCTTTTTCATGTTGTCAGGTGAGTTGTTAGTATCCATCGTATTGAATCAGTCTAGCTGGAACTTAAATCACAATTTAGTAAACAATAATTGTTGCGTTGATGTCCAATGTGGTTTTCATTAAACTGCTATCTTCTATCCTGCTCTGCCAGCTCTTTGCTTCATATTTTCAGTCCGCCACATGAGGTCAGTCTTTACATGTGAATTCCACTATCACATACTCAGGGCTGCTTTACTGCCATTTACAATGCAGTATATGGCCAAAGGTAGGTGGACACCACTGGCATTTTGGTGTGTTGCTCTTTTTCAAGGTTTGAATTAAAACCCCTTGGTTCCAGTTTAGTGAATTGTTGACAGTAGCAACAGTGTGGAAAGGGCACTTTGTGTGAACATGTCAGTGCCCCCTCAGGAAAAAAAACACATCCATACAGAAAGGGTTTTTCCCCAGTTTGGTGAGGTCTTGAACTTGAAGTTAAATGACCTCAAATCATCCAACATCCCAATCGGACTTCTCCAATTTGTCTGAATGTGAGAAAATCCCCTTGATAGGGTGTCCACATACTTTTAGCCATATAGTCTATGTCGAGTCGACATCAGCATAGTTGGCTTTTATGCAAATAGAAATGAATAAATGTTTCAGGTGACCATCGCGCGTGAATGTAATGTGCAAAGGGGTCGACATACCTATGGCTGTGTGATGTACTTAACAATGTTTTTGCAAAAAGGTAAACAATATTAATAAATATTTGTTGGTAAGAGTTGTTTAAATAGAGTTGAATATATATTATTCTTAATTATTTTCTCATACTGGGTACACTTGATCAACTGCGGATTTCTTTTGGAGCCAATTACAGCTTTAATTTAATTATTTAAGGCTTAGTTTCAATGTCATTCCATTTTCTTTTGATTGAATGCAGAACTCCTTTAACGATTGTGTCCTCTTTGTTTGATTTCAATAGGATTTGTGACTAGAGAGGACAGTGAGTCAGCAAATTGTCATGATGTCATGGTGTAAATAGACACAGGTAAATGTGAGGAACAAAACACGCCCTGAATCTGGCAAACCACTCCTCCTGGAATGAGGTAAAGCTTGTTAACCCCTCCTATTACTACCTGCTCTCAAAAACATTCAACTCCACTCTGTCCATATATGTCATTGTTCCCTCCCCTTCACATCTACAGTTTGAAGATTGACAGAGTATAAACTAGTTGCATTTCTGAGCAAGTGAAACTCAGACAGTCGCTGACGCTGAGAGGTGAAATGACGCAGAAATAGGTTCAGCTGGACAGGGAGCTAATTTGGCCCTTAATCTAACTACCGGTTAGATTCAGGGGTTTCTGAGGGTGTGCTTATCACAGGTGGAGGGGGTGCTGACCCAGACATTTAGACAACAATCTGATATGATTACTAAGTTGAAAATCATTAGTTTTTAAATAGTTTTGTCATACTAGGTACACTTGTGTGAACCTTATGATAAACCATGGATTCCCATTGTAGACAATAAGTGCATTTAATGTAGGGTTTAGTTTCAAAGTCAGTTCATTTAATTTGATAGAAGGAACAACTCCTTTAACGACTGAATATTTCCTCTTTGTTTAATTTCAATGTATTGTGACTAGAAAGGACTTTGAGTCCGCAGATTGTCATGCTGTAACAATGACAATATACCAGGGAATTGTGAGGAACAGAGCACACCCTGAATCTCTCAAACCGAAGAATAGGCTCGTTTGAGTAGGAGCCGTCTTGCTGAGCGCACAGCTCAGCAAGACAGCTCCTACTCAAACGAGGCTGTTAGGCTCGTTCGACCTAACTTTCAGCTCGTCTGGAAAGTAGACGAGAGTAGCCGAGTGCAGTCGGGGGAGTGACGAAAATGCCTGACTGAAGCCGGACAGCTCCGAGTCGGAAGTAGCGTCCTTGTTGCGGATGCAGTTCGTTTTCTAGTTTTATTTTGAAGGCCTATTAGAAACATATTCGCAGGAGAGTCACGCATGCTACAACCGATTAGAAGCAGAACACAACACAAAGACGAGTAAACACTTTAAAAGCGAGGGGCATTTTCCAAACAAGAAACGAGATATAAGCTAATATCCCCATTCCCCACACATCTTTATCTTTCTTGTTACTTTACTAGAACACCTACTTTTAAGTGATAAAGAATAATTTACAAGAATAATTTACAAATCCAAATAAAGGAGGTTTAGTATTTCTCCCTTCACATAACGAATATGATCGGCCTAAATAAAGAAGGTCTAAGAAAAGATCCCTTATTATTATTGTAGAGATGGATATGATGAACTGTATTATGATGTGTAACAAACAAACTACTTGTTGTAGTTTTGGTCTGGCTTTGCGACACTACATGTAAAATACAATTCCCAGACCATTTAGATCACTTGAAATAAGCTTATGATTTAATCTTAATGGTATAAAAATCACTTCACCAAGATCTTATGTGACTCAAGTTTGTGTTCACTTTTAAATATATCTATACAGGAGAGTTACACATCCAAATTATTTCTATGTCAAGGGTTCAGAGGTTTAACTCTGATTAAGTACATTTCTGCTTAAATGCATATTGTGGCGGCCTAATGATTAAACATAAATTAAAATCAAAAAGAATGGATCGTAATTTAATTTTGAGCGGTGATGTCAGACTTTTGCCTAACCAATTGGGGAAACGCATCAAAGGCACGAGGTTTAAACTCCCAATTAGCGCTCAGCTCCGCCTGTCAGCAAGACGTTTCCCATCAGACATTTCGCTCCCGCAGCCCGTGGGGAGCAACTGCAGCGACTTGCTCCAGTGTCTGTGTCCGTCTTGATACCGCGGGACTTCAAAGTCTCAAGCAGCCGAGCCGCAGCCAGCCACGGGTGCAAGTGGGACAAAAAGTCTAACCATAATGCAGTGCGCTCAGCAAGACGAGCGTCATAATTGCGCAGGTCTTAGCAAGACGGCGACAGGTCGAACGAGCCTATTGACTCACAGCTTGATAACCACTCCCTTCTCCCTGTTATCAAACAGCCGGCTCCACTCTGTCCATATATGTCCTTGAACCCTCCCCTTTAGATATGAAGTTTGAGAGGATGGGTGGAACCAAGCTGACTGGCTCCATTATTGGCTCAAACACATGTTGTTCAGATCAGAGTTCAAACTAGCTGCAGTTATCAGGGAGTGAAACTCAGACAGTCACTGACACAGAGAGGTGAAATGGCGCAGAAAGGAGTTCAGCTCGACCGGGATATTATTTGCTGTTCGATATGTCTGGATTTTCTGAGGGATCCGGTGACTCTTGCCTGTGGACACAGCTACTGCATGGACTGTATTAACACCCACTGGAATAAAGAGGATGAGAAGGAAATCTACAGCTGCCCTCAGTGCAGGCAGACATTCACAACAAGGCCTGTGCTGCTGAAAAACACCATGTTAGCAGATTTGGTGGAGGAAATGAAGAAGACTGGACTCCAAGCTGCTCCTGCTGATCACTGCTATGCTGGACTTGAAGATGTGGCCTGTGATTTCTGCACTGGGAGAAAACTGAAAGCCCTTAAGTCATGTCTGGTCTGTATGATATCTTACTGTGATAATCACCTTCAGCCTCATTATGAATCCCCTGCATTTAAGAAACACAAGCTGGTGGAGCCCTCCAAGAAGCTCCAGGAGAACATCTGCTCTCGTCATGATGAGGTGATGAAGATGTTCTGCCGTACTGATCAGCAGTGTATCTGTTATCTCTGCTCTGTGGATGAACACAAAGGCCACGACACAGTGTCAGCTGCAGCAGAACGGACTGAGAGGCAGAAAGAGCTCGACGTGAGTCGACTAAACATCCAGCAGAGAATCCAGGACAGAGAGAAAGATGTGAAGGTTCTTCAACAGGAGGTGGAGGCTATCAATCGCTCTTCTGATAAAGCAGTGGAGGACAGTGAAAAGACCTTCACTGAGTTGATCTGTCTCATCCTGCAGAGAAGCTCTGATTTGATTCAGCAGCTCAGATCCCAACAGGAAACTGAAGTGAGTCGAGTCAAAGATCTTCAGGAGAAGCTGGAGCAGGAGATGACTGAACTGAAGAGGAAAGACGCTGAGCTGAAGACGCTGTCACTCACAGAGGATCACAACCAGTTTCTACACAACTACCGCTCACTGCCACCACACAGTGAATCTACACACTCATCCGGCATCGACATCCATGCTCTAAATTACTTTGAGGATGTGACAGCGGCTGTGTCAGAAGCCAAGGATAAACTACAGGAAGTTCTGAGAGAGACATGGACAAACATCTCACTGACAGAGACTGAAGTTGATGTTTTAATGCCACGACCAGAGCCCAAGACCAGAGCTGGATTTTTGAGGTATTCACATGAAATCACACTGGATCCAAACACGGCGCACACAAAGCTGGTATTATCTGAGGGGAACAGGAAAGCAAAAGTAATGAGACAAGAACAGTCTCATCCAAGTCACCAAGACAGATACACCAACAGGGTTCAGGTCCTGAGTAAAGAGAGTCTGACTGGTTGTTGTTACTGGGAAGTGACGAAAGGCGAAGGAGGAGTATCAGTTGTAGTGTCATACAAAGACAATGACACTGTAAAAAAAGGATTTGGAGACAATGACAAGTCTTGGGCCTTAGGTGTTTATAAAGCCCGATATGAATTCAAACATAACAGCATCAAAACTCCGGTCTCAGGTCCTCCGTCCTCCAGAATAGGAGTGTACCTGGATCACAGTGCAGGTGTTCTGTCCTTCTACAGCGTCGCTGACACCATGATTCTCCTCCACAGAGTCCGGACCACGTTCACTCAGCCTCTCTATGCTGGACTTTATCTTGATGGTCCTGTTGAAAACACTGCCGAGATCTATAAGCTTAAGTGATTTCTAAATTTTTATTTTTAAGTGCAAGAGTAGTTGACACCTTAGCCTTGTTTCCACTAAGCGGTACAGTTAGATATTTGCATTTCCACTGTCTAAAGTTGGGAAGGGTACCAAAATAACCTGACTGTACCTACTTTGGTCACCTTTTCGTGGGGGTTACAACTGAGAGGGAGGAGCTAGACACACTGCAGTCCAACAACAGAATTGTCATTTCCGTGCTACAGGGGGATTAAAAGGAACAATACAATACCCGCCATGTGTGATCACTGGAAACAAGGCTCATGGTACCTTCTGTTTGCTTTGCCATGAGCCCATCACTGCTTATACTAACTATGCAGCTACTGTTTTTGCAAAACACACTAGAAATGCATCATTCCTGCAGGATGAGGATTTTCCGAGGAAAAGCTACGAGAGAGATTTTTCAACCTGTAAAAGTACTTTATTCAGTTGGATGTTGTTTCATGTTGGTAATGGTATTGTATCAATTAATTGCCAAAAACAGAAAAAAAATTGGGAACATTGATTGATTCATACAGTTGCTGTTCTTTGATTGTTATTGATCTGACATACACCTTATGTACTGATGTAGACTTAGTTTAGTTTAATTTTGTCTTAATACTTTATTAGGATGTTGGGTCGAAAGTACAAAATATATTTTGTTTAAATGCTAATTTCTCAGGTTTTTACGGGTACAATATTTGAGTAAATTTGATTAACTATTTCATATATGTTTAAAGATAAGGTGTTAGCATGCATAGTATGTAATCAGTTGAGCTGGAGCTTAAATTACCATTTAGATAATAAGCATCATTGCATTGATGTTTTTTTTTCAATGTCAACTGTTATATCTTCTGTCCCTGTCAGCTCTTTGCAGATTTTAAGTATGCCACTTGAGGTCACTATTTACATGTGTATTCCACTATAACCACGGTACTCAAACTCCGGACTCCGGTCCGCCGGCGGACCGCGGGGCATGTCTGTCCGGACCCATTTAGATTTTGAATTAGGCAACGTAATTGCAATGTATTTTCAAAATTATTTTAATGCGTCAAAAATAATTTCTAATGTGAAATAAAGTGTCACCAAATATCATTCATGGCAATCTAGCTTTGTTTTACTCGTGTAGCCACCTTGTCCAAGTGACAAAATCATCTGTGTTTGTGTCCGTGTCTGCCAGTCGGCTCTGTGAAACTAAACACTGCCAGGAGACATTCAAGACGAGAGGGCTTGATGACAGGGAATATGAGCCTATCACTCAAAGCGATTTACGTTTTAGCCAATCAGAAGTGAAATAGGGCGGGCATTTGGGGAAACACGTCGGCGAAACCTGTTAGCAAGCCGCATGCGCGAACCTGACGAGCCGTTAGCAAGCCGCAAACCTGTTTCAGCGAGCACCGTCATGTCTCTGTCAAAGTGCCAAAAGAAGAGAAAAGTTGACGAAGAAAATAGAGAATTTAAAGCGGAATGGACAGAAAAGTATGCGTTCATTCTGCCCAAATCCAGCACAAGGCCGATGTGTCTCATTTGTACGGAGACCGTCGCTTTAGTGAAGAGGGCGAATGTGAAAAGGCATTATGACACAAAGCACGCATATTTCGAGGCTCAGTTCCCACAAAATTCTGAGGTAAGGACCACGAAAGTCAACCAGTTAAAATCATCATATGAGGGAACACATTCACTGTTTCGAAAAACACTGAAACTGCAAGAAAGAGTAACTGAAGCATCATTTCGAGTGGTTTGGGTGCTGGCCAAACATAAGAAGCCCTTCTCTGATGCAGAAATAGTGAAGGAGTGTATCAACGAGGTTGTTGAGGCAATGTTTGAGGGAAATGAGAAGGATAAACTGTCAGATATGTTTGATAAGATACCACTATCTGACTCCACCGCAGTCAAAAGAGTGGAAGTACTTGCACACGACATAGTGCAGCAATTAACTGAGGACTTGAAAAATGCGCAATGCATCTCACTTGCTGCGGACGAGTCCACAGACCGCACAGATAAAGCACAGCTATGTGTCTTTGTGAGATACCTCAGCAGTTCAAAGGGGGTATTCTGTGAAGACATACTGGGTGTGGCACCTCTTCTTGGCCACACCACTGGAGATGACGTATCTAAAGCCATAATGCAGATGCTTAATGAGAGGGGAATTGATATCAAGACAGTCGTATCAATTGCAACTGATGGTGCCCCATCCATGACTGGAAAGAGAAAGGGAGCTGTAAAACGTCTGAAAGAGCATCACCCAGGCATGCTGGCATACCACTGCATTATACACCAGTCTGTGCTTTGCGCCTCTCTTGGAAAAGAATATGCAGATGTCATGGAGAATGTCATGAAGCTTGTGAATTACTTAAGAGCCTCATCTGCCCTTCAGCACAGGCTTTTGCGAACTTTCTTGACTGAGGTGAGGTTTTCATTTGAATTTCTAGCTTTATTTTCTGTATAGTAGGCTATTGCATGTTGTTGTATTTTAGGCATTATTTGCAAATTAATTATACATAATACATTTAGGCCTACCATTATGATATTAAACAATAAATTAAAATCAGGTACCAGAAGTGCTGTAGTAGGCTATGTAGGGCTGTGTTTAGAAGTCACTCAAGGTATGCTATCTTTTCTGTCTCCCTCTACAGGCCAATGCTGAGTATGACGATTTACTTCTCCACAATAATGTGAGATGGCTGAGTAAGGGGAGAGTCTTGGAGAGAATTTGGGCAGTGAGAAAGGAGATTGAGGTTTTTTTGTCAGAGCAAAATAACACCAAAGCCCAACAGTACTTGGACTTTCTGCAGGATGCTGACAAAATGGAGCTTGTAGCTTTTTTAGTGGACATAACCTCTCACCTAAATGAGCTGAACCTCAAACTTCAAGGGAAAGATAATACTGTGTGTGAATTGATGGCAGCAGTACGCTCATTCCAAAGACGTCTGGAGATCTTCAGTAGTGACATCAGAGAGGCACATCTCCACTTTCCCTCTCTTCTGGAGCACACAAAGGGCAAACACAGTCACAACCATGGGGCCTTCTTGGAGAAGTTGGCTGAAAATTTCAAAGGGCGCTTTGACAGCTTCAACATAGGCAAGCAAGTACTACTCTTCGTTGGACAACCTTGCCAAGTGAAGCAGATTGAGCAGTTTGCAAAAGAGGCCAACAGCATCTTCCCATGGGCAAGTCCTGCAGCTCTGCAAACAGAGCTCATAGACCTGCAAGAAAATGTGGCTTTGAGTGAAGCCAATTGTGACCCTGTGACCTTCTGGACCAAGATGGTTACAGCAGGAGATTTGCCCAACCTTCACAAAGTTGCCATATTTGTGCTAACCATGTTTGGCTCCACATATAGGTGTGAGTCTGCATTTTCCACCATGAAGAAGGTTAAAGACTCATTCCGCAGCAGGTTGACGGATCAACACCTTGATCAGTGTCTCCGACTGGCAATTACACCTTTTGTACCAAGGTTCAAGCAAGTGGTCGCTGACAGACAGTGCCATGCGTCTCACTAGTCAGGATTGTTAAAGGAGCCATAATAGTATTTCTTCACTTGGTGCTGATGAGTGCTGATTTTCATTTTTCATCATTTTCATTTAGAGCTGTTGAGTTCAAAGACTCAAGTTAATATATTATGTTAATGTTACATACTAAAATGGTTGATCACATTGATCGTTTCACTGTAATAAACGTTCTTGCAATTTATCCGGACCTTTGACTTTCATTGGAGAAAAAATATGGACCTTTGGGAAAAAAGTTTGAGGACCCCTGCACTATAACATACTCAGGGCTGTTTTACTGCCGTATACAATGCACTATATGGCCTATGTGGACACCCTTGGCACTTTTTGTGTGGTACTTTTTGGCATTGTTTGGTCTTGGCCCCTTGATTCCAGTTAAGTGAATTTTTGACGGTAGTATCAGTGTGAAAAAGACACTTATCTGTTTTAAAATGAGAAAACAAAATCCATACAAAGAGGTTTGTTGAAGAATAACTTGACTGTCTTTCATACCTCAACCTTATCCAATATATCTTAGATAACTGGACAACTGACAGCAAACAAGACCTTAAATTAATCTGACATCAGTGTTGGACATCTCTAATGTTTCTAAGTGTGAAGAAATCCCTGTAACCGGGATCCAACGGAAAGTGGAAAGAATGGAAGCTGTCAGAGCAGAACAACATGTTCAACACTTATATATGGGTGTCATCATCTTCTACATATCTTGTCCACATATCTTGTTTGGTTGTCCACATACTTTTGGCCATGTAGTCTACTGTATGTCGACATCAGCATAGTTGGCTTTTAAACAAATAGAAATTTTAGCAATGTTTAAGTTGACCATCGCACATGGATGTAATGTGTGGATGTAAAATGCTTTTGTGTGTGTGTTGCTTTAACAAATTTTTAGCTACAAATGTATATAATGTTAATGAAATACTTATCAAAAAGAGTTGTTTATTTAAAATCAATATTTTTATTGTTTGATTTCTGTTAAGTTGCTTTTTGACATTTTGAACTTTCACAGACAGACGAAATGTAAACATGTTTACTGTTTATTGTTAATATCCCCTTAACTGCTACTGATGTAACAGTTATGATTGATTATATTTTCTATTATTGATCAGTAGAACTTTTGCTTTTCTGATTTGATAAATTGAAATGATACTTTTTTCCATATACACAGATGCTTACAGTCTATGATTACAGTTCTTGTTATGCTTGGTTTAACCTGCTCTCATGTTGAAATGTACAGATAGATTGTGTGAAGAGTTTACTTAATAAAAATCACAACTTGATGTTTAAGATATATTGATTTATTTCCTTCCTTTCTTTATTCTCTCCTAAAATGTTCCAGTGTTTTACTTTTCTGCAGCCAACACATTTGTATGCTGTCAATCAAACAAACTTTTGATATTTAAGACACAGCTGCAAAGTCCTCAAAGTCTTGTTTTACAGTTAAAAGGATGGAAATGTGTGTACATTGGTTTGTTAAAAAACAATAGCCTAATGGAGATTATATCACTCACAAAACCATGTACTATCTTTTGAAATAAGAATAAAGAAATTAAATTAGTTATCATGGCATAAAATCAATGATCCTAGACAATTATGTAAGGGATAATGTTTAGCGAACCGCTCACTCTTGAGAAATATTTATTCTATATGTATGATGTAAAGTGTCTGAGTGACCTCCAAAAAAGCGCTATATAAATACTATCAATTATTATTATTATTATTATTATTATTATTATTATTATTATTATTATTATTATTATTATTATTATTATTATTGTTATTATTATTATTATTATTATTATCATTATTATTATTGTTAGTTACACCTTTTTCAAATTAAACATCTTAGGTTACTGTCAATATGCGGCCAAACGTTCTCATGTTTTCTTGACTGGAGTCCTTTAAGACATTAACCATGACGAAGTTCTCTGCTCTCCTGATACATGCAAAGTCATGTTGAAAAAGTATTCCATTGTTTAGGAGTAGTAGCCCTAACTGTTTGTGGATGTCTGTCAGGAGCAGATTGATATGGCAGAAAGGGTTCCATCAAAAAAATTACCTACAGACCTGTAGAATGCCATGATTGACCAATCAGAACACAGGATTCATCAGTGGCATATAATACGTAAGACTTTCAAATGGCACAGCATTTTGGGATAAAAAAAAGACACAAATTGTGACCTTAAAATCAAAAATCCAATTGAATGGAGGATCTGGAGAATCGTGTCACCCCTACTATTAATGGTTGAATGTCCCCTATTTTTTTAAAGACTAGGAAGAACATTTAGTCAGCCCATTTTCATGCTGTCACAATGTAAATATACCAGGGAATTGTGAGAAACAAAACAGATGCTGAAACCCTCAAACCACTCCGCGTCTTGGAATGACTCAGAGCTTGCTAACCCTCCCTCTTCTTCCTGCTCTCAAACACAGCCTGCTCCCCTCTGTCAGTATGTCCTTGTTCCCTCCCATTTAGATCTAAAGTTGGAACATGGGTGGAACCAAGCTGACAGGCCCCAGTCACTGCACAAACACATGTTGTTCAGATCAGCAATACTAGCTGCAGTTCTCAGGAAGTGAAACTCAGACAGTTGTTGACACAGAGAGGTGAAATGGCGCAGAAAGGAGTTCAACTGGACCGAGAGATAATTTGTTGTACGATCTGTCTGGATTTTCTGAAGGATCCGGTGACTATTCCCTGTGGACACAGCTACTGCATGGACTGTATTAATACCCACTGGGATAAAGAGGATGAGAAGGAAATCCACAGCTGCCCTCAGTGTAGACAGGCCTTCAGCCAGAGGCCTGTCCTGGTGAAAAACACCATTTTAGCAGGTTTAGTGGAAGAACTGAAGAAGACTGGACTCCAAGCTGCTCCTGCTGATCTCTGCTATGCTGGACCTGAAGATGTGGCTTGTGATTACTGCACTGGGAGGAAACTGAAAGCCCTCAAGTCCTGTCTGGTCTGTATGGTATCTTACTGTGAGAAACACCTCCAGCCTCACTATGAATCCCCTGCTTTTAAGAAACACAAGCTGGTGGACCCCTCCAAGAAGCTCCAGGAGAACATCTGCTCTCGTCATGATGAGGTGATGAAGATGTTCTGCCGTACTGATCAGCAGTGTATCTGTTATCTCTGCTCTGTGGATGAACATAAAGGCCACGACACAGTGTCAGCTGCAGCAGAACGGACTGAGAGACAGAGAAAGCTTGAGGTATGTCGACTAAACATCCAGCAGAGAATCCAGGAGGGAGAGAAAGATGTGAAGGTTCTTCAACAGGAGGTGGTGGAGGCTATCAATCACTCTGCTGATAAAGCAGTGGAGCACAGTGAGAAGACCTTCACTGAGTTGATCTGTCTCATCCTGCAAAGAAGCTCTGATGTGATTCAGCAGCTCAGATCCCAACAGGAAACTGAAGTGAGTCAAGTCAAAGATCTTCAGGAGAAGCTGGAGCAGGAGATCACTGAGCTGAAGAGGAAAGACGCCGAGCTGAAGACGCTGTCACTCACAGAGGATCACAACCAGTTTCTACAAAACTACCGCTTGCTGCCAGCAGTCAGATCTACACACTCATCCAGCATCAACATCCGTCCTCTGAGATACTTTGAGGATGTGACAGCGGCTGTGTCAGAAGTCAGAGGTAAACTACAGGACATCCTGAGACAGACATGGACAAACATCTCACTGACAGAGACTGAAGTTGATGTTTCAATGCCACGACATGAGCCCAAGACTAGAGCTGACTTCTTAAAATATTCACATGAAATCACACTGGATCCAAACACGGCGCACACAAAGCTGGTATTATCTGAGGGGAACAGAAAAGCAACAGTGATGAGAGAAGACCAGCAGTACTCTGATCACCCAGACAGATACACCAACAGGGTTCAGGTCCTGAGTAAAGAGAGTCTGACTGGTTGTTGTTACTGGGAAGTGACGAAAGGCGAAGGAGGAGTATCAGTTGTAGTATCATACAAAGACTATGACACTGTAAAAAAAGGATTTGGAGACAATGACAAGTCTTGGGCCTTAGGTGTTTATAAAGCCCGATATGAATTCAGACACAACAGCATCAAAATTCCGGTCTCAGGTCCACAGTCCTCCAGAATAGGAGTGTACCTGGATCACAGGGCAGGTGTTCTGTCATTCTACAGCGTCGCTGAAACCATGGAGATGACTCTCCTCCACAAAGTCCAGACCACATTCACTCAGCCTCTCTATGCAGGACTTTATCTTGATGGTCCCGTTGAAAACACTGCCGAGATCTATAAGCTCAAGTAGTAAATGTTACTGCCCAGAAAATTAGTGGTTCTAATCGATTTCTAAATTTTTGTTTTAATATTTTAGTAGGATATTGGGTCTAAAGTACGAAATATATTTAGTTTAAATGCTAATTTCTCAGGTTTTTTAGGGTACAATATTTGAGTAAATTTGATTAACTATTTCATATATGTTTAAAGGTAAGATGTTAGTTACATGGTATTTAAGTCAGTTGAGCTCGAGTTAAATTTCAATTTAGATAATAATCATCATTGCATTTTTTCAATGTGTAATTCAACTGTTATATCTTCTGTCCTGCTCCTTGTCAGCTCTTTGCAGATATTAAGTCCGCCACTTGAGGTCACTCAGTGTATTCCACTATCACATACTCAGGGCTGCTTTACTACCATTTACAATGCACTATATGGCCAAAAGTATGTGGACAGCCTTGGCACTTTTTGTGTGGTGCTTTTTTTCATCGTTTGATTCCAGTGAAGTGAATTTTTGACAGTAGTATCAGTGTGAAAAAGACACTTATCTGTTTTAAAATGAGAAAACAAAATCCATACAAAGAGGTTTGTTGAAGAATAACTTGACTGTCTTTCATACCTCAACCTTATCCAAAATATCTTAGATAACTGGAAAACTGACAGCAACAAAGACCTTAAATTAATCTGAAATCAGTGTTGGACATCTCTAATGTTTCTAAGTGTGAAGAAATCCCCGTAACCGGGATCCAACATAAAGTGGAAAGAATGGAAGCTGTCAGAGCAGAACAACATGTTCAACACTTATATATGGGTTTCATCTTCTACATATCTTGTCCACATATCTTGTTTGGGTGTCCACATACTTTTGGCCATGTAGTCTACTGTATGTCGACATCAGCATAGTTGGCTTTTAAACAAATAGAAATTTTAGCAATGTTTAAGATGACCATCGCACATGGATGTAATGTGTGGATGTAAAATGCTTTTGTGTGTGTGTTGCTTTAACAAATTTTTAGCTACAAATGTATATAATGTTAATGAAATACTTATCAAAAAGAGTTGTTTATTTAAAATCAATATTTTTATTGTTTGATTTCTGTTAAGTTGCTTTTTGACATTTTGAACTTTCTCAGACAGAAGAAATGTAAACATGTTTACTGTTTATTGTTAATATCCCCTTAACTGCTACTGATGTAACAGTTATGATTGATTATATTTTCTATTATTGATCAGTAGAACTTTTGCTTTTCTGATTTGATAGATTGAAATTATACTTTTTTCCATACACAGATGCTTACAGTCTATGATTACAGTTTTTGTTATGCTTGGCTTAACCTGCTCTCATGTTGAAATGTACAGATAGATTGTGTGAAGGGCTTACTTAATAAAAATCACAACTTGATGTTTAAGAGGTATTGGATTATTTCCTTTCTTTATTTATTCTCTCCTAAAATGTTCCTGTGTTTTACTTTTCTGCAGCCAACACATTTGTATGCTGTCAATCAAACAAACTTTTGATATTTAAGACACAGCTGCAAAGTCCTCAAAGTCTTGTTTTACAGTTAAAAGGATGGAAATGTGTGTACATATGTTTGTTAAAAAACAATAGCCTGATGGAGATTATATCACTCACGAAACCATGTACTATCTTTTGAAATAAGAATAAAGAAATTAAATTAGTTATCATGGCATAAAATCAATGATCCTAGACAATTATGTCAGGGATAATGTTTAGCGAACCGCTCACTCTTGAGAAATATTTATTCTATATGTATGATGTAAAGTGTCTGAGTGACCTCCAAAAAAGCGCTATATAAATACTATCAATTATTATTATTATTATTATTATTATTATTATTATTATTATTATTAGTTACACCTTTTTCAAATTAAACATCTTAGGTTACTGTCAATATGCGGCCAAACGTTCTCATGTCTTCTTGACTGGAGTCCTTTAAGACATTAACCATGACTCCGAAGTTCTCTGCTCTCCTGATACATGCAAAGTCATGTTGAAAAAGTATTCCATTGTTTAGGAGAAGTAGCCTTAACTGTTTGTGGACGTCTGTCAGGAGCAGATTGATATGGCAGAAAGGGTTCCATCAAAAAAATTACCTACAGACCTGTAGAATGCCATGATTGACCAATCAGAACACAGGATTCATCAGTGCCATATAATACGTAAGACTTTTAAATGGCACAGCCTTTTGGGATAAAAAAAGACACAAATTGTGACCTTAAAATCAAAAATCCAATTGAATCGAGGATCTGGAGAATCGTGACACCCCTATGGTTGAATGTCCCCTCTTTTTTTAAAGACTAGGAAGAACATTTAGTCAGCACATTTTCATGCTGTCACAATGAATGCTCCGCTTCCTGGAATGACTCAGAGCTTGCTAACCCTCCCTCGTCTTGTTAGTCTGATGGATTATAGTTTGTGTTTCTTTATTCAGGCTGAATTATTACAAGGCTAAATGACTGAATTGAACAGGGTCTATCAATAAGAAATGAGCTCTATTGTAAACTAGTGTTAAACTATTGTTAAACAGTTGTGTTCCTGGAATGGTGCAATGCTTGATAGCCCTCCCTCTTCTTCCTGCTCTCAAACACAGCCTGCTAGTCTCTGTCCATATGTGTCCTTGTTCCCTCCCCTTTAGAACTAAAGTTTGAGAAGATGGGTGGAACCAAGCTGACTGGCCCTATTATTGGCTCAAACACATGTTGTTCAGATCAGAGCTCAAACTAGTTGCAGTGTTGAGGAAGTGAAACTCAGACAGTCGCTGACACAGAGAGGTGAAATGGCGCAGAAAGGAGTTCAGCTGGACCGGGACATAATTTGCTGTTCGATATGTCTGGATTTTTTGAGGGATCCGGTGACTCTTGCCTGTGGACATAGCTACTGCATGAAGTGTATTAACACCCACTGGGATAAAGAGGATGAGAAGGAAATCTACAGCTGCCCTCAGTGTAGGCACACATTCACAACAAGGCCTGTGCTGCTGAAAAACACCATGTTAGCAGACTTGGTGGAGGAAATGAAGAAGACTGGACTCCAAGCTGCTCCTGCTGATCACTGCTATGCTGGACCTGAAGATGTGGCCTGTGATTTCTGCACTGGGAGAAAACTGAAAGCCATCAAGTCATGTCTGGTCTGTATGGTCTCTTACTGTGATAATCACCTTCAGCCTCATTATGAATCTCCTGCATTTAAAAAACACAAGCTGGTGGAGCCCTCCAAGAAGCTCCAGGAGAACATCTGCTCTCGTCATGATGAGGTGATGAAGATGTTCTGCCGTACTGATCAGCAGTGTATCTGTTATCTCTGCTCTGTGGATGAACATAAAGGCCACGACACAGTGTCAGCTGCAGCAGAACGGACTGAGAGGCAGAAAGAGCTCGACGTGAGTCGACTAAACATCCAACAGAGAATCCAGGTCGGAGAGAAAGATTTGAAGGTTCTTCAACAGGAGGTGGAGGCTATCAATGCCTCTGCTGATAAAGCAGTGGAGCACAGTGGGAAGACCTTCACTGAGTTGATCCGTCTCATCCAGAAAAAAAGCTCTGATGTGAAGCAGCAGCTCAGATCCCAACAGGAAACTGAAGTGAGGCGAGTCAGGGATCTTCAGGAGAAGCTGGAGCAGGAGATCGCTGGGCTGAAGAGGAGTGATGCTGAGCTGAAGATGCTGTCACTCACAGAGGATCACAACCTGTTTCTACATAACTACTGCTCACTGCCACCACTCAGTGAACCTACACGCTCATCCAGCATCAGCATCCATGCTCTAAATTACTTTGGCGACGTGACAGCGGCTGTGTCAGAAGCAAAACATTTACTGCAGGACGTTCTGAGAGGGACGTGGAGAAACAACACACGGCCTATGACCAAAGTGAAGGTTCTACTGCCACAACCAGAGCCCAAGACCAGAGCTGACTTCTTAAAATATTCATGTGACTTCACACTGGATCCAAACACGGCACACACAAAGCTGGTATTATCTGAGGGGAACAGAAAAGCAACATTAATGAGAAAAAAACAGCCCTATTCTGATCACCCAGACAGATTCACCAACAGGGTTCAGGTCCTGGGTAAAGAGAGTCTGACTGGTTGTTGTTACTGGGAGGTGGAGAAAGGCAGGGCAGCACTATCAGTTGTAGTATCATACAAAGACAATGACACTGTAAATGAAATATTTGGAGAGAATGACAAGTCTTGGGCATTAGGTGTTTATAAAGCCCGATGTGTCTTCAGACATAACGGCATCCTAACTCCCGTCTCCTGTCCTCGGTCCTCCAGAGTAGGAGTGTACCTGGATCACAGGGCAGGTGTTCTGTCCTTCTACAGCGTCTCTAAAACCATGACCATGACTCTCCTACACACAGTCCAGACCAGATTCACTCAGCCTCTCTATGCTGGATTTCGTCTTCACCCTAATGGAGCTGCTGAGATCTGTAAGCTGAAGTAGAAAAAGTAACTTCACAGAAACCATATATACATAGATATTCTAAGTGCAAGATAGTTGACACTTCAGTATTTTCTGTTTGCTTTGTCACTGCTAAGACTACCAATGGGGCTACTGTTCGGGACCATTGATTGGTGCATGTTGCTGTTCTTTGATTGTTATTGATCTGACATACAACTTATATACTGATGTAGAGTTAGTTTAGTTTAATTTTCTTTTAATATTTTAGTAGGATATTGGGTCTAAAGTACGAAATACATGTCAGGTGGATGTGGATGTCATGTGTGGCAGGTGTCAAAATGCTGTTGGGTGTGTGGTGCGTTATACAAGTTTTTGGCTACAAACGTAAATAATATTAATGAAATAATAATCAAAATTAGTTGTTTATTTAAAATCAATATTTGTTTTGTTTGATTTCTGCTAAGTGGCTTTTTGACATTTTGAACTTTGACAGACAGAAGAAATGTCAACATGTTTATTGTTAATATCCCCTTAACTGCTACTGTCAGCGAAAAATCTGTTTTCCTATGATTTTATAACATTTTAATGCTAAAAATTCTGTTCACCTCACATTGAACTCCAAACAACAACACTGTGAAAACTTGTTTTTGTTCTTAGCCTTGAAGAGTAAAACTGCCTACTAAGGATTTTAGCTCTACAGATGTATGACATATTCTTGTTCACGGTGGTTGAGAGTTAATGGGGAAGCATTGGAGGAGTGAATGTCCTTAGAGAAAGGAGGGAGGAAAGAGACTCCCGCATTCCGTTTTCAGATAAGAATAATATCTGCTTGTAGGTTTCTGGGAATATCTGCCTAATTAAAAATCATCCTCCTCCCATTGCCAGGAAAATCGAGGGCCAGACACACAAACCCAGTCTTGTTCGCATATACATTATTTTCTGATATAACCTCTGCTATTTTCTGCTCAGTCTTTGTATTCAACCATGTACACTTGTGATGCATGTTGATTCCCTTGCCTAAGCTTGCAAGTAAAAATCTACCAGACTTTGAAAAATGCCTGACTCGATCTCTTTATTTAAAACACTTGGGTTTTTGATAAGAGAATTCCTGTAACAGCCACTGATGTAATAGTTATGATTGATTATATTTTCTATTATTGATCAGTATAACTTTTGCTTTTCTGATTTGACAGATTGAAATTATACTTTTTTCCATACACAGATGCTTACAGTCTATGATTATAGTTCTTGTTATGCTTGGTTTAACCTGCTGTCATGTTGAAATGTACAGATAGATTGTGTGAAGGGTTTACTTAATAAAAATCACAACTTGATGGTTAAGAAATTGTGGATTATTTTCTGTATTTTTTTCCACTGTTTTACCTTTCTAAAAATATAAAAAGAGAATATGTTAATTATTGAATTCTTGTAATTATTGTGTGTGTGTGTGTGTGTGTGTGTGTGTGTGTGTGTGTGTGTGTGTGTGTGTGTGTGTGTGCGTGTTGAACCCTTTCATAGTGGTCTCTAAAGTGTTAAGCTATTTAAAAGCTTTGTTCTTGTATGCATGGTTTGATGGTAATGTTGGTATAGTTTTTACATTATGTCAAATGCTAATAATTGGTTTGTTAAACGTTAATAGCCTATTACTTCAGTGGAAAACGTCCTTGAAATTGTATGCTTAAAAAATAGATTCATTTTTTTTCATGCACAGAGAGGATGCATGTGTTACAGATGTCTGTCAACTACATTTTACTGCAGCTAGATGGTTCAAACCACTCGACTCTGCTTTGTGTTGTGTAGATAATTAAGGCACATTGTGGGGACGTTTAATAATGTCTGGACAGGAATAGAATAAGTACTGGTCATTGGGTCGCTAGGCAGGTAACGTGCACCAGACAAAATCAGAACAGCAAGTTAAGTTAGCACAAAGGCTATCAAGCTAACTGGGAAAGTGCATTCTAGGCTACCATTAAATGAGCATGCTAGCACCTAAAAGTAAGTGCCACGACTCACTAGTAGAAGTCTTCACAATAGTAGTCTATCTCCAACATCCACAGTGCATAGGCTATGCGTCACAGGGTAAGTTATGTAGCCTACTAGTAACTAAGTTATAATTACATAAAATATTCCTACCTGATATATTTTCCTTAGAATCCATAAATGAAACGTTTTTCAACCAAGCTCCTACGTGACTTTTAGGGTCATGTAGGCTGCCGTAGGCCTATATAAAATACTTTTCCCGCGTTTGCCTCTTCCCATTGTTATGGTGTCGAGTGGAGAGGTAAGACAGATTGTGGGTGACATGTACATGTTAGTTTAAGAATAGACTACTATGCTTACTGTTTTCTGTGTTATTTAACTTGTTAGTAGCTAAAGCTAACGGAATGTCCCTTTGAAGTTTTTATTTTATTATTTATTATTGAATAGTTATTTGAAGGCAATGCTCCATTCCATAACTAACCTCGGTCATCATTAACTGGCAGCGTTTCTAACCTGTCCGTTATAAATGACCGCTACGAGAGGGCGCCACTTACACTATCATACAGTTGCAATAGGCCTAAAGGCAAGTAGAATACCATTCAATCTCTGTAAAACATGCATTATTGTAATAACACTCTTTTTTATAGGCTACTTAAACTGTAGTTGTAGGCCTATGTGTTTGTATGTGTTCTGTTGCCTTGTGTTGCGTGTTAGATTTATTTTTTAAACCATATTGTTGAAAATGTGCCTTGAGTGACACGCTGTCATGCTTTTACTCTGAAGTATTTCCGGTCTTTCCCTGCTAACGCCGTGCGCTTTGACGCGGCTCCGAGAGAAGATGTTTTGAAGGTGAGAATTTTAACATGAACGTGATATTCTGTTTAAATTAATCCGCCTGTCCTCTCAAAGCAGAGCGCTAAATGTCGGACATGAAGTGCTAAAAGCCGTGTCTTCGCTTCAGGGTGCCAGGTTTTCTGGGGCGCAGTGTCGCCATTGTTGGGTCTTTTTTCATCGCTTGCTGCTCATCCATTTATCATGACAAGTTTCGTTTAAATCGCGTTAAATTGACATAAAATGAAAGTATTGGTGAATATTACGAAAGCCGAATTTATCAGCAGCAAGCGTTGTTTCGGAAAGGTGTAAAAGTTAGACCAAATTTTTAGGTCAAATTAACTTTACAAAGAAAACAGTCTAAATTGTCTACATTAGTAGGTGGGTTTTGGCGACATTATGGAAGACAGTGCCTCTCATAATCAAAAATATACATTAATAAATAAAATACTCAATAAATGCTTCAATATGACATTAAATGCACCAAAAAAAAAGACCGTAGGCTCAGGCAGCTGGCATAGTTGTTACTCGCTATAGCCTACTAATGGATTTGATGGCCCAGAAAAGTTGACTTTATTCTAGACATTTCAAATCGGCATTAAGATTTTTTCTTGGAGTGCATAATAATAAAAAAATGCTTTATTCTCATCCTTGGCCCTAATAACTCACTCATCTATATAACATTGGAGCCGCCTGTTTTTAAAATCTTTTATTTTGAAGGTCGCTTTTCCGATTCTCGTTTGTCGTTATTTCTGCAGCTTGACGCCGTTGTGTTTTCAAAACAGCGACGGAAAGCAGCTGAGCACTGCGGTGTTTCTGAGCAGCCCGTCACCACACTGTCTGCTCGGAACCCTCTCGCCTCACTTCCTCCTTGTTCCTCGACGACTTTTCTCCTTTGTTCTTTGCTTCTAAATTCTTTATTTCTCATGCATCTTTTTGGTTGGATTTTACTAGAGAAATATAATCACTAAATGAAAGCCTGCCGCGAGGACAGCTGGTGCGGGGATAAAACCGTAGAGAAAGAGGGGGGGTTGATGCCCTTGAATTGGGGAGGCGGGGTTATAATGAGGAGCTGGGGGGCACTACCATCATCATCTAATATACCGATACAAGTGGCATTGTAACAGTGATCTTCCATTGACTAGGTGATCTTGGGATGCGGCTTCATGGTTTTGGACTTCACTTCTTCATCACTGCTGCTGAAAGAGAGAGAGAGAGACAGAGAGAGACAGAGAGAGAGAGAGAGAGGAAGCCATCGATTGGAAATGGAAATGTTTTGCATCTGCTCTAAGCCTTGGCCGTGGAGCTGACCAGGCGGCCTGAGCGGTCTCCATCACCACTGGACTAGATGATTTTACAAGCCGAAGACGTGTGTGTGTGTGTGTGTGTGACAAGATAAACAAACCAAGAAGCTGGGCTGCTGCAGATAAGCCCAAGCTGTGAGTCCACTTGCTTTTTTTTTGGAGGCTGAAGGGAGGGGGGCCTCTCTCTTCTTGTGCCAGACTGTAGATGTTCCTATTAATAATACATGTAAATGGCCAGCCCGCCTCTGAACTGTTAATGTAGGGCTTGGTTGGAAGTTGGAACTTGGGCTGGGTCTGTTTTTTTTTTAACCCCTTGAAAGAAAAAAGGAGCGTTTGACTGAGAGAGTTATAATAATAATGGCGGACCACGAGGAAGCAGAGTTATCCGAGTCTCTTCGGAAGAAGGAGGACGGGTTCTCCAGCGAAGTGGAGGAACCTTCGGAGTTCAAATCTAAGAGTTTGCCGTCTCTAAACGACACGGTGGCGCCTCAAGAAGAAACCCTGCTGTCAAGTTGTTCTGTGCGCATGTCTATAACTGCGGATGAAAGCGCGGAATTCATCCAGCTACCTACCAAGAAGACCCAAGAAAAAAACTCCTTCCAAAACAAGGAGTCAAACCTACGGCCCAAGCCCAAGGGGAAGTCCGCTCTGAACCGGCCTAGCTCGTACATGGAGAACACCGAGGTCCGTCGGAGTAAAAGCATCGCCAGGAGAAAGCCCGCGGGGTTTTTCGCTAATACCAGACTCGCTCGCTTTCGTCTGCCTAGCCGGGAATACATGTCGGTGATCTTACAAGACTCCCGCTGCTTTCTGTTCTGCATGTGCTACCTGACGTTCATACAGTCGCTGATGGTGTCCGGCTACCTCAGCAGCGTTATCACCACCATAGAGAAGCGGTACAGCCTGCGTAGCTCCGAGTCGGGCCTTCTCGTGAGCTGTTTCGACATCGGGAGCCTCGTGGTGGTGGTTTTCATCAGCTATTTTGGCGGGAGGGGTCAAAGGCCGCGGTGGCTAGCCGTGGGCGGGATTTTTATAGCTGTGGGAGCCGCGCTTTTCTCCCTACCGCACTTCATCTCGCCGCCCTATCAGATCAAAGAGGTCAATTCGTCATCGGGAAACGAAGGCCTCTGCATGAACACAAACGCCCAAAATGGCAGTGGTGTGGACATCACTTCCTGTCCCAGAGACCAGGAAGGGAACGAACACAACCTGTATGTGGCGCTGTTTGTGGTCGCTCAGATTCTGGTGGGCATGGGGTCCACGCCCATCTACACACTGGGACCGACATACCTGGACGACAACGTGAAGAAGGAGAATGCCTCGCTGTATCTAGGTAGGTGTGTGTGTGTGTGTGTGTGTGTGTGTGTGTGTGTGTGTAAAATAACAACGCAAGTAAATCAGATCAGTCAACAGAAGTCTTATATTATGAACATGAAAACACTTCTTCACGATCACTCTATTTACTCTGTACCGAAGATGTGCGTGTGTGTGTGTGTGTGTGTGTCTGACTGATTTGGTTCATTGTTAACATTGATAGTAGCAACCTTCCAGCCAGTGACGTCAGCTCTGCAGTGATTTTGTTTGAATGAAAAACGGCAGTAGCAGTTGAGTAGCAGCATGTCACGTGACTTAATAATAATAATAATACATTTTATTTAAAGGCGCCTTTCATGGCTCTCAAGGACACCGTACAATCAGATAAAATATACAGTACAATCAATGCAGGAAAGAAACAAACAACGACTTGGCCAAAAAGTATGTGGCCCCCTGAACAACACTGTGTAGCCACATGTGAGTGAGTGTTGAGCACAATATCCAAAAAACCACAAGAGTTAATCTGCACTAGTGACAGCCGCCGGCCTGAGAGGAAGGCTGAGACCAGATGTTGTGACCTGGCTACAGGGATTTGCCCCCATTCAGTCACTAGAGCATTAGTGAGCTACAGGCCTGATGTAGGGGGCAACACACACACACACACACACACACACACACACACACACACACACACACACACACACACTCTAGACCGTTTGAAAGGACTGTGTGGGCGTGGCCATATCAAACGGCTCTTCATGGCAACAGTCAGTGTTTTTATAGAACGTTCGGGCAGAGAACTGCTGTGATTGGTTCAAAATACTTATTGTGTCATAAGAACCAGAGCATAGCCCGCCTCATCTTAACCATTTCCCGTAAAGCTTATCAAACTTAAATGACAATACCTTTCATTTGGATTGATGAATATGCCTATAACTCTTTCCAGATGATTTACTATCAGTATCTAACTCTCCAAATGACCTAGTAGAAGGATTGTGGGTTATTTAGTAGCCTTGCACCGCCCGCCTACCTACTTCCACTCAATTTTCATTTCCCTTCAGTAGTCAGTCTGGGTGCGCGGTACATTTGCGGGTTTTTCTCAGCCAGATTTTTTTTTGGCTGTCCAATCAGCGAACAGAGGAAGTGGCTAAGAACAATGACATTGAGGTTGTGCACCAGTTTCAGTTGTAGTCAGAAGCCAGCGCATGACATATAGGTCACGACCAAACGTTATGCGATTGGTTGGCAGATCCAGAGTGGCACTGAGCAGATCCAGGCTAGGCTTACAGGGTCAAATGGGTTGAGGTCGGGGCTGTGTACAGCGCAGTCGAGTTGGGGGAAGCCAATTCTGTGTGGAGCTGGTTTTGTGCACGGGGGGCATTTTTTATTTTCAAACAGGAAAGGGACAAATGCAAATTGTTGCTGCAAAGTTGGAAGCACACTATTGTCTCTAACATCATTGTATTGAGCCCAAAATTACACTGGTCCGGCTCTGTCAGCAGCTAGTGTACAAAATGTATCACTGGCTGCACATTCAGTCACCATTTGGCAGCTGTGTGTATTTAAGGACCTACTTCACCGGTAGAAATATGAAGGTGTATTGAACTCTGAGATCCTATGTAGTAAATGTGCAAAACAATTTGAAATTGGTTCATCCTAGCCTGAGAAAAGGCAGACAGTGTTTTATGGTCTCACTGTCTAACCCTACATTTTACAGATATGACATCACTTCTGTAAAAATGTAGGGTTAGGATTAACAGGACAGCTGGGCCAAGGGAAGACTAAAGAAAGACTGAGGGAAGAAAAACCTCATTCATTATATTATAATAGCGATTTTATAATGATAGAACGCCGGTTCCGTATGGATGAAGTATTCATTTAAAAGACTGGGCAGTTTGATGCAACTGCAGCAAGCATCTAACACCATACTGTATATACAGGTGATACTCATATTATTAGAATATCATGGAAAATGAATTGGAATTGAGGCAAGAATTCATGCAAAAGGGCCCCAAACCAAGTACTGAGTACATATGCATGATTATACTTTATAGAGGGCCTGACATTCCGAAAACAGCAGTGTCAGCTTTCTTACGGTCTCTGTATTTTCCACCTTTTAATGGCCTTCAACTATAAGTGGATATTTCTCCAGTCAAATTGTCCCTTTTGCCTTTCACATTCTTCCCGTGAAGTTGTCGCCCCAGTGGACTCAAACAAGGTGAAGCCTAGTAATCAAATCAACACATGAGAGCCGAGTTATGAAAGAGAGTAGGCCAGGCACACACACACACACACACACACACACACACACACACACACACACACACACACACACACACACTCTGCCAGGCCGAGCGGAGCGGAGAGGGGAAGGTCTTAGGTGCATTCCAACGTCCCACAGAGAGTCAGATTTGGTTCAAGCCCCAATTTCAAACACCCACTGGAGGGAAGGAGGGAGGGAGGGAGGGAGGGAGGAGGAGGGAGGGAAAGAGGGAGGGAGAGAGGAGGAGGGAGGGAAAGAGGGAGGGAGAGAGAAGGAGGGAGGGAGAGGGAAGGAGGGAGGGAGGGAGGAGGAGGGAGGGAGGGAAAGAAAGAATTTTAGTTTTACAATTCAACAGTTCAATCATGTCCTGCTGGTTTTCTGTACAGAACAATATGATTGGACACTCAACAGCTTGTGGAATGAGCGTTTAAATAAATCATTAGAAATGTGTCCTTTCCTTTTGGCCGCAATTTGAAAAATGAATGAGCAGTTTCGGTTTTAGTCCAGATATGAAGCCTATTACCACTCATCTTTATTTATTTTTCTCAATTGAAGATAGACAATGACACATGGCCCTGTGCGGGGGCAGAAACCTTTTATCCTTTTGAAAACCAAAATTCCCTTTTTTTTTTAAGCTTCTCAAATGGATGAAAGTCTGCTTCTGTTGACGTTGAAAATAAAACTATTTGAAGGCCTCACACCGGGTTCTGGTAGATTGCACTGAACATTTTCTAAAAAAAAAGAATTAAAGCAAAATAAAAACTAATCATTGGATGCAGCAGAATTCTCCAGATCTGATGGAATAAAGGAACTTAAAATCTCTTCTTTTACTTCTCTTCTGTAGCAAAATGTGGAGGACTTTTTGGGGAATTTATAATTAAAATCAGTTTGACCAAAAATGTAACTAACCTTAGCCTTCAGGAAAACTATCTTAAGATGTTGTGTTTGTGAGGTCACTTTATTTACACAGGGACAATGTACAAAAGAAACATTAGCCTTGTTCAGAGCAAAGGAGAGATGCATTGTACCAGGTTTTAGCAAACTGAAATTTTCCACCTGTAGTCCCTGGGCAGGTAAAAAGAATAAATACTACAAAACTAAACAAGACAATAAGAGTTAGTCGTAACTGTATCTGCTCTACCAGACATTTGGCGAGTCACCAAGAAGCTTTAGTCTGGCATCAGTCCCACTTGACCAGTGAACAGCAGTATGCATCGGCCTTTGTGACAGCTGAATGAAAACATTTGTACCCAGCCCGCCTTCAAGGCTCTTTATTTACGGTCGATAGCAGCAGGACGTTGCAGAGCAGTGTTACTCTGTCTCTAAGGGCAGATAGGCTGTGTTCGTAAAGCCATACTAACGTCCTCCCTCCTACATACTCAACATGTATATACTACATACTGTCTACTTGACCATCGATTGTGTATGCGAGGTTCATCGGACCGTTTACACTGAAGGAGCAGTAAAGAATATAAAAAAAAAACTTCCATGTCGTTTGAAAAGACGCAATGCGTTGCTGGGTGGTTGAGTAGGATAAGTATCCTATCGATCCATACACAAAATCTTCCCGGAAGTTAGTACTCATCCGGGCATTTCTCGTCTACACAAACTCGCATACACAACCACACCATACTCAAATTGAAGTCAAAATTAGTACGAGTAGGACGTTAGTAGGGCTTTTAGTATGAGAAAGACGTTAGTAGGGCTTTTAGTATGAGTAGGACGTTAGTAGGGCTTTTAGTATGAGTAGGACGTTAGTAGGGCTTTTAGTACGAGTAAGACGTTAGTAGGGCTTTTAGTATGAGTAGGACGTTAGTAGGGCTTTTAGTATGAGTAGGACGTTAGTAGGGCTCTTTGAAGCAGAGCAGAGCAGAGCAGTGTTGCCCGGTCTCTAAGGGCAGATATTGTTTGGCTGCAGAAACATGGTGGTTTGGTCGGTTGGTTTCTTGGCAGCTGGCGACTTCTCCAGTCACTGGAATGAGGACACGTCCATTAAAAACCATCGCAGAGGGGCGCTTGTGGTGCAGTGGGTAAGAGCGCCCAGACCCAGGCCCTGCAGCAGACCTGGGTTAGAATGACTGCATGTTTTCTCCTCTTTGCCCCATTTCAACTCTGTCTCTACAAGTCTGTCCAATCAAGCAAAAATGCCCCAAAAAATATATTTAAAAAAACTAAAAAACATTTCAGAACAAACCAGTGAAGTCCTGCCAGTTCTTAAGCTGTCAAATGTGTAAATGACTTAGAAGAATTAGCCAGTTTCAAAGTAAGCAGTTGGAGAAAGTTTTTCATTCTCTGACGTTGCATAAAAAGTCACTTTACGTGGTACCAATTAAAAATCTTTGAAATTAAAAATATTGGAAATCAAAAATGGCCTTGACGCATTTGAACAAAATTGCAGAAAAAAACAAGAAAACCTTATTGGGAAAAACACCATGACAATGTTGACATAAAAAAACAAATTTTCATTCGTGGCTGATGTGGAAAACTTGTATCAACAACTTCACACTGTGGTTTAATGCCTGAACAACTCATCACTGAACAGACTGTCTTGTTCTCTCTCTTGCCTGAGTTGAGTAGGTCTCATATTGACCCTGAAGTGTGCACACAAAGGGCTGACTGTACACTGAGAGGCCCTCTCATGCTACTTAGCCTACTTAGCTTATTATGTTAGTGGCAGAACTTGAGATGAAATGAGCGGAGATAGATGAAGTCCTTCTGAGTAACTCTGCAGCTGTATTGTGGATTCAGCAGGGAATGCCGTATATACTGTACCCTGCGTTCCAAATCACATACTTTTTCTTTTTACTACACCACATACTAAAGTACAGAAGAGTTTTAGGGCCACAGACAGGAGAGAGAAAAAAAATCAGATAAGGAAGTTTTTTTTTCATTATGTCGAGAAATTTCAAGAATAAACACGAATACTCCAAAATGCAATTGGGGTTAGTGGGGGCATTTTATGTATTTTCAGCGTACTACAATTGACTTGCATGTATTGGGACATCCTAAATCTTTTTCTGGCATACTAAATAGTATGGAAGTATGAGTATTGGAATGCAGCCAAAGATACCACCACCACTGCTGTATTCATTTAGCCCGTGCATTATCTCTGCAGACACTTTTAAAACCAAGATTGATCTAGTGCTTAGGAAGGCAGGGTGCAATCAATCTGTACCGTTAGTCTGGTAATCCTTCGTCAGATCAAAAGTATCTTCCTGGCTTCTTTAGAATGTAAACGGAAAGAAGTGAGTGCGTGAGTGTGTGTGCGTGTGTGTGATTGTCTGTTGGTATGCGTGCGTGCGTGTGTGGTGTGTGTGTGTTTGCGTGTGAATGTACTTGAATTTCTGGAGAATCTTAAATCCCACTGGGAACATGGCCAGCCAAGAAGCAACAACACAATGCAATGTATTCTGTTTGAGCCATGGGGGAGACACACACACACGCACACACACACGCACACACACGCACACACACACACACACACACACACACACACACACACACACACACACACACAGATTGCCCTGGGACAGTTTATTCCTGGTAATTTAACAGGAAATACAACCGAAGAAAAGCCCACATTCACACAGGGTGAGAGACTTTGAAGCTACTGTACTTGATATTTTATAATCTGCTTTAGTGGAAGTAACTACTTGTACTATACTATAAAAGCACACATGGCCAGAAGTACAGACTGTTACCATTGTGACCATATGAGTAGTAGAGATCTATAGCTATAAGTATTTGCACCAGAAAACTCAAAACTCTCTCAGTCTTCCCTTGGCCCAGCTGTCCTGTTAATCCTAACCTTACATTTTACCATGTGTGATGTCACGCATGGGAAAATGTAGGGTTAGACGGAGAGACCATAAAACACTCTTTCTGCCTTTTCTCAGGCTAGGATGAACCAATTTTTTTTTTTTTTGCACATTTATACTACATAAGATCTCAGAGTGCAATACACCTTCATATTTCCACCGGGGAAGTAGGCCTTTAAAGACAAAAGGACCTTCATTTTTGGCCTAGTTTATGGCTCCACACACTGATTTGTGCCAGTATGGCTGTATGGCTTCAGAACACACAATCTGGTCCCATTTTGGCTGTGTTTTCTTTCAGCCTATATTATGAGATCATGCCCGAAGGCGAGAGTAACAGACATCCATTAGAATAATTCATGACAATATTGCTTTGTAACCCCGATAAGAGACGCTCTGTTTGGCATCTCAAACTGCCACTTGAAATGTTAATGTGCCAGGCCCAGAGACGCAATGTGCCCCTTACAGAGAGAGAGAGAGAGAGAGAGAGAGAGAGAGAGAGAGAGATGCCCCTCTCTGGGTGTTACGGCGCTAGTGTGTGTCGGGAATGCTTTGTCATGGGGCTGCGTATGTGACCTCACACACCCACTGTTGGTTTTGTGGTTTTTTTTCTGTTCTTTGGATGACTGTTAGGTTAGTAGTTCATGTTCTGCAATACAAAGGTTTTGTAACGTCAAGATAAAATAGATAAGATATTATTCTCACTGGAGAGAGAGAGGGAGAGAGAGAGACCATGTTTGAGAGAGAGACAGAGAGAGAGAGAGAGAGAGGGACAGAGAGAGAGACCATGTTTTACACACAGAGAGAGAGAGAGAGAGAGAGAGAGGGACAGAGAGAGAGGGAGAGAGGGAGAGAGAGCGAGAGACCATGTTTTACAGAGAGAGAGAGAGAGAGAGAGAGACCATGTTTTACACAGAGAGAGAGAGGGACAGAGAGAGAGACCATGTTTTACACAGAAAGAGGGAGAGAGAGAGAGAGAGAGAGAGAGAGACAGAGAGGGAGACCATGTTTTACAGAGAGAGAGGGAGAGGGAGAGAGGGGGAGATAGAGACCTTGTTTTACTGCTCTATCAGGAAACAGTCTGTTCACATATCGATCGAGCCGTGGTCTGCCGCGTGGGGAGCGTGAGAGCAGCTAGGCGTCTTCACACTCCATTCATTCAGCTTTATCGGTGCTGTGTTGGTGAACCAAGTGAGAGATGTCCCGTGAAGCTGAACAGAGTTTTTGGTTGTTGGGCACATGATGGGGTCACTAACAGCAGTGTGTGTGTGTGTGTGTGTGTGTGTGTGTGTGTGTGTGTGTGTGTGTGTGTGTGTGTGTGTGTGTGTGTCTACGTATACTGGACATTGATTGGATTTTTAGATGAGCGTGCGTCTGATACGTCTGAATATGTGAATGAGCTGAATTGGGGCAATATGTATTTGATTAAAGCTATAGTGCGTAACCTCTGTCACCCCAATGAGGAATTCTGAGTAATTATAACAACTGTGTGCAATCTACTGTACATCGGCAACATTATACCTACTGTTGTACGTCCAGGTTTTTTCTTAGCAGTAGAATCAACAACTGAAACATTTCTTGGGATTTTTCTGAGCTCCTGCACCAGTGTCAGGGGCGGGGGACGGCACCAGTTTGTAAACGCTGCCATGCTGAGAAATACAGAAAGAGTTTTGTGGAACTGATAATCGGCTTAATCAACTTTGTGTCAACTTGTTTGGAGATGGCTTGAATGAATCTACCATTAATTTACTGTAGATGTCATAGCAGCCACCACTAGTTTTACTAATAACGATCCAACCAGAGATCTCATGGTTACTGGGAGGAACCAGAGACCTCATGGTTACTAGGAGGAACCAGAGACCTCATGGTTACTGGGAGGAGGAACCAGAGACCTCATGGTTACTAGGAGGAACCAGACACCTCATGGTTACTGGGAGGAACCAGACACCTCATGGTTACTGGGAGGAACCAAAGACCTCATGGTTACTGGGAGGAACCAGAGACCTTATGGTTACTGGGAGGAAGGAGCCAGAGACCTCATGGTTACTGGGAGGAGGAACCAGAGACCTCATGGTTACTGGGAGGAACCAGAGACCTCATGGTTACTAGGAGGAACCAGAGACCTCATGGTTACTGGGAGGAAGAACCAGAGACCTCATGGTTACTGGGAGGAGGAACCAGAGACCTCATGGTTACTAGGAGGAACCAGAGACCTCATGGTTACTGGTCGGCCACCTTTCCTCTAGGCCTTGTAGTGAAATACAGGATGTCCACTCCCGGCCTCTGCAGCATCAGTTTAGACTTTTACTGTTTCTAAAATCAGTTTCTTGTTGTGAGTCTCCTTGTTTTAAAGCTGTGATGCTAAATCTCTGGAGAATCCCTTTAATCACCCAGTGGGGTTTTATACAGTAATCTGTAGCATACACACACACACACACACACACCCACACACACACACACACACACACACTGTAGAGAAGTGGTTGCTATAAGAGCGTTATCACACACAGACAAACTGAGGATCAGGGCAGTAAAAAAACAAAAAATAAATAAATCAAAAAGCGTATTAAAAATGCAGTAGGTTTTGTTATTAATGGAGTTGGGGCGAGTGTGAGGTCGGGGCTGGCCGCCCGCTGGGAAGAAATACCTATCAGGACAGTGATGTGTCAGCAGGTTGCCACGACTACACCACCATCCCATAACGTTTCATTGTGTGTGTGTGTGTGTGTGTGTGTGTGTGTGTGTCTGCCTGCCTCTTCAGTTCGGCCTGGCCTCAGCTTTGCTCTGTGTGTGTGTGTGTGTGTGTCTGTCTGTCTGCATGTCTGTCTGTCTGTCTGTCTGCATGTCTGTTTGCATGTCTGTCTGCCTGTCTGAACACTATGTCCTTTCACAGAGTCGTGTGGGTGGGACGGTGCCACAAAAAAAAAATGCAGAAGCAGTTTTTTTTTTCGTGTCTAAAATGCTGATCGTCATAAATAATTAAAATAAATAGATCTATCCTCTGGCAAAAATCAAGTAAAACCTCTAGTAAAACCTGGCAACCCCAATCTTGAATTTATGGTTTTGATTTCTATTAAATGGATTGAAAGGTTACAAGCTGTTTTTCCTGTTGATTGAGGTCAAAGAAAACACACGCTGTCATTTCTAAATTGCATTTTACATTTATTAACAGTTATATTTTTTGTGCCGGCAGTGACTGTCTCTAACACAGCAGCTTTTCCTCTAATCTACAGCTGCCATAAATCTCTTTTACGGCCGTGTAGCGTGTGTGTGTGTGTGTGTGTGCGTGTGTCTGTGTCTGTGTCTGTGTCGCAGGTCCACACTCATGTAATCAGGGTTGTATTGAGCCGGATACAACATCCGTTACTACAGTGTGTGTGTGTGCGTGTGTGTGTATGTGTGTGTGTGTGTGTGTGGCAGTGATGCAACATTTTTGGCTGCACCCTCCCACCCCTCCACCCCATCACCGAGGGTATTGTGACATATTGGACTATTATCACAGTGCATTCAGCAGTTACAAACACATTACTATCATAGAAAGTTCCTTCCCTGTTGTTTGCACATACAAGAACAAATTAAGTATAAAAGGAAATATTGCTTAATCGCTTTCTAAGAACTGTTATTGTAGCTACTAAAACATGACTCACAGGTCAGAACCAGTTTGGACCAGAACATCACTGGTTGTATATCAGGAAAAACACTTCAAGTAAAAGGTACACTGTGTACACTGGGGTGGCAGGATGGCCAACCAGTAACCATGAGGTCTCTGGTTCCTCCTCCCAGTAACCATGAGGTCTCTGGTTCCTCCTCCCAGTAACCACGAAGTCTCTGGTTCCTCCTCCCAGTAACCATGAGGTCTCTGGTTCCTCCCAGTAACCATGAGGTCTCTGGTTCCTCCCAGTAACCATGAGATCTCTGGTTCCTCCTCCCAGTAACCATGAGGTATCTGGTTCCTCCTCCCAGTAACCATGAGGTCTCTGGTTCCTCCTCCCAGTAACCATGAGGTCTCTGCTTCCTCCTCCCAGTAACCATGAGGTCTCTGGTTCCTCCTCCCAGTAACCATGAGGTATCTGGTTCCTCCTCCCAGTAACCATGAGGTCTCTGCTTCCTCCCAGTAACCATGAGATCTCTGGTTCCTCCTCCCAGTAACCATGAGGTCTCTGGTTCCTCCTCCCAGTAACCATGAGGTCTCTGCTTCCTCCTCCCAGTAACCATGAGGTCTCTGGTTCCTCCTCCCAGTAACCATGAGGTATCTGGTTCCTCCTCCCAGTAACCATGAGGTCTCTGCTTCCTCCCAGTAACCATGAGGTCTCTGGTTCCTCCTCCCAGTAACCATGAGGTTAAGCATTTTCAAGTTTCTAACATTAGTTTTGTTCCTAAAAATCCAAATGATTCATTTATAATTTAGTCGGCCATCATTTCTTTACTATATACTATACATTTACTATAGCAAGTTGGCATTTTATTTTGAAGGGCCCACTACTACTTTGAACCCCTTGCTCCCGGTGAGTTCCCAGGACTGTTAGATAATGTTCACTCTGGTGCCTGGCCCAGCTTTGAGTCTCAAAGTCACGCCACCAGATTTTACTTTTTTCAACCTCAGCCAAAGACCCTTTAAGATGTTAATTCCCTCTAATTGGAGAGAAAATCTTATTCTCAACCTTCCAAGCGTTCCAGTTATTACACGATCATGTGATCTGCACACATGACACACACACACACACTCACTCACTCACTCACTCACTCACTCACTCACTCACTCACTCACTCACTCACTCACTCACACACACACCTTTTGTATTACTGCTCTTTATGGCTGGATTAGTTTGATTTAAAAAGCGTTGCACAAGGGTTAAAGTTATGCCTCAATGTTTGGATAATTGAATAACCGAGACACAGAAGTTGATATATATAGTAGTTCTTCTTAACCTGTTCCGAACTGTTTTATGATGAAATATGAACATTTCTACTCTTAAAAATATGGGTCAGAGAGGGGAATGACATGCAGAGAACGACCCACGAGCGCCCCACGGTGTGTGTGTGTGTGTGTGTGTGTGTGTGTGTGTGTGTGTGTGTGTGTGTGTGTGTGTGTGTGTGTGTGTGTGTGTGTGTGTGTGCGTGTGTGTGTGCGTGTGTGTGCGCGCACTAGTGTATATGTATGTGTGTGTGTATGAGAGCATAAATGTTTTAATGTCTCCATATTAAAGTGAATCTCTCTCTCCTCAGTGGCACGCACACACACACACACACACACACGCGCACACACGCACACACACACACACACACACACACACATTATTTTAATTCTATCTCTCTCTCTCTCTCTCTGTCTCAGCCATCATGTATGTGATGGCTGAGGAGAGACACACACACACGCACGCGCACACACACACACACACACACACACACACACACACACACACACACACACACACACACACACACACACACACACACACACACACACACACATTGTTTTAATTCTCTCTCTCTCTCTCTCAGCCATCATGTATGTGATGGGCGCTCTGGGTCCGGCCGCTGGTTACCTGCTGGGCGGAGTCCTTATCGGCTTCTACGTCGACCCCAAGACCGCTGTCACCATCGACCAGAGTGACCCACGCTTCATAGGCAACTGGTGAGAGAGTGTGTGTGTGTGTGTGTCTGTCTGTGTGAGTCTGTCTGTCTGTCCGTCTGTCTGTCCGTCTGTCTGTCCGTCTGTCTGTCTGTCTGTCTGTCCGTCTGTCTGTCTGTCTCGTTCGGATCGAGATATTCACTGATTTTGATAAAAAGTGATTTTGACAACAAGCGTTCTCCAGAATTGCTGAGTCCACCTTTTAAATCAAAAATGAGAGAAAAAAAACTCCATTCATTCTATAAAGACAGTTATAAGATATAACAATCCAAGGCAAGGCAAGGCAAGTTTATTTCTATAGCACAATTCAGACACAAGGCCATTCAAAGAGCTTTACAGGGGGCAAGATTACAATACATAAAACACATTAGAAAAGCGAATGCATAGAAATAAAACATTTAAAAGCGAACTAAAATTGGGCGCCCTTAGCTCAGGTGGTAGGGCGTCCCCCCCCCATGGGCCTCAGCAAGCAGCGGACCCGGGTTCGATTCCAGCCCGCGGTCGTTCTCTGCATGTCACTCCCCTCTCTGCCCCATTTCAACTCTGTCTCTACACTATCAATAAAGCATAAACATGCAGAAAAAAAAATCTTTAAAAAGCGAATGAATAGAACAGTAACAAAACGCAGCATCACATTTAAATAAACAAGACCCAAGCCAGCTCCTAAATCCATGTTTTTGTACCTTTATTCTATCTTATCTATATACAGCTACGGGAAAAAAATTAAGAGACCACTCCAAATGTTCAGTGTCTCTTGTTTTACTCTTTAGAGACATATGTTTGAGTAGAATGAACATTTTGGTTTTATAATATAAACTACTGACAACATTTCTACCAAATTCACAATAAAAATATTGTCATTTAGAGCATTTTCAATAAGTAATGTAGAGATAAAGATTTAAGAAAATCCAGACTGGTCTCTTAATTTTTTTCCAGGGCTGTATTTGTTCCATTCTGCGTGTATGAGATGTGTTTGTTAGTCATTTATATAAAGCTCTGGGTGATGTGTTTCTCTCACTGAATGCATAACCCAGTGACTCACTCTCTCTGACGGCCTCCGGCTTCCTACATGAATTATAGGTGTAGAAGAAGAGTGAGCGGACCAGCTATACTAAAAGCCCTACTAGCGTCCTCCCTCCTACATACTCAACATGTATATACTACATACTAAAAGTCCTACTATCATCCTCCCTCCTACATACTCAACATGTATATACTACATACTGTCTACTTAATCCATCCATTGTGTATGCGAGGTTCGTCGGATCATTTACACTGAAGTATACAGACGCAATAATAAGAAATCTTCCATGCCATTTTGAAAAGACGCAATGCATTGTGGGGCGGTTAAGTAGGAAAAGTATCCTATCGATCCATACACAAAATCTTCCTGGAAATTAGTAATCATCCGGGCATTTCTCGCCTACACAAACTCGCATAAACAACCGTCACATACTCAAATTGATGTCCAAATTAGTATGAGTAGGATGTTAGTAGGGCTTTTCAAACACAGTCTGTGTGCTCCACAGTAATAAGGCAGAGAGATGGAAGGATAACTGATCGCAGGCAATCTTTATTAAAAAGGAGTGAAGAAGTGTCTTATCCATGTCTGAATCACTTAAATGAATTTTAGGGCTGTCCCAGAATCAGAATTTTCTCAGTCCAATCTATCGTGACACTATTTGGCAATCAGAAAAGTGCATTAGAGATTAGGATTGCTTGTTTCCAAGGCGATCATAGCTTTATTTATTGTAATGCAACTGACTGACCCAAAAAAGAAAGAAAAACTATATACAAATAGCATTCTTTGCACTGATGGTCTCGTTTGCTGTTACATGCCATTCATGATCATCAGAGGAAAAATGAGACTGTTTCAGAAAAATATTTAAAATTTCCTCGTAGCTTTTATTTGTGTGTGTGTTTGTGTAAATAATAAATATATTTAATCTTAGATCTTAACAGCTGTATCTAATTGCTTCCAGGTGGAGTGGTTTCCTGCTGTGTGCGGTGGCCATGCTGCTGGTCATCTTTCCCATGTTCACGTTTCCCAAGAAGCTTCCGCCGCGCCACAAGAAGAGGAAGAGGAGGAAACAGCCGAGTGTGGACGACCTGTCCTCGGATGATGACGTACGCAAAGAAAAGACCAACAACAAACAGACAGTCACCTCATCCATGGGCTTTGGCAAGGACATTAAAGGTAAACGTAGCAGTCTCGCTATTCTCTGTGTTTTCGATTACAAAATATATCGAGTTTGTCAAGTATAAGCTAACACAGTAGCTGATTCATGTAAAGCCCCCATCTCACTGGACTGCGACTGTTTGCCACAAGTTGGAGACTGCATTCGCGAGGGAGTCTCTAAACTGTCTCCAAACGTTCGCGGAGGTCTCAATTTCCTCGCATGAGTCACAGAGCCGCGCAGTCCTGTCGCTTGAATTTTGAACATGTTCAAAAAAAGTGTGCGACAAATCTAGTCTCAAAATAGTCTCAGAGTGGTCGCATGTGTCTCAAACGTGTTGCAAACCCTTCTCAATTTAGTCTCAGACAACTTTGCGAGGGTCTGGCGACATATGAAACTAAATTGTGACTTATTTGAGACAAAAATGAGACTGACATTCCGTTCGTGCGACGCTCGCCAGACATTCGCGAGACATAAATGCGAGCTCCCGACAAGTGTTGGGCAGGACATTCGCAAACGTGTCGTGAGGAACCAACTCAGTGAGACTGCAAGTGGAAATTGTCGCTAATTCGCATATTTTGTCGCAATTTTGTGTCTCCAACTTGTCGCACACTGTCGCAGCCCAGTGAGATAGGGGCTTAATGTATATATGCATGTATATGTTTTACACATGAATTTTACACATCTGACTGTAACTGTTTTAGTTAAATTCATTGTTGATTTAGTATTTCATCTTATTTTATTCTTGCTCTTTTTTTGTGTTTTATAAACTTTATTTATTTATTTTATTTAGATTAAATTAATATACTGTATATACATTTTTATCCTATTTTATTTCTGTTTTCTCTGCTCATTATATGTTATCCCTGTAATTGTGTTTATTGTGTATGTATAACTCATTTTCAGTTCCGATCGGGCGGCAGTGGCGAAGTGGGTAGGGTGTTCGCCTCTGGTGTGCAGGGTCGGAGGTTCGATCCCCCGTCTCCCCGCCACATGTCGAAGTGTCCCTGAGCAAGACACTGAACCCCAAATTGCTCCCGATAGTTGGCTTAGTTAGCTTAGCACCCTAGTGCTAAGCCTACCCTGCGTGGTAGCTGCTGCTATCGGTGTATGAATGTGTGTGTGACTGGGTGAATGTGTACAAAAAAACAATGTAAAGCGCTTTGGGTCTGTGATAAACGGAGATATAGCGCTATACAAGTCCATTTACCATTTACCATTTACCATCTAATTCCAATTTCTGTTGAAAAAGGTTTAAATATGTGTGAACCCAAGGTACCTTTAATGGTAGCCCTGTTTTAGAATTAAAACTCTTCTCTTCTCTCTCTCTCTCTCTCCCCCTCTCTCTCTCCCTCCCTCCCCCCTTCCCCCTCTCTCTACCCCCCCCCCCCCCTCTCTCAGACCTCCCCAAAGCAGCGGTGCGTATCCTGAGCAACGTGACGTTCCTGTTTGTCAGTTTGTCCTACACGGCGGAGAGTGCCATCGTCACCGCTTTCATCACCTTCATCCCAAAGTTCATCGAGTCCCAGTTCGGAATCCCGGCTTCAAGCGCCAGCATCTACACCGGTAAGTTAGGGGGAAAATAAAACATTTATCTATTTTTAAAGTATCTACACTGGTTAGTTAGGGAGGGGAAACTTCATGGTAGACTTTTATTTTTTTATTTTTATTAAATTATTATTATTTTTATATTTTTTTAATCACATTTTTTAAAATATATATATTATTTTTTACATACATTCATATCCCTAGGCGGGTGAGCAAGAGGTGTGTGTGTGTGTATGGCGTTGTCCTTCCTACACTTTTTTTGTGCTATTTCTACATTTATTTAAACAATTTATGTCTCATAAAACTCTCAACTCTCTGAGGGATTTGGAGAGGACAAAGCTGTTCTTTCTAAACTCAGTATCTCTAGACTAAACTCAGACCGAGCAGAATATTATATTCACAAGAACACCAACGCCTTTTCATTTGTGCCAGTTCAGCGCGGCTCTGCAACACACACATTAATAATAAAGAAACTGCTTCAAATTGAACGGGGCACCTGGGACACAGGGCTGCAGTACTGAGTGCATTACACACACATGCATTAAGACACACACACACACACATGCACACACACACACATGCATTAAGACACACACATGCATTAACACACACACACACACATGCATTAACACACACGCATTAAGACACACACACACAGACACACACACACACACACACACACACACACACACACAAGTACAAGCTACATACATGCTGAGGTACCTGCATGCTTTAACAGGCGTACATGCTTACACATTACCCTCAGACAACATGTTAATATGCTATCTGTATGCACGCTAGTAATTTATATTTCACATATGAAATAAAAAAGGAAAATGCTAATGTTGAGCTTTACACATTTGCTTTTTCATATGATTCAAAATTCAAGAACTTTATTGTCATGCTAACCATACAGCGAGCTTGTGCAGTGCAGGATAAAATAGCCTTTCTCCAGGGTAGTGCTATTTCAACATTAAGGCTTATACATACATACATACATACATACATACATAAATAAATAAATAAATAAATAAATAAATAAATAAATAAAAAGGCATAAAAATATATTTAAAAAATAAAAGCCACATAACAAATTGGAGCTCAAACGTACACCAAAATCAGTCATAACAACAGTCAAAGTGTCTGGTGTATTTTGGAAGGCGTCTATTGAGGGATTAACACTGCCATTTGGAGAAGCATTTAGAATTGCATTTAGGGTCCCTTTGCAGATGGAAGGTGACATTTGGAGTTGTTTAGTGCTTATTAAAATATTTTTTGGGGAAAAACTGAGAGATATGAGACAGTGTGTGATATGAAAATAGCAGCACAGTCAGGATTCCAAACCACTGGAAATCATAAAGAACACACATTTTTCTGCTTTCCCTGAAATCTCATAATGGATTTTCTCCATTTATTTATTTATTTATTTATTTATTTATTTATTAATTAATTATTCTTCCGGACAATTACACATAATACATAATTTTCTCATTGCATATTCATACATATTACTTAGTGTTATCGTCCGAAGGGTGGCAGGAGAAGCCAAAGGCTTATCGGGTCCCGCCCCCACTGCCATAAGATTCAGATACACAGATACACAGCTACTACAGTTAGAACATTTTTTTTTCTTTTTTTTGAAGAAGAATCATTCTGAAACACAGATAATTTTAGGTCTCTAATTTCCTCTCTGCCTGTGACAATGTAGATATGGCCTTGTCCATTTCTTCTCTAGTAGCCTAAACACATCTGCAAAAGTATTCAAAACAGTCAGTGTGTCTGCTGACCTCGGCTACAGTCCCAAAACATGCAGTGTATTTACAAATTATTCAGTCAGAGAAAGTCTTACATTTTTGAATCAGGTGTTCTGAACACACAGTTGATAATTAATAATAGCAGAGCACATTGTATTTACGATTTCAAACCTTTGACACAAACCAGTTAAAATCCCTTTAGTTCAAAGTCCATGCTATTGCCTTCTTTAATCCAAAAAGTCCATGCTATTGCCTTCTTTAATCCTCGTCCCTCCGGAATTGATCCAAATCCTCCTCCGTTTTGATTTGCACAATTTTGGCTTCTTCGGGTGTAGCTCCAGTCATTTTGATGAAGATTCTTCCATCTCTCGTCCAAGTTTGTTGGACCTGTCCACATTTTTTTAACCCTCTCGCTTGATAGGCCAAATAAGCCTTTCTCTTGGTTAAATTTTCACTCATTCCAATTTGTTCACCTTTAAGCTTCTTGCCAAATATATATAAAGTACTAGAGAACTCCATGACACTTTCGAGATACCCTTTGAGCCACCTGTACTCTTTTTTTTCATCCAACATAATCTTCATGATCATATGAACAGGAAAGAATGAAGAGACCAGTCTGAATGTTTCTTAAATCCTTATCTCTACATCACTTTATGGAAATGCTCTAAATGGTAATATTTTTGGGGGGGGAAGATGGTAGAAATGTTGTCAGTAGTTTGTAGTATAAAACCAAAATGTTTATTCTACTCAAACATATGCCTCTAAATAGTAAAATGAGAGACACTGAACATTTGGAGGGGTCTCTTAATGTTTTCCAGAGCTGTACATATTTATATACAGTTTTATAAAGCTGTCAGTCAGTCTGACATTGGAAAGATGTTCAGCAAAGACATTAGCTATCAGAAAATATTTAGTTGCATAACTGTCTCAGCCGTAGGTGGACTGTGGGCTGTGAAACCTGTTATTTAACCTGACACACACACACACACACACACACAAACACACATTTACATATTATGCCAGACTCTGGTGGGCGAAATCGAAATATTCCTTGGCAAGGTCACTGGATCCAAGTTTGTTGTTTAGTATCTGTGGAGAATGTGTGTGTGTGTGTGTGTGTGTGTTAACAATTAACAAATGAGGGCCCATCGTAGCTAGCAACATGCCAGTTTTTTTTTAAGCGCACACACAGTACGGACAGGTAGCGGATCGTGAGGAGATATTCACTGATTTTGACAAAAAGTTATTTTGACAACAAGCGTTCTCTCTTTATTTTTGATATGTTCAATCAATCAGAACTTGTCTTTGTGCCCCCCCCCCCCCCCCCCCCCCAGGAGTGATCATAGTCCCCAGTGCGGGCGTGGGCATCGTTCTGGGCGGTTACATCATTAAGAAGCTGAAGCTTGGGGCTCGAGAGTCGGCCAAACTGGCCATGATCTGCAGCGGCGTCTCTCTGCTCTGTTTCTCCACTCTGTTCATCGTGGGCTGTGACTCCATCAACCTGGGAGGCATCAACATCCCCTACACCACCGGGTAAGGGAGGGGGTGTGTGTGTGTGTGTGTGTGTGTGTGTGTGTGTGTGTGAGAGAATATCTCCTCTTGATCCGCATCAACATCCCCTACACCAGCGGGTAAGGGCATGACGGCAACCATTTTGATACATTTTGCGTAACTTGTGTTGCCCTCGTGAAGGAATTCTGAGTAATTACAACAACACTTTAGCAGTAGAATCGGGGCATTAACATCCCCTACACCACCGGGTAAGGAAGGGGGGGTCTATGAGAAAGCTGGGCAATGTTTCGAAACGGCATACTAACGTCATACTCATACTAACGTCCTACTCATACTAACGTCCTACTCATACTAACGTCCTACTCATTCTAACGTCCTACTCATACTAATGTCCTACTCATACTAACGTCCTACTCATACTAACATCATACTCATATTAACGTCCTACTACTCATACTAACGTCCTACTCATACTAACGTCCTACTCATTCTAACATCATACTCATACTAACGTCCTACTACTCATACTAACGTCCTACTCATACTAACGTCCTACTCATACTAACGTCCTACTCATACTAACGTCCTACTCATACTAACGTCCTACTCGTACTAACGTCCTACTCGTACTAACATCCTACTCATACTAACATCCTACTCATACTAAAGTCCTACTCATACTAACGTCCTACTCATACTAACGTCCTACTCAAACTAAAGTCCTACTCATACTAACATCCTACTCATACTAACGTCCTACTCATACTAACGTCCTACTCATACTAACGTCCTACTCATACTAAAGTCCTACTCATACTAACGTCCTACTCATACTAACGTCCTACTCATACTAACGTCCTACTCATACTAACGTCCTACTCATACTAACGTCCTACTCATACTAACGTCCTACTCGTACTAATATCCTACTCATACTAACGTCATCATACTCATACTAACATCCTACTCATACTAAAGTCCTACTCATACTAACGTCCTACTCATACTAACGTCATCATACTCATACTAACGTCCTACTCATACTAACGTCCTACTCATACTAACGTCCTACTCATACTAACGTCCTACTCATACTAACGTCATCATACTCATACTAACATCCTACTCATACTAACGTCCTACTCATACTAACGTCCTACTCATACTAACGTCCTACTCATACTAACGTCCTACTCATACTAACGTCCTACTCATACTAATGTCCTACTCATACTAACGTCCTACTCATACTAACATCATACTCATATTAACGTCCTACTACTCATACTAACGTCCTACTCATACTAACGTCCTACTCATTCTAACATCATACTCATATTAACGTCCTACTACTCATACTAACGTCCTACTCATACTAACGTCCTACTCATACTAATGTCCTACTCATACTAACGTCCTACTCATACTAACGTCCTACTCATACTAACGTCCTACTCATACTAACGTCCTACTCATACTAACGTCCTACTCATACTAACGTCATACTCATACTAACGTCCTACTCATACTAACGTCATACTCATACTAACGTCCTACTCGTACTAACGTCCTACTCGTACTAACATCCTACTCATACTAACGTCATCATACTCATACTAACATCCTACTCATACTAAAGTCCTACTCATACTAACGTCCTACTCATACTAACGTCCTACTCATACTAACGTCCTACTCATACTAACATCCTACTCATACTAACGTCCTACTCATACTAACGTCCTACTCATACTAACGTCCTACTCATACTAAAGTCCTACTCATACTAACGTCCTACTCATACTAACGTCCTACTCATACTAACGTCATACTCATACTAACGTCCTACTCATACTAACGTCCTACTCATACTAACGTCCTACTCATACTAACGTCCTACTCGTACTAATATCCTACTCATACTAACGTCATCATACTCATACTAACATCCTACTCATACTAAAGTCCTACTCATACTAACGTCCTACTCATACTAACGTCATCATACTCATACTAACGTCCTACTCATACTAACGTCCTACTCATACTAACGTCCTACTCATACTAACGTCATCATACTCATACTAACATCCTACTCATACTAACGTCCTACTCATACTAACGTCCTACTCATACTAACGTCATACTCATACTAACGTCCTACTCATACTAACATCCTACTCATACTAACGTCCTACTCATACTAACGTCATACTCATACTAACGTCATACTCATACTAACGTCCTACTCATACTAACGTCCTACTCATACTAACGTCCTACTCATACTAACGTCCTACTCATACTAACGTCCTACTCATACTAACGTCCTACTCATACTAACGTCCTACTCATACTAACGTCATACTCATGCTAACGTCCTACTCATACTAACGTCCTACTCATACTTACGTCCTACTCATACTAACGTCATACTCATACTAACGTCCTACTCATACTAACGTCATACTCATTCTAACATCATACTCATACTAACGTCCTACTCATACTAACGTCATACTCATACTCAGTGGTTGACACTAACGGTTGCCCGCTTGCCCGGGGCAACTGAAAATAATGTTTGGGCAAGTTGAGATTGCTTCTTGGTTGCCCGGACGGGCAAGTGGATTTTAGAGGGTTTGTCTGTAGTCTAGGCTATGTATTCATGTGTTTTACAGTCTGCAAAAAAAAAAATTTTCCGCAAACTCACACAAAATAGATCGGATATTCGCAATTGAGCAGCTGCGCGCGGCAGCCAGCAGCATCACGGTCGCTCTTTCGCACTCGATCTCTCTATCTCTCTCTCTCTCACACACACACACACACACACACACTACACACACACACACACACTACACACACACACACAGCCTGTGTGCGCGCAGTTTCGCTGTCTACGTTCCGTAAGCCGGCTCTATCCTACGGACCTGGTTCCGCTATATTCAAAACCCAGAAATCAATAACGTTTGAGCTTATCGATACCGCTATGGAGTCCAGTAGGCTAGGTCACATTATATAATTTTAAATATCGAGTCGGGTCATCTTCATCTAATTAGGCCTACTTCAGCGTATTATTCCATCACTGGACCGCATCATGGACTGTAAAAGTGTTCTACCTTCAACTGTCTTGAAGAAACTCCTTCCACCCGCTCCGTCTCCAAAAAAAAAAAAAACTCTCGTCTGCTGAGCCGCTGCCGCTGCAGACGGGCTCCGCACCGTCTCATCATTTTTTCAATGCAGCGGTGATCAACAAACGAGAGACTGTAGCAAGTGACAAGTCCCGCAGTTAAAAAATCGGATAGTTTTTAAATCCATATTAAAATCTGCAGGATAAGACCTAGTTAGCTAAAAAAAATCGCAAACGGTTCAAATGTGATGTGTTCAGGTCGGCTCAGTAAAATGATTATTAGGCAAAGGTCAATAAAATGACATCATGATGTGTTCAAATGTAACATGAAGAAAATAAGAAATTTGAGTTTTTCGCGGGAAGCTTGAATAATAGCCTACAGTTTGGGTAAAAAACTTGTTTTCCCAGCAATATAAACTAAATAGTAGGCCTAAATATGGAATTATGACCTGCTTAAAGTCCTATTCTGAGCTCTGCTCATCTTGTAAGCAATTAAAGCAATAATACCAGTTCTCTTTAAACAAAATAATAGAAAGGTATCGATAAAGATTTGGATTGTGGAGTCTTTATGTTTATAATGGTATCAATATGAATAGAAATTAATGATCCCCCTCCTTACTTACAGTATAACTGGGCAATAGCTTTAACATGGTGGACTTTAATAATTTTATGGCACACGATCACTTTTTGGCACAATGTGACCGTTTTAAATAAGTAAAATTTTTCTGTGGAAGCTAACATTCAGCTTGACTCTGAGCTAGACTGAGTTTTCTGAGCCCCTGGGCGAGGTGCATGGCAAAAAGAGGCCCTTTCACGATGCTGCAGCAGGACCAAGCGCTTGGTGTAGTGTGATGTCATGATATCTAGGCTTATATGAATTGTTGTTCGTTTTATGTGGTCAGGATGAGACTAGTAAGCAGTGTTTGCATTTAAGCGATAAGAGATCGCTAAAATGTATAATTCAATTAGCCTATACTGTATATATCATTGTTTAACAGTTTTTTTTGTTTTTTTTGGGCAAGTGAACACAACATTCGGGCAAGTAAAACATTACCTGTACTTGCCCTATGGGCAAGTGCATTTGAAACCTTAGTGTCAACCCCTGCATACTAACGTCATACTCATACTAACGTCCTACTCGTACTAACATCTTACTCATACTAACGTCATCATACTCATACTAACATCCTACTCATACTAACGTCCTACTCATACTAACGTCCTACTCAAAAGTAACAGCGAACAGATAACAGCGCAGCCTGGCTTTCATATGTAGTGTTGAGCGTGTTGTAAAATTGTCCTGTCCTGCGACACGTCACTGCAGTCTGCTCTGTGTCTGACGAGTGGTCAGTGTGCGGTTTCTATAGTGATGTGAAGGGACACAGCCAAACAAACTCAAAGAAGACAGGGACAAAAGTGGAGATTCACTTTAACGTCAGCTCAACACATGAATAGTTGTTGTTTGCTCGGTTTGCTCTCTTCTCTGACTGTCTAAAGCCCCTGTCTCACTGGGCTGCGACAGTGTGCGACAAGTTGGAGACACAACATTGCGAGGGAATATGCGAATTAGCGACAATTTTCACTTGCAGTCTCACTGAGTTGGTTCCTCACGACACGTTTGCGAATGTCCTGGCCAACACTTGCCGGGAGCTCGCATTTATGTCTCGCGAACGTCTGGCGAGCGTCGCACGAACGGAATGTCAGTCTCATTTTTCTCAAATCAGTCACAATTTAGTTTCATATTTCGCCAAACCCTCGCAAAGTTGTCTGACATTTCTCGCACTTTCTGACTCGCGGAAACTAAATTGAGACGGGTTTGCACGCGTTTGAGACACATGCGACAACTCTGAGACTATTTTGAGACTAGATTTGTCACACACTTTTTTTGAACATGTTCAAAATTCATGCGACAGGACTGCGAGGCTCTGCGACTCACGCGAGAAAACTGAGACCTCCGCGAACGTTTAGAGACAGTTTAGAGACTCCCTCGAGAATGCAGTCTCCAACTTGTCGCAAACAGTCGCAGCCCAGTGAGATGGGGGTTTTACTGGATCAACATAACACACACTCACTCTGATGGATATTCTCTCACAAACAATTAGATGGTTAATTCATCAGTTGGTTGTAGGAATGGTGAATGGTTCGGACGATAATGCAATTTTATGTCCCAATTTTTTTTGGCCCCTATTTTTCATAAATCAGACAATTAAACCTGCAGTGTGTAGAATTTTGGGTTTTATTTCCTAGCAGATTTTGTAGAAAGTAATTATAATATCCATAAGTACATTTAATTTAGTGCATAATAACTGAAAAAAATTTTTTGAATAATTTTTTTTTCCTTAGAAAGGGTCTCATATATGTCCATATTTCTGCATATTTTGGACCAAGGCCTAGTGCCGCCATCTTGAAAGTGTCATTGTTGGAATGTCATCAGGTGCATTGTTTAAAATTCAGAATTGTTCTTGTCCTTGAAGGCCACTGTAGCTTCTGTTATTATTCGAGAGGGTTGGGGTTACCCAGGGAGTGTTGCATTCTAGAAATTTGTAGCTAACTTTCTTGATGATGTCATATTACACACTGCACCTTTAACAACATACAGAATTTAGAACTCCTCCTGTGATAACCTTCAGCATACTGCTAAGAATTGAATTGAATAAATATATTTCATTCAGATCAAAAGTACAAAACCATATATACAATATGTCTATATACAATTTGCTTTACTATATTCCCAATGCATATATTAATACAATAGCTATATAACAGGAGTGATAGGGGGCATTGTAAGGGGTTTGGAGTGGTACAGATAGTGAGCCAGTAAACGGAGGCGTTTTATTTAGGACTGAATGTCCCTTAGCGATGACATGGCAACCGTGGAACACGTCCAAGGAAAGGCTTGAAGGACAAGATCTTTGGACGACCGCCAGATTTTTCCTTATGGTCCCGTTTTTATTTCCCTCTTTCTGTCTGTCTGTCTGTCTGTCGTTCTGTCTGTCTGTCTGTCTGTGTGTGTGTGTGTCTGTTTTTATGTCTGTCTGTCTGTCTATCTGTCGTTCTGTCTGTCTGTCTGTCTGCCTGCCTGTCTGTCGCTCTGTCTGTCTGTCTGCCTGTCTGTGTGTCTGTTTTATGTCTGTCTGTCTGTCTGTCTGTCTGTCTGTCTGTCTGTCTGTCTGTCTGTCTGTCTTGCCCTCCTCTCCTAATTGTAAATTCAGTTTCTTTAACCCTCGTTATCTTTTTAATTTCCTTTCAATAGAATCACACATGGTAAAATGTAGGGTTAGGATTAACAGGACAGCTGGGCCAAGGGAAGACTGAGGGAAGACTGAGGGAAGAAAAACCTCATTCGTTATATTATAGTAGTGATTTTATTATGATAGAACGCCGGTTCCGTATGGGTGAAGTATTCCTTTTAATGGACTTCTGTGTATCCCTCCATTCATCTCCACTTGATGTATTTTAATCTTGCCCCTGTAAAGCACTTTGAATGGCCTTGTGTCTGAATTGTGCTGTATAAATAAACTTGCCTTGCCTTACAACACATTGCCTTCAGTTTGTGGCTCAAAAAACACAAATATAACATAAAACTAGCATGAAATAATAAATAAACTTGGCTCTCCCTGTCTTCAGACCCACCCTCACTATGACACAGAGGAATCTGACTGGAGGGTGTAACGTGAACTGCGGGTGTAAGATCCATGAGTACGCTCCGGTGTGCGGCTCGGACGGCATCACGTACTTCAACCCCTGTCTGGCCGGGTGCAGCAGCGTGGGCAACGACAGCACAGGGGTAAGAGAGTGTCTGTCTTTTTGTTTGTCTATCTATCTGTCCGTCCGTCCGTCCGTCCATCCATCCATCCATCCAGCTATCCATCTTTCCATCTTTCCATCTATATATCCATCCATCCATCCATCCAACTGTCTGTCTGTCTGTCTGTCTGTCTGTCTGTCTGTCTGTCTGTCTGTCTGTCCGTCCGTCCGTCCGTCCGTCCGTCCATCCATCCATCTATCTATCTATCTATCTATAAACTGGACTAGAAAATGCTATGTTGTTGTTTTTTTGTCGCCTTTTTTTTTGTTCTGTGTGTGTTCTATTTGTGTTGTTGTGGTTGTTAGTGTATGTTGTTTTATTGGATATTTCGGCCTTATTCGGAAGGGATATATTCTAGGGATTTCTGGACAAGAAAAAAATGCTATAATGTCTAAAAAAACTCCTCTTTTATCTCTTAATTCCCTTCCAGATTCGTAACTACTCTGACTGTGCGTGCGTTCAGAGCAGACAGGTGATAACCCCGTCGTCCAGTGGCCAGGGTAGCAACCAGCTGCAGCTCGTCATCGTGAAGACGTACCTGAACGAGAACGGATACGCGGTGTCCGGGAAGTGTGACCGCACCTGCAGCACGCTCATACCTTTCCTCATCTTCCTCTTTATAGTGACGCTCATCACCGCCTGCGCACAGCCGTCGGCTATTATAGTCACGCTGAGGTAAGGGGGTTTAGACGGAGAGACAGACAGACAGCTAGATAGATAGACAGACAGACAGACAGACAGACAGACAGACAGCTAGATAGACAGACAGACAGACAGACAGACAGACAGACACAGCCCTCTGCTATTATAGTGACGCTGAGGTAAGGGGGTTTAGACGGAGAGACAGACAGAGAGAGACAGACAGACAGAGAGACAGACAGACAGCTAGATAGACAGATAGACAGACAGACAGACAGACAAATAGACTGCTAGATAGACAGACAGACAGACAGACACAGCCCTCTGCTATTATAGTGACGCTGAGGTAAGGGGGCTTTAAACACAGACAGACATAGAGAGAGAGAGAGAGAGAGAGAGACAGACAGACAGACAGACAGACAACTAGATAGACAGACAGACAGACAGACAGACAGACAGACACAGCCCCAGCCCTCTGCTATTATAGTGACACTCAGGTAAGGGGTTTACACACACAGACAGACATAGAGAGAGAGACAGATAGACCGACAGACGGATAGACAGACAGACACGCAGACAGACAGACAGATAGACCTCTGCTATTATAGTGACGCTGAGGTAAGGGGGTTTACACCATGGACCTATTTACACACACAGACAGACAGCTAGATAGAAAGACAGACAGACAGACAGACACACAGACACAGCCCTCTGCTATTATAGTTACACTCAGGTAAGGACTGCAGACAGACGGACAGACAGACAGACACACACGCACACACACACACACATTTTTGTGTACATGTTCTCTAAAACTAAAAACAAAAGCAAAGAAATGGAAGACAGAAAACTCAATTTTGACTGATTTTCCTCCGTGTGTTTTTGTGCGTCAGGTCTGTGGCGGAGCAGGAGCGGCCGTTTGCTCTGGGAATGCAGTTTGTCCTCCTCAGGACTCTGGGTGAGTTCAGGACCTTTTTCTTTTTTATAAATCGCTCGTGTTGTAGTGGTTAGCCCCCCCCCCCCCCCCTTCCCTCCTCTCCATAGAGTCTCAGTCCTCTTCACAGCAGACCCGGGTTAGAATCCAGCCCGGGTCGTTCTCTGCATGTCATTCCCCTCTCTGACACATTTCATCTCTGTCTCTCCACACTGTCTAATAAACCATGGAAAAAGGCCCCAAAAAAATCTTAAAAAACCCATTTAAACACAAATGTAGGATAGATTTTTCAGTAGTTTTTTCTGCGGAGATCAGTGTCAGTCTGGCTGTGGAGCGTTGGGCTAAATACATTGGTTGTATAAACACTACACATCAGTTACTTCTGACTAACGGGCTTTAGGAAATGACATGTTGTCTATTCTAGTGCCTCAGACTCACTGCTCTGTTGACGAAGCAGTGAAGACATTTAATTGGATCTGATGAATGGGACGTTTAGGAGGCTGCTGTCAGGTTGAATCAGGCAGAAAGATATTATAAACAGAGGAAATGGAGTTTGAAAGACGACAGGAAAAAATATGCTTAGTATAATAAGAAGCAATTCAGTCTAAGATCCAGTGTTTCCTATTCTACAGCAAGTTTGACTTTCAACTTTTTTTGTTTTTCAATTGTTTATTGGAAATCCAGTAACTTAAAGGTGTAGTCAATGATTCTGGAGAACGCTTGTAGTCAAAATCACGTTTTGTAAAAATCAGTGAATATCTCCTCAAGATCTGCTACCTGTCTGTACTATGTGTGAGTAAATTTCATTTTGGTGTTAATACACAGCCTAGGCTCTGTAAACGCGTTTGTAAACAGGTATCCCAACTTAGCTAGCTAGCAACATTATTAGAATTGCTTTTTGACTCCACCTTTTAAGTGCGTGTGAGTTTATCAAATAAACTTGTCAGTTTTTCACCCTTGTCAGTTTTTTCTCAGCCTACATCTGGGGTCGTTCCCTGCATGTCATCCCCGTCTCTGACCCATTTAATCTCTGTCTCTCCAAAAAAAAAGAAAATATTTAAGAGAAATAAATAGTAATCATCCCTTTGTCTGTCTTTCTTCCCAGCCTACATCTAGGGTCGTTCTCTGCATGTCATTCCCCTCTCTGCCTGTCTAGTAGAAGCACAACAATGCCCTATAGATAAACAGACAGACAGACAGACAGACAGACAGACAGACAGACAGACAGACAGACAGACAGACAGACAGACAGACAGACAGACAGACAGACAGACAGACAGACAGACAGACAGACAGACAGACAGACAGACAGACAGACAGACAGACAGACAGACAGACAGATAGATAGATAGATAGATAGATAGATAGATAGATAGATAGATAGATAGATAGATAGATAGATAGATAGATAGATAGATGGATGGATGGATGGATGGATGGATACACACACAGACACACACTGGCAGAAATAAATAGTAATCATCCCTTTGTCTGTCTGTTTTTCCAGCCTACATCCCCACTCCCATCTACTTCGGCGCGGTCATCGACACCACCTGCATGCTGTGGCAGCAGGACTGCGGCATCCACGGCTCCTGCTGGGAATACGACGTCACCTCCCTGCGATTCGTTTACTTCGGTCTGGCGGCCAGTCTCAAGTTCGTGGGATTCTTGTTCATCTTCCTCACCTGGTACTCCATCAAATACAAGGAGGAGAGGGTGGAGCGCTGGATGAAAAGGCACCTGTCGCCCGCCGACACCGTGGGCAGTTTAGTGTGCCACCCGGGGGGACACAAGGGCCACGCACGCACACGATCGTGCCCGGTGAATATACCTCGCACCCTGGACCCACATAATGCTTCTGGTGGTGGTTGTGGTGGTGGTGTGGGGGCTAGTAACGGCCCGCTAAGCAACGGCCCGTTAAACAGAGGCGTGAGCACACAGAGTTGCCCCGGGAATGAGTTGAAAGAGATAATCCCGCCGACTCCAAATATGGCCACGCCCACACAAGGAAATACGCCGGCACGATCCATGGAGCACGTCGCAGTTAGGATCTGAGAAAGGCGTTGTGAAGATTACACGATAATGTCTTTCATTGTGAAAATCCAGGCCATTAAGGCACCAGTTATTGGTTGAGAAGGACTAGCTCTCTTCTCTTGACTCTGATTGGCTGAAAAAAACACTGAAAGCAGCTTCAAGATTTTGTCTGCACCACTTACAAAAAAAAATAAAATAAAAAATTCAACTTGAGGTCATGATTTAGTATTCAAAACCCTCATATAAGTGGATGGATAAATGATTAAAAATGTGACGATTATTTGGGCCAGCCAGCCCATAGACCCTGTCCTTATCCTGACCATGTAGAAATCTGCTTCGTAAGGTTAAAAACACGTTGAAAGCGAGCGTTGTGCGTTTTGCTTTTGTGACCCACACAGCGAAACAGACAAAAGCTTCTAAAGGTCAATATAGTTCATAATAATCCCACACCTGTCACCGCGGCAACTTGTGCCTTCTGTCACCACACTCACCACATGTACAGACAGAGAGACAGACAGACAGACAGAGAGAGAGACAGACAGACAGACAGACAGACAGACAGAGAGAGATAGACAGACAGACAGACACTGGACAGACAGACAGACAGACAGACAGACAGACAGACAGACAGACAGACCCCCCCTGTAGAAATCAAACTCACCGGAACAGATACCTCAACTTTGCGCAATCCTATTGCTCACCCCTTACACCTCACGTCGTGTGTGTGTGTGTGTGTGTGTGTGTGTGTGTGTGTGTGTGTGTGTTGCTTCTCAATCTCCATATGTCGTATTTTTAATTCTTAGTTTTCCCGGACACTGCATATCATAACTCTTGCGCTCTCACGGAAACAAGAGAGAGAAAAAATAATAATAAAAAAAAATAAACCCTGTGGAAAAATGTGACACACACACACTGAAATGAAACCAGTGTTGAAGAAACTGGAAACCGATGGAATGGTGCTATGAGGAAAAAAAAACAATGTAAAGTCAAGTGTCCATTCTTTTTCTGTGTTTTTTTGAGTCATTTTTGGGGGTTAAAACTGACAGAAACTGTTTAAAACGAACTCAAAAGCAGCAAGGGGTCAGCGGGCTAAGCAGCTTGGCTCAACACCGAACTCACATTCCTGAATCCTGCCTCCATGCAAAAGGCCTTTTGTTGCTTCCTAACCCTGTGACACAATGACACGTTTAGTATTACCCGCGAGCTAGCTGGCTGGATAGTTGGAAAGTCGGATTGCTGCAAGCTCTATATACAATGCAATCCATACATCTCAGCTCTTATGTGCCCCGTCCCCCAACTTGGCAAAGTGGTTTAAAAATCTGAAAAAGGACAGGATTTTCCCCAATGCATTTTTACCCCTCTCACAAGACTACATTCCCAGCTTGGAAAAGGTGTCAATGCAGACACTCGGAGTGGGACAAAAAAACTATGCTTGGTTGGAGGTTGGAGCAGCTTTTTCGGGACATACGGACTGTAATTCTGACTACTTACAAAAGGCTTAATATACAGATATACAGCCACTTATTATTAACCAACAGCAATGCCAATATTTGTAATGGGACACATGTAGGCAAGCCAAGTAGTGGACCATCACGTACAGTAGAGGTCCTATTGTAGTCAATCACTCTTCTGCTCTGAAAATGAAAAATGATGGGGAAGAACTTTGAGATGGATTGATCTTGAAATTTGAAAATGCATAGTCCTTTGGCCAGCGACATGTTGGTTAATTGTTGAATAGTAGTTCCAATAATATGTGTTGTTATTTTTTTTTATTTTTGGCAGACAAGTTAAAGTGTGGAAAGTAAAAAAGAAAGCAAGTTTTTTGGGACGTGATAAATTTAGAAATGTTGCTAAATTATTTGGAAAGAACATAAAATTGCTACTGCTCACTCACTATCAAGCTGCAGCTAATGTTAAAAAAAACAAATGTGATCTATACATTTATTGATTATTCCTTTTAAATGAATAAATAAATGAGTTATGAGTTGAAAGAAACAGTCAAACATAAGCAAGAGAAAATGCCCATCAAGTTTTCTCAGCCCCTGTTGGTGACGTCTTCATATGTCGAGTTTTGTTCGTCACAAAATTCCCAAAATCTAAAGAAATTTCAAATCTCTGTGAAAAAAATAATAAAAAACTGGTAAAATTTTGACAATTGAGATGCTGGAACTATTAGATATTTAGTTTTTGTTGATAATTTACTTAAACCGTCAATTTATTATCAAAAATGTTTGATTAAATTGATATTTGACCAATCGGCTAATCGCTAATCATTTTAGCTTCATAAAATGACTTATAACACAGCTTAGACGGTGTCACACCAACATTGTCAGATCTAAAGGCAGTCTGTCTGGCGTTATGAAAGCACTTGAAAGAAAGCAAAGAGAAAGTTATGCTTTTTTATTTTACAGTATAAACAATTCATTCACATTCAAATTTGAAAAAAATATTGTCCTTAAAATGAGTTAGTAGTTGGTTAAAACACTTAGTGAAAGTTTGAGATTGAGCAGCACTGAGGAAGCAAAAAAAAAAAAAAATCTGTGATAATTGGAGTTTTATAACCAATAGAATCAAAGTATTATGGCCATGATTTTGGCTGGGGAAGGGGCTGGAAATGTTTGAGTACTGTAGAAATTCATGTGGCATTTTTGAAGGGGAACGTCTCAAGGCATTTCTAAGCTCAAAGAACTTGTGTTACATAGTATTCATTTTAACAACCTAAAGCAGTATTATTTCTCTTATTAAGAATCACTGAAATTTCTTTGACTATATTGTTACAAATCCATTGTTTACTTATTGTTTTTTCCCTCTGTTTACCCGAATTTCAGACCTCAATGAAGGCAGTGTGTGTTGGACTATTGGGCTGATTATGGAGGCCCAGTGTTATGTATATGTATAGTACAGTATTCACTCACATATACAGGTATAACTTGAAAAATTAGTATATCATGTGAAAGTTCATTTATTTCAGTAATTTAACTTAAAAGGTGAAAACTAATATATTATATAGACTCATTACATGCAAAGTGAGATATTTCAAGCCTTTATTTGTTATAATCTTTTTTATTATTATGGCTTACAGCTTATGAAAACCCCAAAATCTCAGAAAATTTGAATATTACAAATCAATAAAAAAGGGATTTTAAATACAGAAATGTCGGCCCTCTGTAAGGTATAATCATGCATATGTACTCAGTACTTGGTTTGGGCCCCTTTTTTGCATGAATTATTGCCTAAATTCCAATTCATTTTCCATGATATTCTAATAATATGAGTTTCACCTGTAAAATGCATTAGTGGGATGCTGGTCATTGGGGACACCTAGTGGCTAGATATGGAACAGCACATAAAGACAAAATGTTACAAATTCATCAAACATGCCCTGCGTTCCAATCCCCATACTTCCCTACTATTCAGTACGCCAGAAAAAAGATTTAGGATGTCCCAATACATGCACGTCAATTGTAGTATGCTGAAAATACATAATTGCCCCACTAACTCCAATAGCATTTTGGAGTATTTGTCTTTATTCTTGACATTTCTCGACATAATGAAAAAAAAAATCCTTATCTGATTTTTTTTCTTCTCCTGTCTGTGGCCCTAAAACTCTTCTGTACTTTAGTATGTAGAGTAGTAAAAAGACTAAAACTCTTCTGTACTTTAGTATGTAGAGTAGTAAAAAGACTAAAACTCTTCTGTACTTTAGTATGTAGAGTAGTAAAAAGAAAGAGTATGTGATTTGGAACGCAGGGATAATTGTGATTTTTATGGCGATACTAAAACAACCCAAAACAGGTATATGTGTCTCATGCAATCAGTATTATTATTTTTTATTTGTTTAAATTTGAGATTTTTAAATGAATGATGATGATTAAACAGACATTTTCAGATCTAGGATAGCACTTTTTTTTTTTTTTTTTTTTTTGCATTATCATTTCATATTTCATCTGTTGATTTATTTCTGGATTAATAGTTTTGTGTGTAAAACAAAAAGGAAAAAGGTCAGAAAATAGTGCATAAATATTGTTAAAAAAAATGTCATTAAAGTTCTTTTAAAAATCTCTTATTTGTTGCAAGCATCAGTCCAAAACCACAAATTATTCATTTTACAATCGTAGAAGTTGGAACCACTGTTTGTTTTTTTGCATTTTTTTTTTATGTGCTGAAAGAATAAGTAAGAAACTGAGCTGTGATGAATGTTAAAGTCCTACGTCACCGGTGGAAATATGAAGGTGTATTGAACTCTGAGATCCTATGTAGTATAAATGTGCAAAACATTTTAGAAATCGGTTCATCCTAGCCTGAGAAAAGGCAGAAAGAGTGTTTTATGGTCTCACTGTCTAACCCTACGTTTTAGTAGTGTGACATCACACTACTAAAACGTAGGGTTAGGATTAACAGGACAGCTGGGCCAAGGGAAGACTGAGGTAAGAAAAACCTCATTCATTATATTATACTAGTGATTTTATAATAATAGAACGCCGGTTCCATATGGGTGAAGTATTCCTTTAAATGACACCTATTGATTCTATGGGTTTGGGTCAATAGTCTTTAGTAAGCCCTTGTGTTCAAAGTTAACAAAAAAATGTATCTATTTGTATTCACACTAACGTCCATTGTTCTATTAAATTTGACTTTTGTTCGCTATTAAAAGCTACTGAAAAGAACAGACAACCACACAACAAGCTTTCACATTTTAATGATTCTTTAAAAGACGAGCATTTTCATAAAAACAAAAAACCCAGTAGGCCAAGGCATGCATGAAGATATGTACATGTGTGTTTTAACTCAATGAGCTTCGACAGCAGTTTGTTTAAGAGTAGAGTTTATAGTGTGTGTGTGTGTGTGTGTCTGTCTGTGTGATATCGACATTTTTACTTACATAGTAATTAATATTTGTGTGTGTGTGTGCAGCAGTTGATTTTAGAGCAGTGTATGTGTATGTGTGTGTCAGTCTGTCTGTCTGTCTGTCTGCGTGTGTGTAAAGTTTCCGAAACCTTGCTGTTCCCATGCTGTAGACATATTGCTCATTTAGTTTCAAAGTAAAATAATAATAATAATATTACTTCAGACTATTCTAGAAGCAGCCAGTGTTCCTCAAATCAGATATTCTCGGCAAGTTTTTTCACTTCTTTGTAAAGGCCCTGACGTAACTGAACACATTTCAATGTAGCCAGTTATAGACAGTAAATTGAGTATCCCTGCGTTCCAATCCCCATACTTCCCTACTATTTAGTATGCCAAAAAAAGATTTATGATGTCCCAATACATGCACCTCAATTGTAGTATGCTGAAAATACATAAATGTCCCACTAACTCCAATAGCATTTTGGAGTATTTGTCTTTATTCTTGACATTTCTCAACATAATGAAAAAAAAAATCTTCCTTATCTGATTTTTTTTTCTCTCTTGTGGCCCTAAAACTCTTCTGTACTTTAGTATGTAGTGTAGTAAAAAAAAAGCATGTGATTTGAAACGCAGGGAATATTTTTTTTTTTTGCTACAAACGTGGTCCAAAAGGCTTAATACTGGCCCCAAAAAAAATCCCTCTTTTATTTTCTTGAGTCTACAGAGCGAGCTTATTTTATTTTCCCTTACAGCGCCTTCAAAACAAAAGGACGAGTTAAATCCATCAACAAAATAAAAGTAAACATGACATTGGCAATATATAAAACATTCATACCTTGGATAAGGATTTTCTTTTTCTTGTCAAACAAAAAATTCAACTAGTTCTCAACCAAATTCTGTTCAGACACAAAGTGCAATTCTGTGTATAAATATCCATTAATATGTTTTTCTCCTTAAAGCTGGGGTATGTGATTTCTGATTGGTCAAAGTTAACATGAGCTGTACACTTTGACCAATCAGAGTGAGGTTCCGATTCTCTGTTCTTATTGACTGTTGGGACTGTCCATTCACTTTGGCACCGACTTTGTTGGTGTAGAGCGTGTCAGGGAGGGACCATAGGGGAGGGACCAAAGAGAACAAGTGGAGCGGTTGAGGTATTTGGATTCAAATCTCTATCCCAACTGCCATTTTCTCCCCAAATCCTCCACCCCAGCTTTAAAAAGGTCCTTTAAGACAGAGTTTAAGGGAGAACAACAATCTTACAAGTGTTGACACTGAAATAGCATTTTTTTTTTTTTAAGCGGCACTGTTTGACAGTCCTGGTCTTCATGCTGTAGGCTGATATCAGACAGTGAGGTGGGTTGGAGGGTTTGAATACACAGAGAAAGAGAGTTTGTTTGAGTCGAGGAATAAAAAAAAACTAAAAAGACAGAATGTGTAAGGCAGACATTTTTCCCTCAGTAGCAAGACAGCAGCGCCACAGATCCTGAGGAGAAGAAAAAGGAAGGTTCAGGATGTGGGTACAAACTGTATAGTGGCTGTGGGTTAGGTTAGGGTTGCTATCTCCCACAAGGAAAGTCTTATGTCCATAAAACGTACTTCATTTATTAACATTAGTCATACAATTATACCCACGAGGACCTGTTAGGGTTTATCATTATTTTAGCTACTTTTTAACTCTTTAAAAAAAATGGGTAATACTTTATAATAACTATCCGTTGTAACTTGTTAATAGATCATTAGTAAACTCTTAATTAATGATTATTAATGATTTGTTAAGTGTTTGTTAGCAGTTTGTTAAGGATTTATAACAATGGTAGATAGTTAATATCTTAATAATTGAATCAGTTCATCTGGGAGGTAATCCGAGATTAACTGATCACGTCACGTTCAAGTCCATGGCATGCACAGTGTGTATTGAGTTTATTTAAAAATATTTGAAAATGGGGCTGCCCTCAGTTGCCCATGCACTGTGTATAGTCTATAGCCTATTTCAGCCTCGTCGGTATCTCGGATTACCTCCCAGATGAACTGATTCAATTATTAAGCTATTAACTATCTACCATTGTTATAAATCCTTAACAAACTGCTAACAAACGCTTAACAAATCATTAATAATCATTAATTAAGAGTTTACTAATGATCTATTAACGAGTTACAACGGATAGTTATTATAAAGTGTTACCAAAAAATATAATGGACTGGCTTGCTATGAAAAGCCTCCCACTTTTTCCAAAGGGAAAAAAAAATTCCTTCTATCCTTTTTTCTCACCCCTGGTCTAAAGCTCTGGAAAACAATTGAGAGACCTGTCTGGATTTTTCTTCAATCTTCATCTCTAT
>OX442359.1:1739829-1740885 GCA_949357725.1 Hyperoplus immaculatus | reverse complement strand
TTAAATATAATAAATGTGAACTTAGGCTGTGCTCCAATCCCCGTACTTTCTGCTATTTAGTACAGTAGAAAAAAATATTAAGGATGTCCCGATTCTTGAGGTCAGATTTAGTATGCTTACAAATACCAGATCTAGTCTACTACATCCGGCCGAGATTTTTAGTGTTGAAATCAGCATTGCTATTTGGGTCGATTCTGACCCACAATCCAGTGCGCACCAGAAGTGGCGTCACATTGAAGGAGCCTCCGTATGAAAACAAACGGGGGATGCGACGGATATAAAAGCAAGAGGCAAGATCAAGGCGCAATGTTATGATGAAATAAATAAGTAAAAGTATGTCCCAAGTGTAGCATACAGCATCCTAACTAGATTCTTTTTATGGTCAAATGTAGAATAGAGAAAAGAAATAGTATGAGATTTGGAATGTAGATTCTCACAAATATGTCGAAGAAGGATTTGCGGTAGTCGTATTCCAGCACTTCTTTCTCCAGCTGCTGTTGAATGCCGCCGTTCACCTGGAGAAACACAAAACACATGAAAATGTAACCTGACAATTTGTCACATTGTTCTCACACTTAAAGGGACAGTGTGTAACATGACATCATCAAGAAAGTTCTAGAATGCAACGCTCCCTGGGTAACCCCCACCCCTTTTGAATAATAACAGAAGCTACCGTGGCCTTCAAGGACAAAAGCAATTCTAAATTCTAAACAATGCACCTGATGACATTCCAACCAACATGGATGCCTTCCATAAGACTTACTCTCTCAATGTACAAAATGTAATATTAATATTTGTAATTCTCCGCTCAGGAGGATAATTCAGATTATTGGCAGAGGTGATTTTACACCAGTGAGGACATATTTATGAATGAGGATATTGATTTTAGCTAATAAATTACTTAAAATGTTACACAGTGTCCCTTTAAAGGTGTAAAAATAATAATTAAACGTTGGATCACAGGCTATCTACACACTAGGTTTTTCACATATTTTCTATAACACTTTGTAGCTATATACAGTATGTCAGTAATCTTGTATACTTTTTTTTTTGTAA
>OX442359.1:1674829-1737329 GCA_949357725.1 Hyperoplus immaculatus | reverse complement strand
GTCACAGGAGCTGGGTCATGGATGTGCAGGAAAACCTCATCACTGCTGCTGCATCTACAGAACGGACAGAGAAAAAATACATTGGTTGCGTTTCGAATCGCATACTTTCTACTATATAGTATGGTAGAAAAAAGGATGTCCCGATTCTTGTGGCCAGATTTAGGATGGTTAGAAGTACCCGGATGTCCTACTTCATGCGGCCAAGATTGTTAGTGTTGAAAAGTGCATCCTATTTGGGCGATTCTGACCCACAATCCAGTGCGCACGTGAAGTGACGTCACATCGACGAAAGCCTCCATATGAAAACAAACGGGGATGCGACGGATATAAAAGCAAGAGGCAAGATCAAGGCGCAATGTTATGATGAAATAAGAGAGTAAAAGTATGTCCCAATAGTATGCCTACTGCATCCTAACTAGATTCTTTTTATCGTCGGATGTAGTATGTAGAATAGAGAAAAGAAAGAGTATGCGATTCGAAACGCAGCCATTGTTTTTTAAATTTCCATGTTTTAGGAAGTGAAACCAATTGACCTTTTGCACTCACTGTCAAGTAAAGAGACAGTGGAAACATTAAATCATGAATTTCTCTCCTCATTTTTACCCAGAAAACGCATTGATTTTTTTTTTCAGAGCACACACAGTATATTCACTGATTTTGACAAAAAGTTATTTTGACAACAAACGTTCTCCAGAATTACTGACTCTACCTTTTAAGCTTAGAGGAGCTTTTTTTTCTTTGTAAATTATTCTTAAATTATCTTAAAGAGGACCTATTATTCTACTTTTCTGGTCTTAATTTCTTGTTTTACACTGCTATAGAGCAACCTGACACGAATCACATCACAAAAAACTAGGTAGATTTTCGGGAAGCTCTTTCTCTTATTTTGGCGATCCAGCACGTCCTGTCAACACTTGAGTGTGTGTGCTTCGGGCATCTCCGCTCCCTCCGCCTGTGCTTCGGCCATCTCTGCTCCCCTCCCCCCCTCCTGCAAACCCCACTCCGTTGTGATTGGTTATCTTCCTTCCGGAACACTTTCAGTGGCGGGAAGCGCGAGCATGGACCTATAAGGGCGCCATACATGGAAAACATCCGCGTTTTTATGCGACGTCACAAATTATGAAAGGGTAGACCGTGACTTCTCGACTGGCTAGAATAGTGTTTAGTGCTCTGCACAGACACCCCAGATGGTCAGCAGGGAATACGTCGAAATGCATGTAAGTCATTATTTGATAATTTAGTATGGTTAAGCATGACTATGAATCATCATAACAACGTTTATAAAAGTCATAAAAGAAACGTCATAAAAGTCAAAAAGCATCATAGGTCCTCTTTAAATTCACTGGACATGGTCAATTTGAGCTGCTGGTAAATACTGAGCAATTTTAATATGAAAAGGAATCCAGTAAACCAACATACTGTGACTCCTCACAGTCACGTCATGTAGGCCTAGCTGCTGTGATTTCCCCTGAAACTATATACCCTCCACCAGCTTCCTCTTAACGGGATTTGAGCTACAACTGACTCATTTGACACTTGGCTTCTGGTCAGTTCTGATAAGGGAAGTTAGTTTAGCTTCTAATTTATTCAGGAAATCCAACCTGAAACCACGGCGAAACCAGTGTGATTTTTGCCTTTATGTTCAAATTGTTTGTTGATTCTTTAGCTCCCTTTCTCAACTTAAAGACCTACTTCACCGGTGGAAATATGAAGGTGTATTGAACTCTGAGATCCTAAAGAGTGCTTTATGGTCTCACTGTCTAACCCTACATTTTCCCATGATTGACATCACACATGGTAAAATATTAGGTTAGGATTAACAGGACAGCTGGGCCAAAGGGAAGAAAAACCTCGTTCATTATATCATAACAGTGATTTTATAATGATAGACCGCCGGTTCCGTATGCGTGAAGTATTCCTTTAACTTAAACCTTAACTGTTGGCTGGTCACAGGGCTTCAGAAGGATTAGTAGTTTTCACTGAAACATTCTGCAGACAAATGAACACAGTAATGCAGAAAAAAAGCTCTTTAGTTTACTTTCATCTTATTAACGATTATTTGAGACCAAAAGCATATCTGTGAATATCAACGTATCATTTCCTTTCAGCATTCCTCATAAAAAATACATTAGAACAATATGACATTTGTGAGATTAGAATTATATTTAGAATTCCATACAATATCAACATTTGAGGTTATCGTAGAGGCAGCTGCCTTGAACTGCAATAAAAAGTAGCCTATTCCATGTGCAATGAATTCACGCTCTGCATTTCAGAATATATGGCCAATCAGATGGTCCTACTACCAGTAAAATGTTGTAAAGGGGAGACACAAAGGCCACATATACAGTATTTTCCAAACCCCTGTTAAACTGCACATAATACACTTTTAAAAATGAATAGCACAGCACTGTCTCAACCTCCTCTGCAGCTCTACAAACAGTATAGTGAAGACAGACAGACAGACAGACAGACAGACAGACAGACAGACAGACAGACAGACAGACAGACAGACAGACAGACACACACACACACACACACAGACTAGTAACAATTATCTTGAAGTCAATTGTGTGACAGTCTGGTATGGTAAATGGTAGTTATATCTCAACAAAGGCTCGTGCTGATATCATGACATCACACAGTGGCAGGGCGACCTTTAATTCCTTGCGCCACTTTGGAAACTTCCCATTATTAGCCAACTGATTTTTTTAAATAAATAAATAAATAGGAATGCAGCAGGAAACGAAACGCAAAGTGCAGCACAGTGGTTGAGCGGATAGCAGGGCCAACGACAACAACCACAGACACAGAGCAACAGACAGCATTGCTAGTCGTCTGTAGGTCTGTACGTTAATAACAAACATCTGAGCTTGCTGGTTTGAAATCGCCTAATAAAGACGAAAGATGAATGGAAAAAAAAATGGGTTTTAATAATCATGAAGGATTGAGAATTCCATTAGCAAAACAGTGTTGTTTACGAGCACCGTTTGACAGCTAGGATGTGATTAATTTAAATGTTAACGTCTCCATCTTGGTCCTTACCTTTTATACTCGCTGTTTGATATTGTTTAATGTTTCACAATCCGGTTTCTGTCTGCAGCATTCAACCTAAACAACAGCAGCCCGTCGGTCAGTCAGTCAGTCAGCAGACTCATCTGTTTCCTCGCTCGGACAGGAAGTGAAAAAGAAAGAACTGCAGCAAGGGATTCTGGGATATGAAGTCTGTTGCGGTACCAGTGGTTGCCAACGGGCTTTATGGTGACGTATTGGTGAGTGGTTCCCCCTGGCGACCATGTTGGAGGAGATCAGCAGCTTTTATTAGGGGATTTTTTATTTTGATACATTTTATGTATTTTTCGTCACAACCTCAACTCAAATCTATCTATCTATCTATCTATCTATCTATCTATCTATCTATCTATCTATCTATCTATCTACCCATCCATCCATCCATCCATCTATCTATCTATCTATCTATCTATCTATCTATCTATCTATCTATCTATCTATCTATCTATCTATCTATCTATCTATCTATCTATCTATCTATCTATCTATCTATCTATCTATCTATCTATCTATCTATCTATCTATCTATCTATCTTTCACATTATATGGTGGAATGTTCCTTTAGAAAGTGCAGCGAGTAACAGCCAATCAGATTGGCCGTAGCGTCACTCGCGGGAAACAGGAAAAAAAGAGTAAGCAAGACAACTGAGAGTAAAAAGAGAACAAATAAACCAGTTTTGAGAAGTTTAAACCTAAATTTTCCCTTTATTATGGAGAGATTATGACGCTACTGCTTTAATTCTGCGTTTATTATTTTTCCACGTCACCAGAATCAGTTTTGTTTGGCCGTTGGAGGATTCGGTGAGTTAAACTACAACAGGTGTTTGTCATCATGTTCATTGTTGTTGTTTTGACTTTGCTAGCTAGCTACGCAAGAGCTAATGTGTTTAAAGTTGAGCAGGCTTCCAGTGTTTTGTTTTTCAAGATATTTTTTGGGCATTTTTGTGACATGCAGAGAACGACCGCGGGCGGGAATCGATCCCGGGTCTGCTGCCGGGCTCGGCCCGGGGGGGACGTCCTACCAACTGAGCTAAGGGCGCCCTGTGTTTTGTTTTCTAAACCAAAATAAAGCTAAGCATGGTCAAATTCAAAGCATTGAGTAGTGAACAACATATTAAACCAGTACATTTTGCAGTAGCTTGCTAGTAGGCTAATTCAACTACTATTGACATTTTTTTTGTTCTGAAAAGGAAAGGAATTTATATTTATTTTATTTTAATGTGACCATTGCTTCTCTATTTGAACCTCTCATTAACAAGCCCCAAATTATAATGAATACATTTGTTCACGTGAAATGTGTTCATAAAAACAAACTCAAAATACAATGCGACAACCCCATAATGGGGCCACACAAAAACAACAACCATTTTGCTGTGATAAACAGGTAGGTCAAATTTTTTGGCACCTTAACTGTAAATAAGTATATTTTTATTTATTTATTTATTATTTATTTTGAAAAAACCTGCATCCCTGGTATAAGGATAGGGCTACAGGTCCTATGAATAGTTTAAAACTGATTAAACAACCCGAATATACTTGTAACCAAATGTGAAGAATCATATATTAATTTAATTGATTTAGGCCTATAACTGGACCTGATAGAAGGAAGCTGCACATTTTTGATTTGTTGTTAAAATATTTTCACTTTCCGAAAAGCTGTGTCATTGTTTGAGTGATACGTGAAGAAACTTCTCAGGAACAACATAAATCTCAACCAACTATATATTACTTTGCCTTGCTGACTTAAAATGAGACTAAATGTGCTACTGATTTCAATGAATGCAGCATTTCATATGGACATTAGTATGATTTTAAAAAACATTCCTAAAATGCTTCTGTACTGGAGGTGGAGTAAGCTGTAAATTGGAGTAACTGGTCAAATGGATCAACTAAAGTTGTCAGGAACCCTAATCATCAGTTTAGATGCATTTCATTGATGAGGATTAATCAGAAAAGGTTAAAATGACATGTAGTTGGGCGCTCCGGTGGTGTAGTGGATAGAGCGTGTACCATGTCGGCTCCGGCCTTCATTGCAGTGGTCGCGGGTTCAAATCCGACCCGTGGACCTTTACTGCAGTTTATTCCCTCTCTCTCTCTCTCTCTCTCTCTCTCTCTCTCTCTCTGTCTCCCCATTTCAACTCTGTACTGTCTAATAAAGCTTGAAATTGCCAAAAAATAATCTTTGAAAAAAAAAATACATGTAGTGCTATCAACATTAACACACTGACTTTGTGGTGTTTCAGGAGGAAAAGTTCCCCTGTTAAACTTTAATGTTAGTTTCAGATGTTCTCCGCAGCAGCTTTGGATGAAACCCTGGATGATTTTTTTGATTTGATTTGATTTGATTTTTTTATTATTGTGTCAAGCATTAGCATGACCAGCCAACAAGGCCTTATTATAAAATACACACAGAAATGTATGCTAAACAATACTAACATTAACGATATAAACCATCCTGACGTTTCATCCAGGCTTTAGTAACAAAAGAGGACAACTTATAAAGATTCCATCCTGACATCATCATTACTCCAAAAATCCCTGGAATGAAGACAAGAAGAAAACACTTTTTTCCTGTTTGTTTATTTTGTATCAAAACCTTCAGTTAGTTCACACATCCCATCAGTAAAGTTTGTTCAATGACTCTTGTTCAATGATTTCATGTACAGATTACTTTATCTACACAGTTTATTTGAGCAGAATCTCAGCTATGTCAAAGAATATAATGAATCATGATGATTACACTTTCTTTTTTGTTATTTCAATCAATCAATCAATCAATCAATCAATCAATCAATCAATCAATCAAAATACAGCTGTCAAAGAAAGAAATACTTACATAATACACAATAATTACACCTTTTGTTAAACCTCACAGTTCCCCATTTGTACGTCCATTAGAACCACACTTGGTCTGGCAAACAAATAAATGTAAACGTGATTATAGATCTATTTACTAATTAAAAAACGAGCTGATCAAAATATCTAGGATAAAGGAAGGTCTGGTGGAAGACCCAAGCAGTTGAAGAGAAACAACAAAACACAAATACATCCATACAAGCATTAAACAATGATTTAAAACACAGAGAAGTTTCCATGTTCACGCAGAGAAATGTCAGTTCAGCTAAACTAAGTCATTGTGAGCAGTATAGCCTCCATGGCTAAACAGACACAGGAAGGAGTGCCACGTAATGACACTCAAACATTTACACAACAATGAAAGAGAAGGCTTGCGTTCCGAATCGCATACTTTCTACTATATAGTATGTAAAGATGATGTGAGAATATGAGAATTAAACTTATATGGGGGTTAGTAGGGTGAAGAAAAGTTAAAGAAATAGTTCAATTCTTTACTTTTTTTTGCTTTTTGCCTCACTGTCCGGCTCAATAAAAGGCTACAGAAACAGGTCCTGTAACTGTGCGTGCATTTTTTGACACAGAAATGGGCAAAGGAAACCAGCCGTCACATGTTTTTATTTTAGGAAGAGGAATTAAATCAGTTGTGTGTTTTAAAATTTAAAATTAACTATATACAGGTATAAAGTATTTAAGAACCTGTGAACACATTTTTTTTGGTTTCAACACAAGTTTATTTTAACCTCTTTTAGTTTAAAATTTAAATTTTTGTTTTTGTATTTTCCAGGTTTCACCATTTCACAACAACCAGTTCATCAATGGATTCACCACGTCACACGGTTTCAAACCAGCGAATTCCCCCCTCGTCAGACACTACTCGCCCAGGAACAGGTAACTAACTATCTCTGACTTTCTCTCGAATGGCTACTGTACTAAAACTATTTGAGACTGTTTCAGAAATATTTAGAAGTTAATCGTTGCTACTTAAGTAACCTATCTATTGAGACCGTTTCAGAAATATTTGAAAGTAAAACCAAAATATCCCTCCGTTTCCCTACAGGAATCACAGTAAACTTCACTTGCGGCCGCCTACATAAAAATAGCATTCTTTGCACTGATGGTCTCGTTTACCGTAACATGTTATTTATGATCATCAGAGGGGAAAAAAATTAGACTGTTTCAGCAATATTTAATAGTTCCTCGTAGCAACTTTAGTAACCTATCTATTCCACCATACCCCTTATTAACCAAAATATCCTCTGTTCCCAATCACAGTAAACTTCACTTGATGCCTTCTAAATAAAAATATCATTCTTTGCACTGATGGTCTCATTTGCTGTTACATGTAATATATAATGATCATAAAATATGATCATCAGAGGAAAAATTAGACTGTTTCAGCAATATTTAATAGTTCCTCGTTGCAACTTTATTAACCTATCTATTCCACAACATCCCTTTATTAACCATGATATCCCCCCGTTCCTCCACAGGAATCACAGTAAACCCCACTTGAGTCCGTCTAATGATACTGTTCCAGAAATATTAAGAAGTTCCTTGTAGCTACTTTAGTAACCTATCTATTGAGACTGTTTCAGAAATATTTAAAAGTTAAACCAAAATATCCCCTCTGTTCCCCCACAGGAATCACAGTAAACCCCACTTGCGGCCGCCCGTCCCGACAGCAGACCGTACCTCTGGTTTGCTGGACAGTCCCGCTCTGTTCCCTAGTTACCCCAGTGAGCGTCTGAACGGTGTACGGAGCAGCCCCCCTACGCGCCTCCCTGCTACCACCAGTCTGCCCCGCACCCGCCTGCCTTCCACTGCAGCCTTCCCCCGACGGGACACGGTCGGGACGGGGCGGGTCACCGAACCCATCACACCAGACTACTCCCTGGGCATCGGACGAGGAAGGTAGGTTATTTTTTCCGAAAGCTATATTTCTTAAACGGTTTATTTCAGATCCAAAGTAATTGTTGCCGGGGATGCACCACACCCTGAAATATACATATATATATATATTAGTTGGAGACTTTACTGTCAAGGCCTCACTTTAATGTCACTTTGAGTATAACGTGGCACAACCCACCCCACTCTCCCCTACTGTTTATCATATTTTTTCAGAAATGTATAAATAATATCATAATTATCAAATAAAAAGTACAGCAATGTGCCAATAAACAATAATGCCACCATGCTGTCCTGATAAAAGTGTTTCATATATATAAATATGTTTTCCATGCTGATAAGGTACAGATAAGGAAATGGGAAATGATGTGGTTTTTCACTCCTGTTAAATGTTCATAAGCAGAAATATTCCAATCTTTGTATCTGTGGAAAAAAAGTGAAGTAAGTGAGTAAAGATCCGAAGTGTTCTCTCTCTTAAAGGAACTATCTTTCTACTTCTAGGAAAAAGAGGGACGAAAAGTTTACAGTAAGTACTGTTTTAAAAAAAAAAATGTATTGACTATTGTTTTTGTATATGAAAAAATTTCCCAAAAAAACTTTTTAAAAGAAAAATAAGTAGTTGTATTGTTGTGTTGACTCAAAAAGTCTTAAAAAAAAGAAAGAAAAAAGTTGTTATATCCTTTGCTGACACTTGTATTTGAATATAGAAAATGTCCCAAAAAAAAAGTACAGTAGTTGGTTTTGCTAAGTACGAGTGACGTCTGACTGTCTATCCCTATTTATCTACTTTTACTTTGTTAGTGTGTGAATGTCGTGTTTATTTGTGCAGACTTTTGTGTTGGCGAAAGGTGAAAAATGCCTAAAAAAATCTTTAAAAAAAAGAAGAAAAAAGTTGGTATTTCCTGTGCTGACACTTAGTTTAGTTTTAGTTTAGTTTAGTTTATTTCGATACACAACATTGCATAAGTTAAAAACCCCAAAGAAATTGAAAAAGTTGCATTTGTATACGAATAAATCCCCCAAATCTTTAAAAAGAAAGAAAAAAGTTGTATTTTTTGCTGACTCTTATATTTCCTCCCGTCCCTTTCTGTAGCGAGTGCCGCCCCAGTCCCCCCCTCCCCCTCCCAAACCCCCGTCCCCGAGCTTCGAGTTGGGCCTGTCCAGGTTCCCGCCGCTGCCCGGAGCCTCCGGACACATCAAGACCACAGACGACGTGTTTGAAAACAGACTGGCCAGTAGCGTGCTCATCGGAAACACCAAGGAACGGGTAAGGAGTGTGTGTGTGTGTGTGTGTGTGTCTCAATGGTATTTTTGGTAGGAATGATATTTGTTATTAATTTTTTACTTTAAGCTTTTTACAATAAAACAAAGACACATACACAGAATACACTACCAACAACAAAACAGAAGACAAGTAATACTTGAATGTTAATAATGTTACATAGAAAGACATAAACTCACAGATAATAATACTACCACTTGTTTTAATGCATCACTACCGGGGCGGCTGTGGTGAAGTGTGTAGGGCGGTTCGGTCGTCCACTGGGTTACAGGGTTGGTGGTTGGATCCCCCGTCTCCCCGCCACATGTCCAAGTGTCCCTGGGCAAAGAGACACTGAACCCTAAATGTCTCCTGGTAGTTAGCTTGCACCCTGCGTGGTAGCTGCTGCTGCTATCGGTGTGTGATTGGGTGAATGTGTACAAAACAATGTAAAGCACATTGGGTCTGTGAAAGACCAGGGAAAAGCGCTATATACAGGTGAAACTCATATTATTAGAATATCATGGAAAAGGAATTGGAATTGAGGCAATAATTCATTTAAAAGGGGCCCAAACCAAGTACTGAGTACATATGCATGATTATAATTTTAGAAGGCCGACATTTCTGTATTTAAAATCCCTTTTTTATTGATTTCATGTTATATTTAAATTTTCTGAGATTTTGATTTTGGGGTTTTCATAAGCTGTAAGCCATAAATTATCAAAATTATAAAAAATAAAGGCTTGAAATATCTCACTTTTACCTTTTTATTTGTGTGTTATTATTGCAGGTTGAGAGTGCAGACTCCAGTGCTGGTGGCGTTCTCTCTCCCTCGGGCCCCAAAGAGCCTCTGCGGTCGCCCTCCTCCCCGATGGCCTCGAGCTTCCAGCCGTCGCCCGTCACTCCGACCCCCGCGGCCCAAACACTGACCCCCAACGCGGGCACAACACACAGCCCGGCACCCCCCATACCTCCACCGTAAGACAGACAGACAGACAGGCAGGCAGGCTCGCTCATACGCATGCACACACACTACATTGAACGAAAGATTCGGACATCATTATATGCAATGATAAATTCAACCACTAGATGCCACTGTTCAACCTCACAGAGATACAGGAGGAATTTAGTCCATGTTTATTTTATTTTAAATTTTTTATAAATACAAAAAAAGTCAAAGTCAAATTTATATCTATAGCACATTTAGAAACAACATAAATTGACCAAAGTGCTGAACAAGATACAATACAAAACAACATAGACAGGCCTAAGATACACAACAACAACAATAACAAAAATAGTTAGTTAAGGCGGCAGCCATGTGGGAAACCCTGGATTAATGCTGCAACACATATTCCTGAGGCAAATCAAATCAAAGGCAGGGTTGATAACGAGTTAAAGTAAGTTATAAAATAATTTAAAAAAAATTGTAACTACCTGTCATATTTTTTTTTTTTTTTTTTTTAAGATATTTTTTTGGCATGTTTATGCTTTATTGATAGTGTAGAGACAGAGTTGAAATGGGGCAGAGAGGGGAGTGACATGCAGAGAACGACCGCGGGCTGGAATCAAACCCAGGTCCGCTGCTGGCCGAGGCCCATGGGGGGGGACGCCCTACCAACTGAGCTAAGGGCGCCCCCCTACCTGTCATCTTTAACCACCTTTCTCTCATGTTGTGTTCAGGGAGTTGAAGGTGACCGAGGTGAAACCTAAAGAGGTGCAGCGAGTTCCCGGCACTTTGTCCACCGCCAGCAAGTCAGTGCAAGTCAACGGAGCCGCAACGGTCAGTATAGATTTAATATTTTTCTTCTTTGAATTGAATTGAATTGAATTTTTTAATTATTTTTTTCGAACAAGTAAATAATAAATAATAAAAAAAGCAATAATAAACAATAAAATAAATTAAACAAGTGGACACAGTTACAATAACGTAATATTTACACACAATGAAAACCACAAATAAAAATAAACTGTCTTGCACTTGCTTTACCCGTTCGAAAAGGGGTGAGAAGAAGAAAACTTATAAAAGAAGAAAACTTTTAACTTTCCTATCATTTTGACCGTTTCACAGACATTTCAATCACTCGCCACCGGTATGACTGTGTGTGAATGAGTGGAACCTGGAACTTTTAGTACAGTGTATAAGACGCAGTCTGTTTATGGATGGGTCAGGCAAACTTGTCACGTTGCAGCGAAATTCATATATATATTTTTTTTTTTCTTCGAAATTCATAGTTTTGAAACCGAAATTTGTTTGAAATGTTGTCAGTAGTTTATTTTATAAGATCAAAATGTTCATTCTACTTAAACATATGGCTATATAAAGAGTAAAACAAGAGACACTGAACATTTGGAGTGGTCTCTTTATGTTTTCCAGAGCTGTGTATCTAACTGTTTCTTTTTTTTTTTTTTTTTTTTTTTTTAACCTTTATTTATACAGGTAAATCCCATTGAGACCGGAGACTCTTTTGCAAGGGAGACCTGTTTCCCTTTCCCACGTTACCATTCACACACACATTCATACACCGATAGCAGGCTTACTATCGACATTCACACGAGGCAAGGTGGGTGAAGTGTCTTGCCCAAGGACACAACAACTATGACACAGGGGGCAGGGCGGGGATCGAACCTCCAACCCTTTGATCATCGGCCGACCCGCTCTACCAACTGGCAGAGGAAGCCTTCCTACGCTGAGATCATGGACATATAAAGAAATGGACACCGTATTGAAACATGGCGCCCATTCATTCCTATGAAAGCTGCTCATTGGCGCAGGGAAGCCACAAGGAAGTGTTAATGCGGAAATTCATACGGCCCAAAAGCATGACGTAGCGGCATTATGGACCTATCGAAAACGAGGGCGGCAAGCGTAGCCATGACGTAGCGGACTGGTAGCGGATGTAGAATCATTCTCGTTCTGTACGGCCCACTCCCTCCTCCTCCCTCGAAAACCAACTGAAAGCCGTTAAAAGCCGTTGGGCTAATAAAACGCTTGACGTGGCGTTTTGAAATGAAAAAACTTCAGTTTCAATAGTATATGGTCTAAAGAGAAGTATGAGCCTATGATTGATATTCAGAAAAATTTTGCGGAGACACAATCTTGTTCGCCGCTTGTACTGTGTGGACAGGGAAATCTGCCTACGGGCCGTATGAAAATAAGCTCCACCCGCCAGCCCCATTCACAGCATGCAGTACCAATGGTTTGGCCACTTGTTCATGCTGGCTGCTCGGAAAAGGCAGTGTCCTGGGGCCCTGGCTGAGATCTGCCAGCGATCGAGGGAAGCCGCGACATTACAACAGCAACAGACCCATAAGGAAGCCAAGCCAGCCGCCTGCACTGCCCCCGGTGGCGAGGAGAGGAAGTGCTCCGACGCCTCCACCCCCACAGGAGGAGAGGCCAAGACCCGAGAGACTTACCCCCAATCCTGCTCCTCCAAATCGGGTTCAAATCCAGGCCGCGCCCCTAGAGAGAACCGCAGGCCGGCCGGTCGATGGGCCTCTCCGCCACCACACCAGGGGAAGACCCCCAACAAAGATGCCCACCACACCCAATACTTATATCCCAGCATCACCGTCACACACAAGCATAGAGGACGCCTTGTTGGTTTTCTCCCGGATCAGGGCTTGCAGACAGAAAGCACTTTATTGTGCATGTACAGCTACGTTTCAATCTTTTATTTCTATTTATTAGATTATTTTTATTTTTTCGTTTTTATTACTCCTCTTTTTTTTTCTTTTCTTTGCATTACGTAGTTGTGTCAGGCTAAGAGTCGGCACAGACAACACTGAAATTGATTCATTCTGTCCAAATGGCCTTGTGGGGTTAAATTAGTCTGTGTGTGTGTGTGTGTGTCTGTCTGTCAGCGTGTGTGTGTCTGTCTCTGTGTATTTGTCTCTGTGTGTCTGTCTCCGTGTGTGTCCATGTGTGTGTGTGTGTGTAAGAAGCAGCTGTGTATTGTTGGAAGCCACTGCAAAGCATGATGGGGAAGATTGCGTACAACAACAACAACAGACTCCATCTTGTCTGGCTCTCACAGTGATGTGAGGTTTGTGTCTTTGCATGTTGAGCGTTGTTTGTATATCTTTTATGAAGCTTAATTGTGGCTCATAATTAGCAGAAATGTGTGTTTTTCTCTCTTTAAATACATATTCACATCCATATGCAAAAACTTCACATCAAAATCTCATCACAACAAGACTCAGATTCTTTGGTTTACATCGCCTCAAAGTGATTTTTTTTTTTTTAAGAATTAATTTTTTGGGGGAATTTATTTTACACTAGATATCTTGTTATATTTAGTTGATGATGTATTTCTTCCAAAACAGCTCGGTTACAGTTACTATGGTAACCGTCGCTGCTTCGATTTACTTCCTATGATAATTTTTCTCTGCTGTTTATTTTTTATTTTTTTTTACTATTTCTGCTAACACTGCTAACTACTAGCTAGCTTTCATGGCATAGCTTGGTGTGTCTAAAGTGGCCGATTTGTGAGATCAGTGCTGATTTTTTTTTATAGCGTCGCACAGGGGAGAAAGTTTGTGTGTTTTCGCAACTAAAAAACTTTAAAGACCTATTAGGCAACTTTTTTTGGTTAAAAAAAAATTCTGGAAGAGGGTTAAGGTGTGTGTGTGTGTGTGTGTGTGTGTGTGTGTGTGTGTGTTTGGCTTGGGGAATGATGAGTACACAGAAGCTACATTTGCAAGTTTTTTGGGAAGAGTAAAGCAACCTTTTTTTTTTTTACAACTGCTGATACAAATCCCATTTTGAAGCTTAAAAAAATGTCCCGAACCCTGATGGCCTCTCTCGTGGCGTTGTTCGTAGCCACTCTCCCCAGCCCTGGCAGCGGCTCCACCTCACCAGCCGGGAGGCCCCCTCCAGCGGTCGTCTTGTGCAAAAAGTTGTGAAGAACGCAGGTGGCCTTCACACACCTTTCTGCCAGCTCGGGATGCAGCTCGATAACACGCCCGGTACATCCTCCACTGTGAAGACATAATACCAAAGGCATTCTCCACCACCAACCTTGCCCGGGACAGACGGTAATTGAATACCCGCCGCTCTCGGGGGAGGACACGTCCACAGGGAATGGCCTCATGAGGTCGGTCCGGAGTGGAAAGGCCTCGTCCGCCACGAAGACATGAGGCAGGGGTCCTCTGTGCTCAGCCCCAGGGAGTGGTCTGTCAGCAGGGAGCTGGAGGGTGCCAGCGCGGAGGGCCTGTCCAAAGGCCGAGTTGGCCAGAATGCCTCCATCGCTGGTTCTCCCGTAGCCACCGACATCGATCACCCGGAAGCACTTGTCGGCATCGACCACTGCCAGGAGAACAATGGAGAAAGTGCCCTTATAATTAAAAAACTGCGACCCAGAATTCGCAGGGGCTTTAAGGACCACATGTTTCCCATCTATGGCACCACAACACAGAGGGAAGTTCCACCGCTCCTCAAACCTCTCCGCTATCCCTCTCCAGTCCTCTTCAGTAGGCACAGCCATGTACTCCTCCACCAGGCTGTCCCAGATAGCTGTGACCACATCAGACACAATGGAGGCCCCGACCCGAAAGCTGTTGGCGATTGTCCTGAAGGAGTCACCAGTAGCCAGGAATCTGAAGCACAGAAGAAGAAAAAAATATTTAATTTAAAGTTTCTGTTTATACCAAATACAAAAAATGTTATACTAAATCTGTAGTTGTAGCCCTACTATCTCACTGCACAGGAAAGGTGTGTTTACACAGCGGATTTAAATGAGTTTATTTTCATTTTCAAAATTACTAGGAGGTCATAAGATAGGATTTACTCAGGAATAGTATCCTACAAAATGCACATTCATGCAGACCTGACCAGAATCGTCATCACCAGTGTTTTTTTCACTATGGTTTTATAATGCTGTCTTTCACAAAGGCTAATGTAAGGTACATTATTTTTTATTTTGATCACTTTTATTAAGCAATTATAAACTTAGAAAACTGCGACTCACCGGAGACAGATGGACAGGCGCTCCGCAGGTGAGATGGAGCGCCTGAAGTTGGTATCCAGGCGGGAGATCCTGGCACCAACCAGGGCTAGCAACTCATCAAACTGCGCTACATTCAGCCTGAAATAGCGCTGGAACCGGCAATCATCCAGGCGGAGTTCCTGGAGGAGGTGATGAAATTCACCCAGCTGTGCCCGCTTGCGCAGTATGTCATGAACCCAGACACGACGGCGTTTGGGTTTGGGTCGGATATACAAATACCAATAAGCGGCAGCAACGGTGAGCATCTCGGGTATCTCGGCCATGGTTGATGATGAGACAAAGTAAAAAGCGAGAGGAATTGTATTTATACTGGATGTAAATAGCGGGAAGAAACTGGGCGCACATTCAATGAGTCATCGGGCGGCGGCCGGCGGCGGACACAAATGAGACACAAATGAGCCAAAATGATCACGCGGCGCGGAATCTGCAATTCGCGCGGCCAACCGCTGCGCTGTGCAGTGTGTTGGCACCTTTAAGTTGCACAAGCACATTCACTGCGACAGTTTGAAAATAAAAAAATAATTTGAAAAAAATATATATATATATAAATAATTATTCCTGTCATTATGAGTTATTCAAAGTTTGACAAAAATATTTATTGGTAGATTTGTTAGATTTCTATGCATTATCATGTTTCATACCCATAATAATACACCAAACAAAATTAATACATGAACAATACATGAAATGCATTTATTAAGATGTCTTGATGTATTTACTTGTCAGTCACTCATTCCCATGGCTGCACTGTTGCAGGACAGTATTGAGTATTACAAATTGATAGAATTATCTGGCTATTTAACACTGTTTGACCAGCAGGGGGGGGGGGGGGTTGTATTTCGTTCAAATCGGTTCAAATGAAGCCTCGGGAAATGAACCTTTTTGTGAACCATTTGGTTCAAGGCTTCAAAAAGCTTCATCTCGCCATCACTAGTTGCTATGCAGAACAGCAGCATGAACACTGTCGTCGACGTCACGCGCCGAGTGAGTCGTCAGCGGCCCCAGAGCGGCCCTGGCAGCAAGCCAAGCTGTCAGCATGGCTTGCTGCCAGAGCGGCACTGTTGTTCTGCATAGCAACTAGTGCTATGCTGTTCTGCATAGCAACTAGTGATGGCGAGATGAAGCTTTTTGAAGCCTTGAACCAAATGGTTCACAAAAAGGTGCAGGAACTGGGCAGCAAGCCAAGCATGGCAGGCTGCAAACTGAGTCGAAGGTCGACAAGGTGGTACGGTCCACTGTAGGGGTGTTTTAAATTATTGGGAAAAATATATTAACAATTAGGAGGGATATGAAAGTGTTTCAACATCCTGAACTGTATTTTTTACGTAGGCTATGTTGGGGAGAATGTGGTTGTGTTTCTTACTTTTTTTAAGGGGACATATTGACCTCTCCCAATTACTTGTCCCCCCCCCCCCCCCTCCGAAATCTACGCGTATGACTACATCTACTACTACTTCCACCACTTTTGGTGTATTCACTGCAGAGTAAAGATGACCACATTGGAGGTGTTATACCTGTATCTCTGTATGCGGGCTGTGTTTGCAACAAGAATCAAACCTGACAACGGTAAGAAAACTAACGTCTACTATGTGTTTTGTTTAACCACCTTTCTCTTTTTTTTAACTAGTTTATCCTCCTGGGAACCGAGGAAAAAAAGTGTATTCCAATTTATTTTGTTTTGTGATTTTCTACCTATTAAGGGGTAATAAAACAACTTACAATTTAGACTTTTCAAAATGTATTTTAATTTTTAATTTTACAGCATGTCCACTGTAGTGTACGGAGCCCCTCTGGTGACATCCGAAAAAAAAAAAAAAAACTGTTTGCCCGACTTAGTGATCTGTTTGCATGATTTAATAATCTGTGGCCACAGTTTAATAATTCGTGGGAACGAGATACTTATTTTGTGGCCATGAATTAACAATTATAAAAGGAGTGTGTGCTGTGTTGTCTATCGTTGTAGTGTGTGTGTACTTCCGCCTGCACGCGCACTCGTTGGTCATCAACGAGGGCCCTTTCTAGAACCACCCCCTACACCCTATCCCTATCCACTATCCCTCCGTTTGCGCGTTCGCGAGGAGGGCCCGCCATATTGAGTGTCGTCCCAAACCACAGAGCCTCGAGTGTGAGTGGGTTATAAAGCCCTCGATCACCGAGTCTGCATCGATGGTGGTGTAGGTACCAGATCGACTCGGGCTGCAAGATTGACTCGGGGTCCTAGATGCGCGATTATGACGCACTTCCTGTAAACTTTGTCTTTTAAATGCGCATGCGCTATGGTTATGCGCATGCGCTCTGTTGAAATTATACATCTGAGCCACACCTTTACATTTTTTAACTGATAACATAATTAAATATCATTATGAAACTCTCATTATACACATTGTTTTTCAGTGTGATGTAAAATAACAGTGAACCCAGGGGATAGTTGTTCTTTTAATAAAATAGTATTTCTTAAAATACATGCTAGAGTACATTAAACTAAAATACTCATTCAATGTTTAAAGTATTATTAAATAAATGTTTAATTTAGCACTCAAACAGGGTTAAAACCGGGGGTTAAACCTTGCTAAACTATAAATTCGTATAAAATAAAATGTAATTTAACCTTAATAATGAGAGATGACTACTATAAGCCAAACGTAACAACTAATTTTAAACCTTGCAGAACAATAAATAAATCGATCTATCTATGGAGCCTACTGGCTAAGCTATCAGCTAGCGCGATCTTTTACATGTTGTTTGAGTTTCGCACCATCAGCTATCGCGATCTTTTCAAATGTTGTGTATGTCCACAATGCTTTGCAGTAGCGTAGCAGTAGCGTAGCAGTATCTATGATGACAACGTCAAGTGTCGATACGTCTTGCCGTTGCGTAGCAGTATCTATGGTGACAACGTCAAGTGTTGATACGTCATCAGTAGGCGCAGGACCCCGAGTCAATCTTGCAGCCCGAGTCGATCTGGTACCTACAGGGGCTTAGCCCTACGTTTGACACAGGTGTCCGCCAATCAATTAAGTCCGGAATGGAGGAGCCAAACCTACAAATGAGAGTTCCATGGAGTTTGTTTCCCGAATTATAAATGAAACGTTCTCTTACCTCAAACAGACATTTGATTGATTATTTTTATGCATAGCCCTATATGACGGAACCGGAGGGTAGCCTACAATATCGGAATTAACATGTTGTTTTACACTTGTTGATTTGATTGTGCCACTTGTCTACCGTTAGTGTATTTTCAAGGCGTGGATAAAAGATAAAACGAAGCAGATGAAGAAAATGCCCACAAGTTAATAAGGGACAGTGATTATTATTTCCTTAAATTGTTAGTAAGATTTGTGTTACTGTTAAAGCCGATGAGGGGTAGTAATAGCGGCGGTGACGTCAGTCAGCTGGAGCGCATGACTTTTCTTATTTATGACCACCCTTGCAGTGCATTATAATTTATGCACGCTAATTAACTGACGCGATTCGTGGGTCGAAATGGCAGATTAACGTATCATGACAAGTGGAATACATGCTTTAGCAGACTATTGTTCTTTTCCCTGGTTCTGTATGCTGCTGCGCATGTAAACTAAAAGGATAATTAAACAGCGGATCAAACACCCACCCGTTTTCTCCACTACAGACTGAGCTGGTAAAATTAAGAATATGCAGTTACAAAATGTTTCACAAAAAATTAATTATGCAGCCAAAAAATCATGGGAGTGTTTGTTTTTATTCAATGCTACATTTTACTCTCACATGCGTAGCTGAATATGAATGTAAAGAGTGTTTCAGGTCAAATATAAATGTGCTGGAATTTTATTAGGGTGAGAAATAAAGACTTAACAGTTTAACTAGTGTTAGTTAGTCTTCCTGTTTCCGTCTGACAGAGGCGAGGGCTTGTCAAAGCCGCGCCGTTGTTATACCCTCGCCCTTAATGATCGAGTGGCACTCCACAGCCGCGAGGGTGACTCCACAGCAAGTCACACTCGCTCACGGAGTGGGAGTGCCTAGGGAGTCGTTTGGGAAAGGGCCGAGGTTGCAAAGTAGTAACTTCGGGCATATCTCTCCAAATAAATGTTTTTATTCTTCCTACGTGTTGACGATCTGTATTCAGTCATTGCGCCGCGGTCTACTGAACCAGCTGATCGTATTTTAAGGCTAATTCAAATTTCAGTTGCAACATCTGCCTTTCATTACCCTACACAAATAAATACGAAAAATTGCCAAACGAAATAATGGATAGTGAAAGCGGCCAGACCCGGCCCTGGGGCGCATTTTCGGAAAAGGTGTGTAGCCTATTTTAGAAAAAAATGGTGATCTCACTTGTGTGTGTCTTTGGATACATTTATTTCTATGTCTATATCCATACCAAAGGGGACTTTTGCATCATGACTTAAAGTCAACGCCAGAGATAGTAAGATCAACGCCCTACTTATTGTACGGGCACTTTACCCGTCCCTTGCACTGCTGATGGGCCCTAAAGTCAGGGGTAGGCCTACTTGGCAAGGAGAGGCGGAGCCGAACGTCGGCAAAGTTAAGATGTCCCCGGACACTCCGGTCTAACAAAGCCACTGCTTGGCCAAGTCTAGTCTGGGCACCTTGGATAAGTCACTTGCACAATCGCCAATCCAGGAATATAGGCCTAGTACACTTCCGTTAAGTGCCAGCCCACAGCTTTCATTAGTAGACCCCAAGATCGATCACAGATTTAATCATACATACAGAACTGGAAAAGACGGCCCTTTTTCCTACAATGCCTTGCTAGTTTAAACCGTAGCCTAAGTGCAAACTTTTCATTGATATTCTATTCTAATCTTTTTCGATACACCTGTATAATGATATTAGTCCAATTGTACCAATGGCAACTTAAAATACACCTACCCTGCACAGCCTATTGCCCTCTTCACTGACTTCATTTAAACCACATTTTTCAAGTTCATCTGCCATTTATAATCAATTTAATACATAAAGCCTAGTGTATTTCGCAAACCTCTGACTTCAATATGAACATACTATCACATAAATGATTATAATTTATGTTATTATTTCTAATTTAATTATAAATGGTTCAGGTTCAATAAAAATAATAAAAGTAGGACTTTTTAACTGAATTACAATGGAATCCTTTATGGCTACTGACTCACTGACTGATCTGCATGTAAACTGGAGAGTGTGTTGTAACCTGATTAATGATTGAAATATATTTCCTCATAGGGAAAGATGCTGTCATGCTGTCTGTGTCCGTGGGAGAAGGCAGTGATGCTATTTTACCCTGTTCCATAGTCGGCACCAACATTGAGTCAAAGCTCTATGACTGGAAGAAAGTTGGTCAGAACGGTGAACTGAAGAAGGAGGTGTTTATCTATGAAGCAGGGCGTTATTATAATAACGGTTTCTCAGGACAGGATCCACAGTTTAAAGGAAGAGTTTCACATTTCCAAGATGAACTGAGGAACGGCAACGCCTCCATTCTCATCAGAAAGACCACACCGGCCGACAGTGGAGACTACACCTGTGATTTTCCACGTCTGCAGCCAGTTCAAACGTTCAACATCAAGCTTGTTGTTTCTGGTGAGTGCTAATTATGAATAGTTCACAGTCTCACTTCATTTTCAATGCTTTATTTATTGTGCTGAAACACTGAGCTGAAATAAAGTCAAATTTTAAATGTTAAAAAGACAAACAGCTCACACCCAGATCAGCCAAACACTTCTAACACGGTATGAACAGTGGAACTTCTTGCTTAGCTTAAGGACGCCAACTCGCACTTATTCAATTGAAAGACTGTGCCACATTGGTCCAAAGGCCACTCCTGGTTCCACCCACTACCTCAGTGTTTTGAGGAATTTGGGGGTTCTGGCTGGAAGAAACCTTGATAGTTGTATCAGTTATTTTGCCGTCCATTTCACTATACAATGAATGAGAAAAGGATTCATAAAATAATTGTCAAATAAATTTTTTTCTTCAAAAGAGGATCAATAAATAAGAACATACATTTTTATCAGTACCATTATACAATATCAGTATTGCTGTTGGTTACAAGAACATCCTAACGATACCCATCACTAGTCTTGATTGATGAGGTCATTTATTTCTACATGTGCAATGTGCATGTGCATAAGTCAAGCCACTTTATCTCCTTTTATTCTTTTTACTACCTTAATCTTTTTCTCTTGTTCCTGTTGGTCTGTTCTAGCAGCTATAATGAATTAATCTGTCTTTCTTGGGGTGACTGTGGCTCAGGTGGTTAAGCGGGTTGGCGGTTCGATCCCCGCCCTGCCACTTGTGTCATGGTCGTTGTGTCCTTGGGCAAGACACTTAACCCACCTTGCCTCGTGTGAATGTGTATGATTGCTGTGTGTTTGAGGTGGTGGTCTGAGGGGCCGATGGCGCGGAATGGCAGCCACGCTTCCGTCAGTCTGCCCAAGGGCAACTGTGGCTACTATCTGTCTCAGCTTGGTGTGGGAGCTTCTGCTTTGTCTGTCTCTGTCTCAACTCAAGTGACTAACACAGTCTCTGCTCCACGCTCTAACCTCTCCTGAGTTTACATGTTAACAAACTAAAGTCATGTTCACATTGGGAGTTAGTTACTGAAAGTGTTTAAGTCCAACATTATTTCCGTCCATCTTTCAGAGGAGAAGACCCTTAGAGATCGATCAGGAGAAAACCCAGGTCAGTGATGTCACTAATATCTCCATCTGTAATGTGTGCTTTAATTCTCTAGGACTCAGTGTCTCCATGTTGCATATTGTTCACACAGTATAGCAGGTAAAGTGGGAAAAACATCTTCATAACTAAAGGTTAATAAACTACATTTTAGTTTTCAGTTTTAATTTGGAGTTTTAGTTCCCTACAGTGATAGGACCCCAGTATTGTTTGATATGACACATCAATGGAAGCATGCACATTGCAGATGTAGAAATAAATGACCTCATCAATCAAGACTAGTGATGGGTATCGTTAGGATGTTCTTGTAACCAACAGCAATACTGATATTGTATAATGGTACTGATAAAAATTGATGTTCTTATTTATTGATCCTCTTTTGAAGAAAAAATATAGACTTGGCATGAAAAAATTTGACAATTATTTTATGAACCCTTTTTGGCCAAATTCAAATACTATTGCTGTTACATTTTCATGAGGTTGCTTGTGTTAGGGTCACTTTTAGCTGCATTTAAGAAAAATATACTAAATTTAGCCCAAACTTTGGACCTGTTTTTCTGACGGTCATGACTGGAAAGCGCAGAAAATAAACACTTATTTAAAGTCAAGAATAATCACAGATGACGTCATCATTATTAGGAATTTGAAAATGATCCTGTTTTATAATGTATTAACGTTGCGTAAACACCAATGGCAGTATCATTTGTCAAGGAACTAATTGATATTTCGGTACTGACCAGTCTTGAACAGTTACCATTTTAGTATTGGTTTTCGATACCCATTCCTAATCAGGGCTGGTCACTGTTTTCTCCTGAACGTCACATCAAACAATACTGGTGTTCATTGCTAAGGCTCATAATGTGCTTTTCTGTTTCTTTGTTGCTTTCTCTCAAACACAATGTATTCCACATCCATGGGAAGAGATCAGTGGCAAATTCTATTAATTTCTAATTAATTTTTAGTTCTATAATAAGTTTACATTTTTACTACTTTCACAGCTGCAGCTCTAGAGCCGTCCGTCAAGACACTGGATCAAACAAAGGACTGGGCTCTGCTGCAGTGTGTTGTTAAAGCAGCTTCTCCTGAACCTAAAGTCCAGTGGCAGGACAGTAAAGGAAACATCCTTCCTGCTGAAGAACGACAGTTCACATTCAGAGGAGGCAAATATGACGTCACCGTTCTGACCAATGTGACCAAGAAAGATCACTACCACTGTGTAGCCACACAGGAGGAGATCCACCACATGATTTCTACTATGACCTTTGTCTATATTGATGGTGAGGTTTCTTTCATGGTGTTGAATTTAGTTTTCAAAATTTGCTGTTAATGATATTCAGTTGAAAGGAGCCAGTTGAGGTGGTTCGGGCACCTGGTAAGGATGCCCCCGGGGCGCCTCCCTAGGGAGGTGTTCCAGGAGCGTCCAGCTGGGAGGAGGCCTCGGGGAAGACCCAGGACTAGGTGGAGAGATTATATCTCCACGCTGGCCTGGGAACGCCTCGGGATCCCCCAGTCAGAGCTGGTTGATGTGGCCCGGGAAAGGGAAGTTTGGGGTTCCCTGCTCAAGCTGCTGCCCCCGCGACCCGATTTCGGATAAGCGGTTGAAGATGATGATGATGATGATGATATTCAGTTACATTTTGATTAACATCAGCCCTTAAATTAAATCAGCTTTTTGTCATGTGTTTCAGACAATGTGTGTGAGGACTCATCCAGGGAAGTGTCCATCGGATGGTCGGCCGGGTATATCTTGGGAGTTCTGTCTTCGGCCGCAGGTCTGCTTGTTTTCTGGCTGACCAAGTGGATCATAAGACGCCGTAATAAAGGTAAGTTTATTTAATGTATCATATCACTGTACTCATAATGTACAGACATGAACAGAACAATGTGAGTGTCTGTTTGTGTCACATATGAACCAGTCTGTTGGTTTTTACATGAGGCCTCTGGTTCCAATAATGATTGATCCATGTAGTAAACAAAACACAGTTGTGGATTGATCACCAAATCTCATCATAAAGTCCCATCAAACAGACTGAATATGGGAATATGCTTTAGCCTACTCATGGTTTACATACCAGTGTGTGTTTGAACATGAAGGCCATGTTCCATAATGTAAATGCCTTCATGCACTCAGTAAATTATATTAATTCAGGGCGTTTCAATGACTATTTATGGGTCAATATGGGTGTTATGTGAAGCCCGCAAAGGCAGCGCCACATTTAGAGTTGATTGTGATTTATAAAGGGAATCAGGCGTAGGACGAGCGTGTGCACTGTTTTATAAAGCTGAATATCTTCGATTGCAAGCACCTCCTGAGTTTTTTCCGTACGCCAGCTTTCCACGTGAATCCTACGCAAAGCTTTAGGCCCTGGGGGAGCTGAGATATGGGAGAATTGAATAGTGTGAGAGCAAGAGACAGCAAGTAGGTTCAAGTAAGATGTTTAAAACTAATCTGTTTATGGTGGTCAACCTCATGATGACTGAAACCATTCACACTAACTTCTCGTCTCCACTATTCACTGTTTATAAAAACTCACTTCCAAAAGATGATTACACATTAAAACTGTTCTGCGAGGGGGCATATCTGTGGGCCACCAGAATAATGTCAGTATAATTGAAAAGTTGACTTTGTGTTATTTATTATTTTCTTTGCTGCAGGTCTTAACTGCATAAACTTTTGTGAAGACGGAAATTCACCTCAGAACAGATCACCAAAAGAAGAGGCTCTTCTGTGAACACTGTCGTGGACAAATGGAACCCACACTGCCAAAGCAAAAGAATGGCAGCTAAACATTACAACATTAATCCTCAACAAAAGACTGGATTTATGTTTGTTGACTCAATGACAATGTGAATGTCTATTTTGATGACTTTTATACAAATAATTCAGGGCTGTTGCAACTGTACTATCATGTTTTTTGTTACACCCCCTGTCCCTAAGAAATGTTTGGTTTATGATTATTCAGGGGCCGTATTCACAACTAACATTTTAGTTTCAATACTTTATTTCACTTTAAAGCTTAATTCCTAATGAGTGACATCAATTCCCAATGTATTATACCGTTTTATTTATATTAATCTTATTGTATCAGTTAAAATCAGAATGTATGGGTACTGAGCAGTGGCACAAAAAAGTAGGTATGCACTATATGCCGCGCACAGGGGCGCCGCCGCCCATTTCTTGTCGGCATTTTCTGTAATTAACAGCTTTTGTGTAAATTATATAATCAAAATGGGGAAGACTAAAAGAAAGGATGACAGAGGCACGTCACTGATTAGGCGCAGTTTAATGTGTCACCTCAATAATGTGCTTTGGCTATTGCTGTTTTCTGTTGAATCATCATATTGTTCACCATTTGGTTCCAGCGCACTACTGAGGTGTGTGTGTGTGTGTGTGTGTGTGTGTGTGTGTGTGTGTGTGTGTGTGTGTGTGTGTGTGTGTGTGTGTGTGTGATTTTCTAAGCTGTTTTTAACGTGTTTTGTCATAAATACCTACACACTTTATATGGGAAAAGTCAAGAAGGTGACTATCTTGTTTTGCTCATTTTACTAGGTTATTGCACCCCTGGTACTGAGCCATTCCGTTTTATTTTATTCTAACTTCAATTTGTTGTTTTATCTAGTTGATGCTCTTCTATTTGCTTTGTAAATTATATGTTCTGTATTTTTGCTGCTTTTTTTCTATTTTGGTGGAATGTTCCTTTAGAAAGTGCAGCGAGTAACAGCCAATCAGATCGGCCGTAGCGTCACTCGCGGGAAACTGGAAAAAACAGTGTAACCAAGACAACCGAGAGTAAAAAGAGAAAAAAAATAAACCAGGGGGCCTATCCGAAAACTTTTTTTTGCATAGGAAATTTCCTTTCCTATCGAGATGACCCGGAAGTACTCGGCGGATAGGTGATCCGAATTCCCAAAATGCTTAGGAAAGGCATAGGAAAGGAGCCTCGATTCATCCTTTAACCCTCCTTTAGCATAGGTTACTCCTGGCTAACCTATGCTAAAGGAAAGGAGATAGTGGTATCCCATAATCCTTTACGGCGGCAAGATTTAAAGCAACAGGCCACCGCCGGAGTTTACCGACTCTACACGAATACGAACGAGAGGTAAAACAGAAGAGAGGAGAGGAGAAGAGAGGAAGATTTAACTCGGCTAAAACAAAATACCCCCCCCCCCCCCACACACACACACACACAAACACACACATGCTAAAGATAATAAAGAACTCATAAAAGACCAACATCATAATAGTTATTTTCGTAGCACATAATTTACACCATAAGAAAATAAAATACCAACTTCACATTTAATGAAGTTACTGAGGGCAGTTCATTTCAACATCAACACAAGTGTAGCCTCTTTTTATTCCACATGTGAATTGGGATATATGGGAGTGATTCTCACTCTGTTGGCGACAACCTGATTAAAATCTATATGAAAAGAACGCATGGATCAAACGAGCGCTTGTTGTGGTCAATTTTCGGAGAATAGGCTATAGTGTAGTTTCACGCTAGTGACTCACGTCAGCAATACTCGCCGTCGCGCAATGACGTCGGTTAGGAAAAGTGGAGTCGAATTCATTTGAAACAGCGCTGTCCTTTCCTATGTTCGATAGGAAGCACCTTTCATCTCTCCTTAACCCCGATGACGTTTAGGGGTTAAGGCATAGGAAAGGAGGCTTATAGGTTAGGAGATTGGACTTTTCGGATAGGCCGTTTTGAGAAGTTTAAGCATTAGTTGTTCCTTTATTAAGGAGAGATTATGACGCTACTGCTTTAATTCTGCGTGGTGAAGTCAATTCACACCCACAACCATAATGTATTATTCCTTTTATTTATACAATAAATCGTATTGTATCAGTGTAAAAACATGTTCTTGAGTAAAACTGCAGACACACAGAGTTGAGGAGCTTTTACCTCCACTACATCCCTGGTTAGTAGGATGACGGCTCCCTCTGGTGTTGAGCATCAGTTTTCATATTTCACCTGTTGACCTTATGTGACGTTCACTGTAAGACATAGCCTATTAAAACTTCAAAAAGGTTCATTTAGTCTAACTTGATAAATGAACTTGTATGTTCAACAGCTTCTGAAGAAGACTGCAGGTGATAGTCGAAACATGTCAAGGTTCAAACAAATGAATGACATGAACATACAAGTAAATGTAAAAACTTCACTTAGCCTTATGCAGCTTCAGACACCTGAGTCGCACCCTGTGACACTGATGCTGCATTCAGGGTGTGTGGGAAAGATGGTAGGGAAGAGTTAGCAGTTTACAGATATTATTTACATCAGCTCTCAGGTTGTAAATAGTATTATAAACGGGAGGTTTTAGGCCACAGGGTAAAACCTCTCTGAATTAGGCTGCGTGATAAAACAACAATGAACAAAAACGTGTAACCAAATGTATTAAAATCATATACAGTATTAAGGTCATGGTTTTATGACTGGACTTGACATTAGCTGTACATTTTCCATTCATAAAAATATTTTCCTTCTTGTAAAAGCTGAGTGACTCACTGTTTGAGTGACGAATGAGAACAATTCTCAGGAACAACATGAATCTACACCAACAATACATTTTTCCGTATAGACTATAACTGAAGTTCATATTACAAAATTTTGAAAAATGAATTCAATGTAAATCTCATGTGAGTGTCAAATGTCCTCCAGCAGCTTTGGAGAAAACCCTGTAATGAAGACAAGAAGAAAAAACGTTGTTGCTGTTTGTTTATTAAGGATCAAAACCTTTAGTTAGTTCACACATCCCCACTGCATTATAGTCTTTTCAATTACTGAGTCAATGATTTCATTTACAGATTACTTTATCTACACGGTTTGTTTGAGCAGAATCTCAGCTGTGCCAAAGAAAAGAATGAATCATGATATTTACACTTTTATGAAACCTCTCAGTTCCTCATTTTTGCATTGATTGGAACGAAAACACCATTAGGTCTCCCAAACAAATAAATGTAAATGTGACTATAGATTTCTTTACAAATGCACATAGTGCTGGGAAAACATTTCTTGAATAATGGGAGGTCTGGTGCTTTTTTTCTTGATGCTCATGCAGTGGAAGAGAAACAACAACATACAAAGACATCCAACAATGATTTTGAGTACAGATAAGTTTCCATGTTCATGTAGAGAAATGTCAGGTTAGCTAAACTTAAGTAATCATGAGCAGTGATAGCCTCCGAGGCTAAACAGACAGAGTGCCACCTAAACAAATATTTACACAACAACAAATGAAGATGTCAAAGTCCCACCCATCATGTTTGATTGACAGCTGATACCTATGCAGTGAAGAAAATCCACAAACAATCAGCTCTCAGCAACAAACATGAAGACAAAAGAAGTTTAAGGATGACAACATTTGAACCAATTGTCCCGTCAATCACTTCTGTCTATTTGAGTTTTAGGAACTCAGCAGTGTCTCTTTTATAGTAATGACATTCTAAAAACCGAAGTCCAGCGTGTAGCGGCTGAGTGAATGTGGTCTGGACTCTGTGTAGGAGAGTCATCTCCATGGTTTTAGAGACGCTGTAGAAGGACAGAATACCTGCACTGTGATCCAGGTACACTCCTACTCTGGTAGAACAAGGACGTGAGACGGTAGAACTGACATTGTTATACCAAAAGGTACAACTGTTCTTGAAGTATCCTAGCGCCCAAGATTTGTTATTTCGTCCAAATACACATTCATTTGAGCTCCCTGCTCTGCTGATATTCTTGTATGTGACTGCCACACAACCTTCTGCCCCTCTCCACTCCACCTCCCAGTACCAACGTCCAGTCAGACTCTCTTTACTCAGGACCTGACGAAATGCAGTGAATCTGTCTGGGTGACTAGAATAAGACTGATTGTCTCTCATGAATGATGCTCTTCTCTTCCCCTTAGATAATGCCAGCTGTATGTGTGCTGTGTTTGGATCCAGTGTGAGTTCACATGAATACCTCAAAAATCCAGCTCTGGTCGTGGGCTCTGGTCGTGGCAGTAAACAATCAACTTCAGTCACTGTCAGTGAGAGGTTTGTCCATGTCTCTCTCAGGACGTCCTGTAGTTTCTTTTTGACTTCTGACACAGCCGCTGTCACATCCTCAAAGTATCTCAGAGGACGGATGTTGATGCCGGATGAGTGTGTAGACTCACTGAGTGGTGGCAGTGGGTGGTAGTTGTGTAGAAAGTGGTTGTGATCCTCTGTGAGTGACAGCGTCTTCAGCTCAGCGTCTTTCCTCTTCAGCTCAGTGATTTGTTGCTCCAGCTTCTCCTGAAGATCTTTGACTCGACTCACTTCATTTTCCTGTTGGGATCTGAGCTGCTGCTTCACATCACAGCTTCTTTTCTGGATGAGACGGATCATCTCAGTGAAGGTCTTCTCACTGTACTCCACTGCTTTATCAGAAGAGCGAATGATAGCCTCTACCTCCTGTTGAAGAACCTTCACATCTTTCTCTCTGTCCTGGATTTTCTGCTGGATGTTTATTCGACTCACGTCGAGCTCTTTCTGCCTCTCACTAAATTCGGCTGCAGCTGACACTGTGTCGTGGCCTTTGTGTTCGTCCACAGAGCAGAGATAACAGATACACTGCTGATCAGTACGGCAGAACATCTTCATCACCTCATCATGACGAGAGCAGATGTTCTCCTGGAGCTTCTTGGAGGGCTCCACCAGCTTGTGTTTTTTTAATGGAGCCACATCATAATGAGGCTGGAGGTGTTTCTCACAGTAGGATATCATACAGACCAGACAGGACTTGAGGGCTTTCAGTTTTTTCCCAGTGCAGAAATCACAGGCCACATCTTCAGGTCCAGCATAGCAGAGATCAGCAGGAGCAGCGTGGAGTCCAGTCTTCTTCAGTTCCTCCACTAAATCTGCTAACATGGTGCTTTTCACCAGCACAGGCCTTGTTGTGAAGGTGTGCCTACACTGAGGGCAGCTGTAGATTTGTTTACGATCCTCTCCATTCCAGTGGGTGTTAATACAGTTCATGCAGTAGCTGTGTCCACAGGCAAGAGTCACTGGATCCTTTAGAAAGTCCAGACAGATCGAACAGCAAATTATCTCCTGGTCCAGCTGAACTCCTTTCTGCGCCATTTCACCTCTCTGTCAGTGACAGCGACTGTCTTAAGTTTCACCCAGAAGTGAAAGTAGTTTGAGCTCTGCTCTGAACAACATGTGTTAGTGCCAAGAATGGGGCCAGTCAACTCACCAAGTGATGGTTCCACCCATTCTCAAACTGTAGATCTAAAGGGGAGGGAACAAGGACATATATGGACAGAGGGGAGCTGGCTGTGAAGAAGAGGGAGTGGTTAACAAGCTGGATCATTCCCAGAAGAGGAGCGGTTTGAGAGACACACTGTGTTTAACACTTGTTTACAATTTAACTCATTTATCATTTCAAGATTCGGCTCACATCAGCTATTTATCCTTATAATAAGGGTAAGAGTTTAGCCTAAATAAAGAAACAAATCAGACTGTATAATTTTTATAGTTCCTTTACTTCATTTCCCCTTTAAAGCTGAATTCCCCAATGACTGAAATCAATTCCCAACCATAACCATAATGTATTATACATTTTATGTATATAATAAATCGTATTGTATCAGTGTAAAACATGTTAATGAATAAAACTGCAGATAAACTGAGATCAGGAGCTCTAACCTCCACTACAACCCTGGTTAGTAGGATGACGGCGCCCTCTGGTGTTGAGCATCAGTTTTCATATTTCACTTGTTGACCTTCTGTGACGTTCACTGTAACATGTAAGACATATTAAAACTTCAAAAAGGTTCATTTAGTCTAAATTGATAAATTAACTTCAACAGCTTCTGAAGAAGACTGCAGGAAATAGTCGAAACATGTCAAGGTACAAACAAATGAATACTAGTCTGTTTACATGAACATAGAAGTACATGTAAAAACTTCACTTAGCCTTATGCAGCTTCAAACACCTGAGTCATACCCTGTGACACTGATGCTGCATTCAGGGTGTGTGGGAAAGATGGTTGGGAAGAGTTTGCAGTTTACAGATATTATTTACATCAGCTCTCAGGTTGTAAATAGTATTTGTAAACGGGAGGTTTTAGGCCACAGGGTAAAACCTCTCTGAATTAGGCTTCGTGATAAAACAACAATGGAAAACTTGTAACCAAATGCATTAAAATCATATACAGTATTAAGGTCATGGTTTTATGACTGGACATGACATTAGCTGCAAATTTTCATTCATAAAAACATTTTCCTTTTAAAAGCTGAGTGACTCACTGTTTGATTGACGAATGAGAAAACCTCTCCGGAACAACGTGAATCTCCACTAACCATACATTTTCGTGTCTTAATTATTTGAAATGAAACTGACATGTTACCATCAGAAGTAAAGTAATTCTAATTTCAGTGAATACAGCATTCATGTGGATTTATTTGACTATGAAATAATTCGTATAGTATTTTCGGTTCTAGAAAAGGTGGAGTAATGTTACCTGTGATGGCGCATTAAATCCCTCACAGCTGTCAGGAACTGTAATCATGGCTGTCGTGGATGCATTTCTTTGATGAAGATTAATTAGAAACCCTCTTGAAGTTCAAAATATAATCAAGTAAAATTAAAACAACAACTGGGTTCTTAGAAAATTTTACATACATTAACTATATTAACATAAACATAGAATATAATCTTGTCTAAATTTGATTTGAGTGGTTTGATTTGATTAGATTTTATTAGGATCCCCATTAGCTGATGCAGAAACATCAGGTACTCTTCCTGGGGTCCACACAAAACATATACAAAGAAGAAAAACATATAAAAAATATACAAGGAAGAACAATCACAAAACATATAGGAACAAAACCATCAATACACAAAAAAAAACAAAAAAAACAAAAAACAAAATTTTTTTTTTTTAAATTTAAATCTCTAATCTCTCATGCGGACAGCAATTAGGTGTTGTTTCACATGTTTTTTGAACCCAGTTTTATTCTGATTTTTAGAGATATGCCCTGGGAGGGAGTTCCATTCAACCATAGCTCTATACAACACTGTACGTTGTTTTGCATTTGTTTTGGCTTGTGGAATAGTGTAGTTTCCACTGGTGGCATGTCTAGTGGGGTATGTGTGTGCGTTACAGCTGAGTGTGAGTTGCCTATACAAACAATCAGGGGTTTTCAGTACATTAATATTTTTCACAAATGAGTGAAGGGAAGCTTTTACCCTCTCATCTACTTTTAGCCAGAGGAGTTGGTCATGCATGACGTTTATCTTAGCTCTCATTGTGCACTGAAGGGCAAGGCGAGCTGCTCTGTTCTGAACCCATTGTAGCTTCCCTAGATTTGTTTTTGTGGTACCTGACCAGACCACCGAGCAGTAATCTAAGTGTGATAACACTAAGGTTTGCAGGACCTGTTTGGTCAGATGTGGTGTTAAAAAAGAAGAGCATCTCTTGACAACAGATATGTTTCTCCCCATTTTTTGCACCATTAAATCTATATGTCTTGACCATGTCAGTTTACTATCTAAAGTTACACCAAGAAGCTTTGTTTCTTGTACTTGCTCAATATCAGCATTGTTCAGCACCAGATTCAGCTGAGGTTTAGAGATTAATGAGTGTTTTGATCCAAATACAATGCTCTTAGTCTTAGATATGTTCAGGACAAGTTTGTTATCAGTGATCCAGTTAAATACTGTCTGCAACTCTTTGTTGAGAACCGAGGTAATTTCTTTAACTGTTCGAGCAGACGTGTAGATTGTCGAATCATCTGCTTACATAGACACACAGGCTTCTTTACAAACAAGTGGGAGATCATTTGTGAAAATCGAGAAGAGCAGTGGTTAAAGGAAACCCTCTGTGTTCTGTTAGTTAGGTAGCTTTCTATCCATGCTGAGGCAGATTGAGTAAAGCCATAACATTTAAGTTTACTTAATAGTAAGTTATGATCAATGACATCAAAGGCAGTACTGAAGTCTAACAGGACTGCTCCTACAATATTCTGTTGATCAATGTTTTTTAGCCAATCATCCGTCATTTGAGTAAGCGCTGTGCAGGTTGAGTGTCCTTCCCTATAAGCGTGCTGATAGTTGCTTGTCAATTTGTTCATAGAGAAATAGTTTTGTATCTGGCCAAATACAATTTTCTCCAACAGTTTGCTTATAACAGGTAACAAGTTGATTGGTCTGCTGTTAGAGCCAGTAAAGGCAGCACGAGCATTTTTAGGTAAAGGTATTACCTTAGCCTCTTTCCAGGTTTGTGGGCACATATTGCTGTCTAGACTGATATTGAAGATGTGGCATATGGGAGTGGCAATCTGATCCGCTACCATCCTCAACAGCTTTCCATCCAGGTTGTCAATACCAGTGGATTTCATATTAAAGGTGCAGTGTGTAATATGACATCATCAAGAAAGTTGTACAAAGTTCTAGAATGCAACGCTCCCTGGGTAACCCCAACCCTTTCGAATAATAACAGAAGCTACAGTGGCCTTTAAGGACAAGAACAATTCTACATTTTAAACAATGCACCTGATGACATTCCAACTATGACACTTTCAAGATGGCGGCACTAGGCCTTGGTCCAAAATATGCAGAAATATGGACATATATGAGACCCTTTCTAAGGGAAAAAATTATAATAAAAAAAAAAATCAGCTATTATGCACTAAATTAAATGTATTTATGGATATTATAATTACTTTCTACAAAATCTGCTAGGAAATAAAACCCAAAATTCTACACACTGCAGGTTTAAAGGGTTTGTAAAACTAATTCAATGCAGATTTTTCTATGGAAATACAATTAGAAACAGCAGGTGGAGCCACAAACATCAGGAAACATGAATACTGGACTTTGTGTTGTTTCAGGAGGTTAGGTGTCTCAGTTATGCTGTCATGCTAGTTTCACATGTTCTTTAGCAGCTTTGCGCTGGAATGATGACAAAAACAAACTTTGTTCCTGTTTGTTTATTATTAAGGATCAACATATTTAGTTTGTTCACACATCCCATCAGTAAGGTCTGTTCAATTACTCTTGGTCAATGATTTCATGTACTGATTAACTTCTTCCACACAATCAGTTCCTATGACCAGAATCTCAGCTATGTCAAATAAAACAATGAGTCATATTTTTCGATGATTATCATGATAATTACACTTTTACAAAACCTCAAAGTTCCTCATTTGTACATCAATTAGAACAACACTGTCTGGCAAACAAATAAATGTAAATGTGATTATAGATCTATTTACAAATGTACAAAGTCTTGACCAAATATGGAGGATAAAGGGAAAGTCTGGGGCTTTCTCTCTTATGACCCATGCAGTATACATCAATACAAACATTTATCAATGATTTAGAGCACAGATAAGTTTCCATGTTCATCTATCTATAAAGCAAGAAACGTCTATATGTAAGATGCAAAAATGCCCTTCATTTTGTTTGCAATGATAAATGCTGCTGCTGCCTTGAAGCTGCAATTACCAATAAAAAAAAAGTTCACCTGCTTTTCCTATAAAGAATAGAGGATTATATGGCGCAACAAATATTAAAGAAAGAATATAAGTCACATTGACGAGCGATGCGACAGCCATTTCAATGACTGTGTGACACTGCCTATGTGTAGGCTACATCTGTTTATGTGTCCCACTTTGATACACGGGTTAAATTTAAGCATGCATACGCTACTGCTTCCTACGGGTACTGCACTAGTGTAGAGTAATGTCAGTTCAGCTAAACTAAAGTCATCATGAGCAGTGGCTAAACAGGCACAGTAAGGAGCACCACAACGAATGAGAAGATGTCCTACCCATCATGTTTGATTGACAGCTGATCTCTGTGTAGTGTAGAATTACCACGACATGAAATAAGTCAAAAGGATTTAACCCACTATCCCTTCAATGACTTCCGTCTATTTGAGTTTTATGAACTCAGCAGTGTCTGTTTTATAGTAATGACATTCTAAAAACCGAAGTCCAGCATGTAGCGGCTGAGTGAATGTGGTCTGGACTCTGTGAAGGAGAGTCATCTCCATGGTTTGAGAGACGCTGTAGAAGGACAGAATACCTGCACTGTGATCCAGGTACACTCCTATTCTGGAGGACTGAGGACAGGAGACGGTAGAACTGACACCGTTATACCAAAAGGTACAACTGTTCTGGAAGTATCCTAGCGCCCAAGATTTGTCATTTCGTCCAAATCCACATTCATTTGAGCTCCCTGCTCTGCTGATATTCTTGTATGCGACTGCCACACAACCTTCTGAACTTGTGAAATCCACTTCCCAGTACCAACGTCCAGTCAGACTCGCTGTACTCAGGACCTGACGAAATGCAGTGAATCTGTCTGGGTGACTAGGATAAGACTGATAGTCTTTCATGAATGATGCTCTTCTGTTCCCCTCAGATAATAACAGCTGTCTGTGTGCTGTGTTTGCATCCAGTGTGAGTTCACATGAATACCTCAGAAATCCAGCTCTGGTCTTGGGCTCTGGTCGTGGCAGTAAACAATCAACTTCAGTCACTGTCAGTAAGATGTTTGTCCATGTCTCTCTCAGGACATCCTGTAGTTTCTTTTTGACTTGTGACACGGCTGTAGTCAAATCCTCAAAGTATCTCAGAGGACGGATGTTGATGCTGGATGATTCTGTAGATTCACTGAGTGGTGGCAGTGGCAGTGAGCGGTAGTTTTGTAGAAACTGGTTGTGATCCTCTGTGAGTGACAGCGTCTTCAGCTCAGCGTCTTTCCTCTTCAGCTCAGTGATCTCCTGCTCCAGCTTCTCCTGAAGATCTTTGACTCGACTCACTTCAGTTTCCTGTTGGGATCTGAGCTGCTGCTTCACATCAGAGCTTCTTTTCTGGATGAGACGGATCAGCTCGGTGAAGGTCTTCTCACTGTGCTCCACTGCTTTATCAGCAGAGGCATTGATGGCATCCACCTCCTGTTGAAGAACCTTCACATCTTTCACTCCGTCCTGGATTCTCTGCTGGATGTTTAGTCGACCCACGTCGAGCTCTCTATGCCTCTCATTCCGTTCTGTTTTAGCTGACACTGTGTCGTGGCCTTTGTGTTCATCCACAGAGCAGAGATAACAGATACACTGCTGGTCAGTACGGCAGAACATCTTCATCACCTCACCATGATGAGAGCAGAGGTTCTCCTGGAGCTTCTTGGAGGGCTCCACCAGCTTGTGTTTCTTAAAAGCAGTAGATTCATAATGAGGCTGGAGGTGTTTCTCACAGTAGGATATCATACAGACCAGACAGGACTTGAAGGCTTTCAGTTTTCTCCCAGTGCAGAAATCACAGGCCACATCTTGAGGTCCAGCGTAGCAGTGATCAGCAGGAGCAGCTTGGAGTCCAGTCTTCTTCAGTTCCTCAACTAAATCTGCTAACATGGTGCTTTTCAGCAACACAGGCCTCGGGCAGAATGTCTGCCTACACTGAGGGCAGCTGTAGATTTCCTTCTCATCCTCTTTATCCCAGTGGGTGTTAATACAGTTCATGCAGTAACTATGTCCACAGGCAACAGTCACCGGATCCCTCAGAAAATCTAGACATATCGAACAACAAATTATGTCCCGGTCCAGCTGAACTCCTTTCTGCGCCATTTCACCTCTCTGTGTCAACAACTGTCTGAGTTTCACTTCCTGAGAACTGCACCTAGTTTTAGCTCTGATCTGAACAACATTTGTGTGTTCAGTGACTGGGCTCTGTCAGCTTGGTTCCACCCATATTCAAACTACAAATCTTAAGGGAGGGAACAAGGGCATACGGACAGAGTGGCGCAGGCTGTGTTTAATAACAGGGAGTGGTTATCAAGCATTGCACCATGCCAGGAAGAGGAGCAGTTTGAGAGAACCACCCTATGTTTAATAATAGTTTAACACTAGTTACAATAGAGCTCATTTCTCATTGATAGACCCTGTTTACTCCAGTCATTTAGCCTTATAATAACTCAGCCTGAATAAAGAAACACAAACTACATACAATCCATCAGACTAACATTTTAGTTTCTAAACTTTATTTCACTTAAAAGCTGAATTCCTAATGAGTGACATCAATTCCCAACAGTAACCACAATGTTTTACCTTTTTATTTATATTAATCTTACTGTATCTTCAATCAATCAATCTTTGTGCAGGACTGTAGAATAATTTGCCTTACGAGGGCTTTTTCTTCACACACATCTGCAGCTTGCCTTAACCTGTTTCGACAAGATGAACACACTTGGGTTAAGACAGTCAATCAAATGCCTTATACTTTTTTATTTTAGAAAAAGCGGTAGTGTTTTTACCACGCCAGCTGTTGTTCCTGGGTGAGCGTTACCCATGACAAAGGCATTAAGAAAAACTATATAAAAATAGCATTCTTTGTATTGATGGTCTTCTCACCTTTAATGAATTGTTTGAATGTTTGTCAGCTCTGTAATCAATGCTTTGATGGTTTGCATGATTTAACGTGCATTCAGATTTTCAGTTTCATAGTTTCGCTTGATGACTTAAAATAAATGGAAAATGCATCACTTTCCACAATAATTTTATGATCCTCCATGTTGGATTAAAAATACACTTATTAAACCAGAGCTGGCAGGTGTGTGGAAATATGAGGACAGAAAATGTACTCGTTTCAAGCAAGATCCCTTTATTCCTAAAACAGAGAAAAATTCCATACAAAGCTATCATAACATCTTAAAAACAAGCTCCCAGCCCCCTGCTGCACACAACCATTTGAAAAAAACAACTAAAAAACACATTTTAAACCTCAAACAGATCACTGCATGTCTGAGAAAATACACCTCAAAGAAACTAAAAACCTTTACACTCGTATTTTGAGGCCCCAGGAGTGCTAACAACACCTACAGTCACTTTTTAGAATGACGGTAATCGATCAGGAATCCCATTACAAACCCATTGTACTGTTAGCTCCGAGCTAATTTGTTAGGTTGCTAGCTAGCAGGGCCAATCGGACCTGATGACAGTTTAAGCAAATTAGCAGCAAATTAACAAAAATTATATAAAACACAAAGACTGCTTCTGAAATCACAACATGTAGTGCACTCTTTTTCCATCAAGCATTTACCCCGCCCGCCTACCTACTTCCGCTCAATTTTAATTTCCCTTCAGTAGTCAGTCTGGGTCCGCGGTATATTCGCGGGTTTTATCAGCCAGATTTCTGCCAGTCCAATCAGCGAACAGAGGGACTGGCTGAGATTACGTGCAACAGTTTCAGTTGAAGTCAGAAGCCGGAGCACCAAACGTTATGGGATTGGTTGGCAGATCCAGAGTGGCACTGGGCAGATGCAATAGTTTTAAACTTCAACAGACACCCGCCTTCAAGTGAGTTAACGTTTATCAATTGAGCAAATCCAGACCTTCTGTACAAATGAAATGAAGTACGATGGTCTGGTTGGACCGGGCTACCCCGCCTACCAAGTAAGGGTACTATCGGCAGTGGAAACGCAGGCCAGATCTAGTGTAACCGTACCAAAACCAAACTCTATCGCTCAGTAGACACAAGGCTATTGTTGTAACAGTAATTTGATTATCTATCTTATAGGCAGGGAACGAGGAAGTGATTTCAGACTCAGCCTTTGAAACCTGTTAAATATCTAAGGTCAAAACATGAGAGGGCCAGTGCGCTCCGGTGGTGTAGTGGATAGAGCGCGTACCATATTGGCTCCGGCCTTCGTTGCAACGGTCGCGGGTTCAAATCCGACCCATGGACCTTTTACTGCATATCATCCCCCCTCTCTCTCTGTCTGTCTGTCTGTCTGTCTGTCTGTCTGTCTGTCTGTCTGTCTGTCTCCCCATTTCAACTCTATACTATCAAAAAAAAACTTGAAAAAAGCCCAAAAAATAATCTTAAAAAAAAAAAAAACGTGAGAGGGCCAGTGAATGCCTCTTAACAGTAGGACTCTGCCATCCTCTCGGGCCGAGCTGATTGACAGGTGCTGGGCGGGGTGAAGACATTTGGGTCGCTGATGCCGAGCTGGAGGTTGAAGAAGCGCGTGGAGGTGGTGACGCTGCTGTTCTTAGCGTACGTCTCCTGCACCGGGTAGCAGTCCTTCAGGGTGTAAATGCCCACCCAGGTCTCATCTGGTGGGAATGAAATAAAAAAAAATTATTTAGGTTGCGTTCCGAATCGCATACTCTTTCTTTTTTCTATTCTACATACTACATCCGACGATAAAAAGAATCTAGTTAGGATGCAGTAGGCATACTATTGGGACATACTTTACTCTCTTATTTCATCATAACATTGCGCCTTGATCTTGCCTCTTGCTTTTATATCCGTCGCATCCCTGTTTGTTTTCATATGGAGGCTTCGTCGATGTTACGTCATTTCACGTGCGCACTGGATTGTGGGTCAGAATCGCCCAAATAGGATGCACTTTTCAACACTAACAATCTTGGCCGCATGAAGTAGGACATCCGGGTACTTCTAACTATCCTAAATTTGGCCACAAGAATCGGGACATCCTAAATCTTTTTTCTACATACTATATAGTAGAAAGTATGCGATTCGGAACGCAACCTTACTTTTTTTTATATACCATATAGTCGGGGGAAGTGGCTCACTGGGTAGGATGGTTGACCCGCAACTGCAGGGTCGGTGGTTCAATCCCCCCGTCTCCCCGCCACATGTCCAAATGTCCCTGGGCAAAGAGACACTGAACCCTAAATTGCTCCCGATAGTTCGCTTGCATAAGTCGCTTTGGATTAAAAGCGTCTGCTAAAATGACAAGTAATGTAATGTTTTGTTTTGCCTTACCTTTGCTCTATTTTTTATTTATTTAAATTTTAAGGCATTTATAATAACTATGTGAAAATAGCATTCTTCTCTCAATGATGGTTGTTTGCTGTTACATGTCATTTATAAGCATAAGCAGAGGAAAAATTAGACTGTTTTAAAAAACATTTAAAAGTTCCTAGTTGTCACTTGAAGGGAGGCAAAGCAAGCTAGCACAAGTTCCGATAACAGTGAAGAAACTATCGAACCATTTGGCTTTTTTTATTTTAGTATTTAAAAGGTACTCCCAGGAATTTTCAGTTTGTGTTAATTCTAGCGCCTCCCTTTGGACAAAAGCGGTAGTGTTTTTACTACGCCAGCTGTTGTTCCTGGGTGAGCGTATACCCATGACAAAGGCATAAAGAAAAACTATATTAAAATAACATTCTTTGCACTGAGGGTCTCGTTTGCTGTTACATGTAGTTAATGTTCATCAGAGGAAAAATTAGACTGTTTCAGAAATATTTAAAAGTTCCTCGTAGCAACTTTGAAAATCTTGACTTGTGTTTTTTTTGCTTCAGTAAACCATAAACCATTTAAAAGTTCCTCGTAATCACTCGTGTGATGTGATTTGAACATTTAAGAGAAGCAATTTGGTGTATTCTGGTGAAGAGAATTAAGGGCAAAAAGAAAACTTTATCAGATGAATAGTAAAATGAGCAAAACAAGTTAGTCAGCCAACCTTCTTGACGTTTACAGTACAAAGTGTGTAGGTAGCCCATTTACCAAGAACAACGTTAAAAACAGCTTAGAAAAAAATCACTCGTAAAAAAAAAAAGTAACAGACTTACGTTGGCGTGCCGGCTTCCTATCTGACCACTCCTGAACCTCCACGTTGTCCCCGGGGCCTCCGATGATGTATTGGTCCTCGAAGGTGGAGTTATTTGGGATGTCGAATGGATCCCACGCCTCCGTCAGAGCGACCTGTGAGGAGAAAATGAGATCATAAGGCTGTAATAATCAAGCAGAGTATTTAAAGGTGCAGTGTGTAATATGACATCATCAAGAAAGTTCTACAAAGTTCTAGAATGCAACGCTCCCTGGGTAACCCCAACCCTTTAGAATACTAACAGAAGCTACAGTGGCCTTCGAGGACAAGAACAATTCTAAATTCTAAACAATGCACCTGATGACATTCCAACCATGACGCTTCCAATATGGCGGCGCCAGGCCTTGGTCCAAGGTATGGAGAAATATGGAGATATAAAAGACCTTTTCTAAGGAAAAAAATAATAATTCTAAAAAAGAAATTCAGCTATTATGCACTAAATTAAACATACTTATGGATATTATAATTATTTTCTACAAAGTCTACTAGGAAATAAAACCCAAAATTCTACACACTGCAGGTTTAATCCAACAACAGAGGCATCATGTTTCTTGGGTCCTTAGAAAAATGAAGGTCCATTCTACGCATTTCAGGAATCTACATTTCAGTTTAGTATTAATACACAATGTGCAATATTTCTCATTGCGGACCTTAGAGCAGTCCTTAGTCTTCTGGTCAATCTGGAACATCACATTACTCTGGAACAAGAAGATGTACTCGAAGAACCTGCAGGGGAGACAGAAGGAGGGAGGATGAGAGAGAAGAAAAGTCACTTCTGATGCAAGCATTCAATTTTAATTTTTTTAAAGCTGTTAAAGGCCTATTTCACCGGTGGGAATATGAAGGTGTATTGAATTCTGAGATCCTATGTAGTATAAATGTGCAAAAAAAATGGAAATTGGTTCATCCTAGCCTGAGAAAAGGCAGAAAGGGTGTTTTATGGTCTCACTGTCTAACCCTACATTTCTCTTTCTGTGATGTCACAGAAAGAGAAATGTAGGGTTGAACCAATTTAAAAAATGTTTGCACATTTATACTACATAGGATCTCAGAATTCAATACACCTTCATATTCCCACCAGTGAAATAGACCTTTAAATGACACACACACACACACACACACACACACACACACACACACACACACACACACACACACACACACACACACACACATTAAAGAGGGAGCTTTGTTTGAAGTTTCTTACTGAAATTGTAGACAAATAAAACGTATTAACATGAAAATACACAATGATATAAATAAGGTGCATATTTCTCATAAAGCCCCCTTTAAAATATGTTATTAGCGCTTTATTTATTATGTTAATGTTTCATTGGGCTACATTAGAGAAATGATTACTGCAGGAAAACAATAACTGCGTCATCATATTCATTGTCTTTACATTATAAGCTATAGGACAGTCCTATATGTAGCCTCATTACACACACACACACACACACACACACACCGAGAGATCTTACTTCTGACATGATGTGAACCAACAAAATATTCAACCAATTTAACATGTCCAAAAAGGAGTGGTAAAAAGTAGCCAATACTTATACGTGATTATTCAATAATTAAATATCATGTAACTTTCTATTTCATATTTAATACAATGTTAATTATTGCCGACATTCACCCACCACCACTACACATATAGCTACTTAATCTATACATAGATTGTGCTGCCTAATTCGTCCAATTCCACACACACACACACACACACACACACACACACACACACACACACACACACACACACACACACACACACACACACACAAACAAATCTTACTTCTGACACGGGGTGTGTTTCTTGTTCTGCTGCAGGACTCGAAGCCTCTGGTTCTGGGCGTCGTAGGACACGGCGGCCCGGCTGTTCCTCCCGGTGCTGTGGTCGTAAAGGACCCATCTTCCCTCCCACTGCAGCGGGGCGAGGCAGGGCGCTGCAGCCGACTGAGAGGCACCAAGTCCGGGCAAGCCATGAGCCAACGCTCCGGCTACACCCAGAAGCGAGAACAACAGTAGGTGCAGCATTTCGACTACCCCCGTTAGCTGATACCGTTATAATAATGTTGTTGTTGATAGCGGCTGGGGTGCACCTGCTCCAGTTATGCATCCAACGGTTTCCGATTGTGCTTTTCAAAATAAAGGCTTGGGCATTTATTTATTTAATTCATCCACCCACTATCTATCTATGCATCCATCCACCATGATGTTTTTGACATGAAAAATACAAAAACAAAACAATTAAATAGTCAATTTTCTGGCAAATGAATACGTTTCTTGAAAGCCTAAAAATCAGCTTTTAATTCAATTGAGCAAAAATTTCACAGTTTTTTTAATTTATTTTGTTGTGATTTTCGATTGTAATTGTGACGCTCCCCAACCCCCAACCACCCCAACGCACACCGGTCACGTACGTAGCCTACGTTTTCCAGCGTGACGTCATGACGCAATCTATCCACCAGTCCAGACAACATGGCGAAGAAACAACGTGGGGAAACAGCAGCTAGGTCTTCAGAACCGCTGGAAATGGACAAAAACAACTCGGAACATTTCAGTTTATCGCTCGAGTCAAGCGACGACGAGGCGCCAGAAGAGGTGACGTTTGAAGACTCAAAGGCGGAAGCGTTACGCAGCATGAAACAGGCTCTGGACACGGCAAGACGGTTTGTACCAGACTCCGTTCAAATATATCTGCTTTTAAGATTGTTTTGGGTCTATTTAGCCAAATAAATAAACCAGAATTAGTTATCGATAATATGTCGTCATTTGTTTAGGAGCCTATGTTAATTCGGCGGGTTTATTTAGTAGGTAGGACACTTTACATTTAATAAAATTTGCATTTCAAAATACAAAACATCGGTACCACAATGCAGTTTTGAGTTGACCGAACGCTGTTTTTGCACTGACTGTATTAATGCCGACATGACGAGTGTCTTCCAATAAGTCCAGAATGTATAACATGTAAATATTTGGTGTGCGTGAGAGGAAGATACTTTGTGTTTGAAAATGTGTTTACTGGAGTTTGGTTTAAGGACAGGGTTCTACTTCCTTCAGGTCCTTATAGGCCAGGAAAAGTAACGCATTTTGGGGCCAAAAATAGAATTAATAAATTATTAGAGGGTCTTGAAAGGCTGAGAATTTATTTACCCAAATTAAATAACAAACTTATTTATTTTTATTTTTTTTATTTTGTGTGTATGATCTCACTTTTGCACTGGACCAAAGAAGTCATGTTTATGCTAAATATTTTTCTAAATGTTTTGTTTTTGTAACTTTGGTCTTAAATCTAATTTATGGGGGAAATTCTGTTCTGCTACAACAAACATCTGTTCACTATTCAGTCAGGATTTCTTCAGGCGACGTAATGACAAGTTTGTTTTCATGTCTGCAGGGAAAAGGAGCAGCTGAAAGAGAAGAGAAGGAAGAGACATGAGCTGTTCCAGGAGCAGAAGGTGTGTGTGTGTGTGTGTGTGTGTGTGTGTGTGTGTGTGTGTGTGTGTGTGTGTGTGTTAAAGTTGATGTAATCAATTCTGGAGAATGCTTGTTGTCAAAATCAGTGAATAGTTACTCATGGTCCGCTACCTGTCCAAACTGTGTGTGTGCTGTCGGCCGGACTCTGTTAAAAATATCCAGAGCCTTTATTTTTAAATGAAGTCGAAGTTGAATTATGTGGACGTGTCCATGAGCAAGACACTGTACCCTGAATTGCTCCTGATAGTTGGCCTGCTATCGGTGTATGAATGTGTGTGTGAATGATAACAGGCCTTCGGTCTCAATGGGATTTATCTGTATAAATAAAGGTTTTAAAGAAAAAATTATATATATATATTTTTTTTGTTTTACTACAGAAAAGGAAACTGTTACCGGTGGAAGTGTTGGAGGAAATCGACTCCGCGCCTTCAAAGTAAGATCCGAACTTTTTCTAAAATGTGTTCCTTTTGACCCCCATCATCAAATATTTAACGTTGGGGCGCCCTTAGCTCAGTTGATAGGGCGTCCCCCCCCCATGGGCCTCGGCCAGCAGCGGACCCGGGTTCGATTCCAGCCCACGGTCGTTCTCTGCTTGTCACTCCCCTCTCTGCCCCATTTCACCTCTGTCTCTACACTATCAATAAAGCATAAAAATGCCAAAAAAAAAATTCATATCAAATATTTAACGTTTTGCTTCTTTATTTTATTTTGTGTTTAAACAGGAAACAGAAACAGTCTGAAGATGAAGGTAAAAGCAGCTAATTTATTTCCTCAAATTACACTCAACATTTATCTGACCCTGCGTTCCAATCCCCATACTTCCCTACTATTTAGTATGCCACAAAAGATTTAGGATGTCCCAATACATGCAAGGCAATTGCAGTATGCTGAAAATACATAATTGCCCCCCACTAACTCCAATAGCATTTTGGAGTATTCGTCTTTATTCTTGACATTTCTTGACATAATGAAAAAAAAAATCTTCCTTATCTGATTTTTTTTCTCTCTCCTGTCTGTGGCCCTAAAACTCTTCTGTACTTTAGTATGTAGTGTAGTAAAAAGACTAAAACTCTTCTGTACTTTAGTATGTAGTGTAGTAGAAATAAAAAGTATGTGATTTGGAACGCAGGGTGACTCTCTTGTCCAGAAGGATGGATTCACATAAGGGTTATAAATCACTGGTTTCATCATAACAATATATCAATTTATCTTTACAGTCTTAATTCACATCAGTATGAATTATGTTTTCAGCTAAAGAGGAGGAAGAGGAGAAGGCAAAGAAGAGGAGTGAGAAATCGCCAGGGTCAAGAAAGTATGTACATTTAAACACTGTTTCATATTTGTTATATTAAAATATTCCAGTGTTCTTACTAAAACTAACATTTGAAGTAGATCATTTTAATGGACTTGACAGAACCCACTTATTTAAACATGTAGGTCGATAGAAGTATCACACTCATACATTTATTTAAAGTATAATTTGCAGGGGGGTGCTTGTGTTGAAGAGTCTCAGTCCTCTTCACAGCAGACCCGGGTTAGAATCCAGCCCGGGTCATTCTCTGCATGTCATTCCCCTCTCTGACACATTTTATCTCTCCACACTGTCTTAATAAAGAAAAAAATGCCCAAAAAGTAATAAATCGTATATATATTTTTTTTAAATTTATAAATTGTTTGTCAGTCTGAAGGGAAACTACACGGTGATGATGGTGAAGGAGCGAGAGACGGCTTCGTTCCAACAGCAAACGGCCGAAGACTTCATCCAGTCGAGACTCTACGGAGCGGGAAGCTGCAGGACCACCAGTAAGACAAACCAATCCCAATACTTTCTGCTATATAGTATGTAGAAAAAAGATTTAGGATGTCCCAATTCTTGTGGCCAGATTTAGGATGGTTAGAAAGACCCGGATGTCCTACTACATCCGGCTGAGATTTTTAGTGTTGAAAACAGCATCCTATTTGGCCATAATCTAGTTGCAAACCAGAAGTGACGTCACATCGACGAAGCCTCCATATGAAAACAAACAGGGATGAGACACGCCACGTTATGATGAAATAAAGTAAAAGTATGTCCCAATAGTATGCATACTGCATCCAAACTAGATTATTTTTATGGTCAGATGTAGTATGTAGAATAGAAAAAAGAAAGAGTGTGCGATTTGGAACGCAGGGCCTGTGTTTCAATCCCAATACTTTCTGCTATTTAGTATGGTAGACTAAAGATTTAGGATGTCCTGATTCTTGTAATTGGTATGCTTAAAAAGACCTGGATCCTGAATGCAGACCCTTGGTTCCAAATGACATACTTCTTATGTGATTTTAATGTTAACATACAAGTTTGTTTATGTGTAGAACTTGAGTGTCTCTTAAAACCTTGTTGAGCTGCTCACTTAAAGGACTGCTTTTATTTAAATTGAGTTTATTATATTTCAATTCTTTATGTTTAAAATATCCTGTATGTTTAAAAATAAAAGGATTTTGTTGACATTTCAAAATAACAAATTTCAGAGCTGAAATCGCAATACCCTGATCCCCCACAAACCATGGTTTTTCTGCTTAAGGTTATCGCTTTTACACTAATGTGTCTTTGTGTTCTCTTTTCAGGTAACGAGCTGCTCTCCCTCGAAAACAAGAAGGGCAAGAATAAAATGCCAGCGGTGCATTTTGTCAAGAAAGACTGGGGTAAGTTCAGCACAATAAACCAAAGACAACGGGAGAAAAATCTGCACTGGCATTTAAAAAAAAAAAAAAAAATAATCAAATTCTACACATCACTCACATTTTGATTATGTTAGAAAGTATGTAGAGAATTCCTACTGGAAATGATTAAAGGGCTGATTTTTTTAATTCAGGTTTTCGAAAAAGCTTATTGCGACACCCAACTTTGATAACTATTGATTTGTACTATTTTAGACCAGGTTAACAGAGGCTTTATAAACACTGACCTGAAACATAATTTCACCGGCTTTTTTTCAAATGAATGATTTTAGAGAACTAAAGGTAATTAAATTGACCAGTGTATTCAAAAGGAGCCAGTCGCTAGGGATGGGAATTGATAAGAATTTAATGATTCCGATTCTGCTTATCGATCCGATTCCTTATTGATTCTCTTATCGTTTGCAACAAGCGGAACCGATAAGCGGAATCGTTAAGCAGGCATGTTAACGGTTCCAAGGAATTGGTTGACTCGGCAGAACCGGGTCTCGATTCCCATCCCTGCCAGTCGCTGAATAATAACTCCTCTGTTGTTTGAACTGCTCACTTTTATTTCAATTTAGTTTACATTTCAAGTATTTATTGTACACCACCTAGGTGTCCATACATCAGGGGTTAATCCACACCTATGGAATGTTCTCCAGCCAATCAGAATAGAGTATTCACGCAGTATAAACACATGTGTATTCATGTTGAGAATATTCTATTTTGGTTTAAAAATGCCAAATATTGTGTTCAGCTTATGTGAACGTTTTATTCATGAGATTTTTTCCCGTTTGAACTTTTAGCCTCGAAGGAAAAAGCCAAAGCCGAGAAGATGAAGAAGCGTTGGATTCACAAGCAACAGATTCCCTCCTCTTGACCGAACACACACTCTCCCTGCGTTCCAATATATAGTATACCCATACTTCCATGCGATGTAGAACGCCAGAAAACGATTTAGGATGTCCCAAATACATGATTTAAAATGCAGTTTGTACCTTGCCTGTAATGCTGAAAAATCTCTGCCTCAAAATATACAGCCCTGGAAAATCCTTTTCTTCAATCTTCATCTCTACATTACTTATTGAAAATGCTCTAAATGACAATATCTCTACTGTGAATTTGGTAGAGATGTTGTCAGTAGTTTATAGTATAAAACCAAAATGTTAATTCTACTCAAACATATGCCAAATAAAGAGTAGAGACACTGAACATTTGGAGTGGTCTCTTAATTTTTTCTAAAGCTGTATCTCCATACTTTCATGCTATGTAGAACGCCAGAAAATGATTTAGGATCTCCCCAATACATGATTTGAAATGCAGTATGTACCTGGCTGTAATGCTGGAAAAAAAATACCAGGATATCCTACTAGCCTACATCCAATTGCATTTGAAATGCAGTATGTAAATGCTGAAAAATACCCAGATGTTGCATGTTGAAAGTTGTTAACTGGCAAACTGCTTATAGTAAAAAGAAAAAGATATGTGATTTGGAACGCAGGGTCTGTGTGCAAATTCAATTATAAGTGTACACAGAGGAAGACGTTTTTTAAGGCTTTTTTTTTTTGAAGGCCAGGACACACTTTGGACAACCAGTGATATCAACTCAACGTTGTCTCTGTCGGCAGCCGCCTGAATCCAGTTCAAGTCACTTCATCACAGAAATTCAAGCGAGTGATTGAAACTTGTTTGAAGGAGGCTGTTCAGGATGAGATCGCGGCCTTTTCCACAGCTTCAGGAGGTCCCAAGCTCAACTGAAAACCTCTTGTGCTCATGAACTGGACGTGTTTAAAGTTTTGATTTAAATCTGTAATAAGAATCTTTATATTCATCTCGTTGCTGAGATCGTTTTTCTTTCTGAATTAAAATACTTATTATCTTCAAACACAATAAAGTATTCAAGTGTAAAAATGATCTTGTCACATGTACAGCTCTCTACTATTTCCTTTTTCAACTAATATCAGTCGAGTAATAAATTCAGAACAATTCATTTCTTAACTCAAGATATTGCCAAGAAAGAGATGTTGAAAACCCATAGAGAACTTTAACTAGGTTCCTTTAAATTCAAGAATTAAATGCTATTATGTTTAACTTACTATTAATCTTGTACTCAATTCCTGATTAACAGTCATTTTTAACTATTTAAAAATGGAAGGGACCCTAGGGAACTGCTTGTATTACTTAATGGGCAAGGTCAGCTGGCCAATAAAGTGCTAGTGCAAGTGAGAAAGTTGTCAGTTACAAAATTTGCTGTCAAGACAACATGGATGTTTTTTTTTAACCTGTGAAGGGTCTGTCTTAGTGCATATCTCAGAGAATAAGCAAATGTAGAATTACTTAGAAAAACTACGTTCCCTTTCGAGATAATGTCAAAAGTCTAACACTTTGGCTTCATGGAACTTCTCAATTTAAAATTTTGTATCAACTGTTTAAACCTGCAGTGTGTAGAATTTTGGGTTTTATTTCCTAGCAGATTTTGTACAAAGTAATTATAATATCCATAAGTACATTTAATTTAGTGCATAATAGTTGAATAGTTTTATTTTTCCCCTTAGAAAGGGTCTCATATGTCCATATTTCTGCATATTTTGGACCAAGGCCTAGTGCCGCCATCTTGAAAGTGTCATAGTTGGAATGTCATCAGGTGCATTGTTTAAAATTTAGAACTGTTCTTGTCCTTGAAGGCCACTGTAGCTTCTGTTATTATTCTAAAGGGGTGGGGTTACCCAGGGAGCGTTGCATTCTAGAACTTTGTAGAACTTTCTTGATGTCATATTACACACTGCACCTTTAAATAACGGTAAGTTGTAGCCCTTCAGTCTATACCGAGTTAGTTTTAAAAGGCCCCAGAAATCACAACTATGTTTTTAAGGTGGATTTTTTTTCCCCCCCTCTGTTGATTATCAAAAATAATACTTCAGCTCCAAGCCCCATGCAGCATCCAAACAAGCGCCACCATCATCATTTTGTAATTTTTAATATAAATCTTTTCACCCTCACACAAATTGCACTTTTTTTTTTCTTTTCTCCAAATGGACACATTAAGTCAGCAGTGGACAACTTACTGGTTTGACATCTTCCTCTTTTTTTAAATTTTTTTTATACACACCGTGAACTGGCTAAAAAAAGCGAAGGAGAAAACAAAAAAAAAATAATAAAATAAAAGTAAAAGACATCTAACTTGATCTTACCACCACTTTACTATGGCATGCATAGGTTTCAGACCTTTACTCAGAAAGCGACAACTGACACTTTTGTCTACATAGTTTTTTTTTTTTCTAAAACGATGCTGTGACTTGCTTGCTTTGCGATTGGATAAAATAAAAATAGACCAAACAAAAAAGGTTACAGAAAAGAATAGAGCCGTGAGAATAGCAAGTCACCTCTGGACCCAACGGGAGAGAAACATGAATGATGACGTGTGCCGTTTGAAAGGCAGATGCAAAATGTCCTTCGTCCTGAAGTATTTGGTTATTTTATTTTTGTAAATGTAGCAGCCACAGTGCGGTTGACCGTACTGAAAGCTTGTTTCTTTAATGGGGTTCTCGTTTTATTTAAATACAAGATGGGCCAAGGAAGGATGATAACTGCAGACAAAAGGGCTTTTCAAACTTGAATGCCATTTCAACAGCAAGTTTAGAAATATTAAAATAAGTAGACTGCAAATTAAACCTACTTTTTTTTGTATTGTCTGGTTTTTTTTGTATGTATTTTTTATGGACCTTAGTCTGGTATAAAGCGTATCAATCTATCTATCTATCAACCAACTTAAATGTTCCTGTGAAGACACTAGTATTACTTATTTTATTTAGTTTTTACTTCCACATGCTCAAGTTCGTGCATTCTTCATAGACTTGCCGAGGTAAAAAAAAAAAAAAAAAAAAGTAATCCTGGTCTGGTCGCAAAACATTTCACTTTAATGTGAATTCTTGTATCAAGGTGTAGAAGCTGTAATGTCTGGCTAATGGTTCTCAGAAGATCAAATAAAAACAAATCAAATTTAAGCTTTGAAATCTTTCCACAAACATGTCCCATCAAAAAACACCTTTATCCTCTTTTGAAAAATAACATCTTTAGTAGGAAGATTATTTTCGACTTCAAATCAAAAAGGTTAGAGGTTTTAATTCACAGCCGTTCAGTTTTGCCGTTTTTTTTCTGGTCTTAGTTCCAAGTCTGAAAAGCCCGTCGCTGTGCTGCTAATATGATATAAAATACAATTTTAAATTAAAAGTGAGTCCACCTACTGCTAGAAATGTAACTCCCAAACCATTTTTCTTGTTTACTGTGTTATTTTGACTGTGGACTGTCTGTGTAAGTTTTACAATAAAAATGTAAGTGAAAAATTTTTTTTTTTATTTGAGGACCTTTCTTTTCTAAACCAAAGCGGGGGAACAAAGGGACGTTTGGGCTCCTGAGTTCTTTGTGTGTTAGGGGGGATTCTTTAGCTTAGACATCGATACGAAAATAAAGATAGACAATGTTTGCATCAAACCTGCTGTGCAGCTGGGGGGGGGGGTTAGAGAGACAGAGAGAGGGAGAGAGAGAAGGGGAGAGACAGAGAGAGGGAGAGAGAGAGGGAGAGAGAGAGCGAGAGAGAAACAGAGGTTATCACAGGGCTCCTACACAGGGTTCACATTAGTTTTTCAAGGCAAGTGTCTGCATTATATTTTTGTGTTTTGAGGATAGAACTAAGAGTAGTAAGTTTGAAGTAAAACTGACAACATTTGAGCCAACTCATTATCTTTTGCTGAGATAACTTATCATTCATACATAATGAAAAACCTTTCATATATTATGTTAAGACTTCCAAGTTTTGTGTTCTACACACTAAAAGTTGGGCCAACTTATTTTATGGTTCAGACAGTTTTAACACTGTTAAAGTCATTAAAGTTGACCGACTTGGTTTTGTTTGTTATATGTATGACAGTGAATTAGTTGCCAAAACTGTTGTTTAAAATGTTTAGAATGTAGAACAAAAAAATGTAATTGGCTAGCTCAAATGTAGACAATTTCCCTTCAAACTTACTACTTTTAGTTGTATCCTCAAAACTAAAGTCTAGCGCAGACAGTTGCATTAAAATGTTGAGTTTTCCCAAACTTTTCATTTTAACAGTTGAAGAGTTTCAAGACTCTTTTTTTTTTTTAAATCTCAATAATTTTCAAAAGTTTACCAAAACCAAAATATGTCAAATTGAATGTTGTTGTTTTTTCTGAAATTCCACAGATCTAGAAATGGTTGAAATATAAACCTGCATAGGAACCCTGCCGTCAAGAAAAACAGAAAAAAAACGTGAACACACACTAGGATCAAACCAGCGCTGCACGAGTAACTGGTGTCAGTACACAAAGCATTAAAGGGGTGGTGGGTATGTTGTTTTTTTTTTGTCTGTTTTTTTTCAAGGATTTCCTTTCATTTGATAACTAAATATCTCACTCTATTGATATATTTTCCATTTTTGTTAAATTCATATATAAACGTTAACATGTACACACGCTCGTCTCACCGGTAAAATCGTTGGGAATCGGGGAACTTTATTTGTAATAAGTCGGTGGAAACTTGCTCTTGCTGGCGCTCAACAAATATACTGTGAATGCAAGTAACAATAATTAATAATATGATCATTAGAATAATAATAATAATATAATAATAATATTCGTCATCTTCTGCACCGTGACTTTGTAAACCTGGAAAAAAATAAAAACAAAACAAGAGCCAGGTAGCCACCCCCTCCCCCCCATCCCGCCAATCCCCCCTCCCACCTAAATCACCCATGAAAAACAAAACAATGGTTAAAAACAGGGAAACATTTGAGTCCAGACTGTAGATTCTTTGTGGCTTCCTCGAAAGTCCCGAGACTCCACATGCGTCACACAAATCTCCGTAGCCGTCCTGAAGTGAGTGTGTGTTGGGTGGGATAGAGGGTTAAGGGGGGGGGGGGGGGGTTGGTTGGTTGGTGCAGAAAGGGGGGTGGGAGAGAGGGGGTTTTAGGCTGTCCCTAACAGAGCCGCGTTTGGAGACTTTTCAGCATCAGCCTGCCTCCGTGTTTTGCGTGTGCTATGTGCGCGTTTACAGGAACCACGTTTAAAGGTTGGCGGTCACTCACTCGTATGTTGTTTCCTTGTCTTATTTTTTCCCCCTCTTTTATATTAGACTAGGGTCCTCTCACACACACACACACACAGAGGGAGGGGGGGGGGGGCCTATAGAGAGTCCACAACTGTTTTCGGCTCTCCGAGTATTTTTATTTTTTTCAAGTCGGCTACACTCGGCTGGTGTTTCCCCCCCGCTGTCAGTCAGAACGATGCAGACGCAGCGTTTCATATTTATGATGGAAAGGGAGGTGTGGCCCTAGTGTGTGTGTGTGTAATGTATGCGTGTGTGTGTGTGTCTGTGTTTTACGTGTGTGTGTGTGTGTGTCTGTTTAACCTGTGTATGTGTGTCTGTTTAACCTGTGTGTGTGTGTGTGTGTGTGTGTGTGTGTGTGTGTGTGTGTGTGTGTGTGTGTGTGTGTGTGTGTGTGTTTAATCTAAAGATCTGTCCAGAAACAAACGTCTCCTGCTCCTCAGTATACGGTAAAAGCAGAACATGAAGCGAGTGAGTTGGTTTAACTTTCTACGCGAGTCTCCTCGGCTGAAAATGACTTACACTGGTTTGGGAGGTGGAGGGAGACGGAGACAGTTTCTGGACAGATCCTCAGATAGTCTGTGTGTTTGACTGTGTGTGTGTGTGTGTGTGTGTGTGTGTGTGTCTGACTGTGTGTGTCTATATGTCTGTCTGTGTGTGTCTATCGGTCTTACTGTGTGTGTGTGTGTGTGTGTCTGTCTGTCTGGCTATGTGTCTGACTGTGTGTGTGTGTGTGTGTGTGTGTGTCTAGCTATGCGTGTGTGTCTATATGTCTGTCTGTGTGTGTATCTGTTTCTAGCTGTGTGTGTGAGTGTGTGTGTCTAGCTGTCTGACTGACTATATGTGTGTGTCTCTGTGTGTGTCTCTGTGTGTCTATGTGAGTGTATGTGTCCAGGGGGCTAGTGCAGGTAGTCGTCCACAGAGGCGAAGGCGCAGGAGCCGGTTCCAGTCCGTGCCATGATGGCCAGACACTGGGCGGCCTGACCCACGGCCTGGGCCAGGGGAGGCTGCTTCGGCAGGTTGTGAGTCTCTATGGGAGGAAACAGGACAAAAGATAAGAGAGTGTGTATATCTGAGTGTGTGTGTGTGTGAGTGAGTGAGTGTGAGTGAGTGTGTGTGTGTGAGAGAGAGTGTGAGTGAGTGAGAGAGAGAGAGAGTGTGTGTGAGAGAGAGAGTGAGTGAGTGTGTGTAAGAGAGAGAGAGTGAGTGTGTGTAAGAGAGAGAGAGTGTGTGTGTGTGTGTGTGTGTGTGTGTGTGTGTGTGAGTGAGTGAGTGTTTGCTTCGGCAGGTTGTGAGTCTCTGTATGGAGAGTAGGCAACTTTATTTGAACAGGGACAATGTACAAAAGAGAAGGCATCGCAATGTGAAATATGAAGGTGTATTGAACTCTGAGATCCTATGTAGTATTAATGTGCAATTTTTTAGAAATCGGTTCATCCTAGCCTGAGAAAAGGCAGAAAGAGATTGTTTTATGGTCTCACTGTCCAACCCTACATTTTACTAGTGTGACATCACACATGGGAGAATGTAGGGTTCGGATTAACAGGACAGCTGGGCCAAGGCAAGACTGAGGGAAGACTGAAGTAAGAAAAACCTCATTCATTATATTATAATAGTGATTTTATAATGATAGAACGCCGGTTCCATATGGGTGAAGTATTCCTTTTAGCATGACACAGTAGTTATTAACACATTTAATCCACCAGTGTAGATGGCTGCCCTACCTAGTATTGCACTGTTGAGAGTGGAGCAGACGGGCTCCCTCTGAATGCCCTCCAGCTGGTATCCCACTGGGCTGCTCCAGGGGTCTGAGTAGGCCAGCAGGCTGAACGCATCCTGAAGCAAGACAAACACACACACACACACACACACACACACACACACACACACACACACACACAGATCTCAACACAGGCCATCTAACCATGTGTAAGGTTTATTTATACAGTGTTAAAGGTGCTACCAGGAACTTGGAAATATTTCTGAAACAGTCAAATTTTTACTCCGATAATCATAAATGGGCAAAGAGACACGGAACCCTAAATTGCTCCCGAAAGTTAGCTTGCACCCTGCGTGGTAGCTGCTGCTGCTGCTATCGGTGTATGAATGTGTGTGTGAATGGTAACGTGGGAATGGGAACAGGTCTCCCTTGAAAAAGAGTCTTCGGTCTCAATGGGATTTACCTGTAGAAATAAAGGTTTAAAAAAAAAAAAAGAGTTACTGCTGCTATCGGTGTATGAACGTGTGTGTGTGTGTGTGTGTGTGTGTGTGTGTGTGTGTGTGTGTGTTGAAAATGGTAACGTGGGAATGGTAACAGGTCTCCCTTGAAAAAGAGTCTCTGGTCTCAATGGGATTTACCTGTAGAAATAAAGGTTATATATATTTAAAAAAAAAAAAAAAAAAAAACTTACCTTGAGCATCTTCTTGTTGGCAGAGTTCTTGCCACACTCTCTGCGCAGCTGTTCGCTCATGCTCTGCAGCTCTCGACCGAAGTGGATCATCCTCTCGATGGCCGCCTGGCTGCCTCCACACAGCTGCCTCTTGGACTGCGCTGACTCCACTTCTACACAGAGACACAGGGCAGGTACGGCAAGCAACAAGGGACAAGTGTTAATGAGGGTTGGGATGGTCACTTTAAACAGCATTATGTGTGTCCAAATAATGACTAGTAGTAGCAGATTGTGGGGTACGGCAAGCAAAAAGGGACAAGTGTTAATGAGGGTTTGGAAGGGATGGTCCATTTACAGCATGATGTTAAGTGTTCGAATAAGGACATTTTATACAGAAGTAATGATAATGTCTGCAAGGTACCAGCCAGATGTTAAGATATAATCCTGCTAATATAAACTGTAAACCATGTGATATCAAAAAGGCGTGTAAGTTAAAGTGCTGATACATGATCAAATTAAGGCCATGTCCAATCGTATTTATGTTAACAGGTTTTTTCCTATTTTGTTTGCAAAAATATTCCTGTCCACGCCATATCACACACCGAAATCTCTACCTTGGGTCAAGGTTTAAAAAAAAAAAAAAAAAAATAGGGTTTTAATGTCTAGATGTGATGTTTGCATGTAGACTAAAAAGCCAAACCCGTCACAAATATCTCCCCACACACAGACACACACACACACACACACTCTACCCACCCATGTCTGCGTCGATGTCTTCGGCCTCGGCGGTGTGTTTGGAGCTGCCGTTGAGGAATCCATTGGAGGAAGATTCTGTGACTCCGTTGGTGAAGTGGTCGACCTCCATTTCCACGTCACTACTGAGGGAAAAAGCAATTACACTCAGTGTGTTTCCATGGCACAACTAGATTGGATTAAGACATATACCGAACCAGACACTCGAACGGACCGTGTCACTTGTCTGAGTATACATGGCCTTTCAGGAATCGGATAAATGTCCGATGCATGGCTGTCTCCACTATGCTAGGTGGCGCTGTAGCCCTTTCAACAAGTGGTTATAGAGCCACGTCGGGTTCCCTTTCGGCAACAACCCTACTATTTATTACGTTGTCTCCTTCCACTTCCTTGTGAAATCCTCCGCAGGGATTCCCGAGCAAGCGCAGAACTCCGATATGCGATGTCCGATCCCTGTATACATGCAGAGAGAATGCCGACTATGAACGAGTTATCTAGGTGTTCTTAGCCGACTTCGCTTGTCCGTTAATGTGCCGATTTTTGAGCGAAGTAGATCGGATAAAGGTGTTTGCATGCAATTTAAAAGTCCTGTTGAAGTCTTATTTGTTTATTTACCCGATTATGAGTCTGCATGTGAACATGTTCATTCAGTTATGTCACTGAAAACTAGAATGCTAAAAAATGTCATTCCAATTGTATTTGTTTGCGTAGAGACATGTGTTATCGAAGCACAACAAGAGTGAAAGAGAGACGGCAGGATGCATGGCCATGAGGTGATGTATTTTGTGTGACTGTCGGATTAATAATGGTAATATGACCATGGTGAAGCAAAATAAACTTTGATCTAGGCTGCGTTACAATCCCCATACTTCCCTTACTATTTAGTAGGCCAGAAAAAGATTTAGGACGTCCCAATACATGCAAGTCAATTGTAGTGTGCTGAAAATACATAAATCCCCCACTAACTCCAATTGCATTTTGGATTATTCGTCTTTACTCTTGACATTTCTCGACATAGTGAAAAAAAAATCTTCCTTATCTGATTTTTTTCTCTCTCCTGTGGCCCTAAAACTCTTCTGTACTTTAGTATGTAGTGTAGTAAAAAGACTAAAACTCTTCTGTACTTTAGTATGTAGTGTAGTAAAAAGACTAAAACTCTTCTGTACTTTAGTATGTAGTGTAGTAAAAAGACTAAAACTCTTCTGTACTTTAGTATGTAGTGTAGTAAAAAGACTAAAACTCTTCTGTACTTTAGTATGTAGTGTAGTAAAAAGACTAAAACTCTTCTGTACTTTAGTATGTAGTGTAGTAAAAAGACTAAAACTCTTCTGTACTTTAGTATGTAGTGTCGTAAAAAGACTAAAACTCTTCTGTACTTTAGTATGTAGTGTAGTAAAAAGACTAAAACTCTTCTGTACTTTAGTATGTAGTGTAGTAAAAAGAAAGAGTATGTGATTTTGGAACGCAGGGTTAAGTGTGAGTGTTTATGTCAAATGTTTTTTTCCTCTCTAACCTTGTATATTCGTATGTATCTTGTAAAAAATGTTTTTATATATATATATATATAGAGTGTGTGTGTGTGTGTGTGTGTGTGTGTGTGTGTGTGTGTGTGTGTGTGTGTGTGTGTGTGTGTGTGTGTGTGTATGTGTGTGTGTGTGTGTGTGTGTGTGTGTGTGTGTGTTTCTTATGCCTGTTATTGTACCTGGTGACGGGCGGCTGGCTGCGGCTGCCGTTGACGTCGGACGCTGGAGGGGCGGGGCCTGTTGCCGGGGCGACGGGCTTGTGACTGTGAGGGGACGGGCTGCTGTGGCTCTTATTAGACGTCACACCGTTACAGCAGTTATTGTCAAACCCTAAAAAGAAATGTGAAAAAACAGTGAAAAATAGATTGATTGATTTAAGGCCTACTTCACCTGTGACATCACAGTAAGAGAAATGTAGGGTTAGACAGTGAGACCATAAAACACTTTCTGCCTTTTCTCAGGCTAACCTGTACTTCTTATTTAATTTAAATGTTTTACTTCTTTTCATTTGCTTTTAAATGTCTTCTAATGTGTTATTATGTATTTTAATCTTGCCCCTGTAAAGCACTTTGAATGGCCTTGTGTTTGAATTGTGCTATAGAAATAAACTTGCCTTGCCTAGCTAGGATGAACCAATTTCATTTTTTTTTTTTGCACATTTATACTACATAGGATCTCAGAATTCAATACACCTTCATATTCCCACTGGTGAAGTAGGCCTTTAATTGATTGATTCAATTTATTTCAGACATATCAAAAATACAAAACAAAATGAAAAGCATGAAAATACAATAAACAACATGATGTTTAAATTATTTCACAAAAAAATAAAAAATAAATCAGATTACATATATTGATATGATATGCCTGAAAAGGAGTAGGAAGAAGTTTAAATTTATCTAATCCTCCTACCCCTAGATGGAAAAACAAAATAAGGCACGCTCATTCATTCTGCCCTGTTTAAATTGAATGCCTCCCATCAAACAATTCCAGACTTTTTAAGAACATCAAAACCTAAATTCAATGACTTTTAAGACTTTTCAAGGATCCGCGGCTTCGCTGCTAACATATAAACAGGGAAAAGATGGTGATTTTGTCTAATTTAAAAAAATTATGTAAAAACAGAGTATGAATGGGCCATGTTAGTATGTTAGTTCAAGTAAGCTCAGATAGTATTTAAGGCTAATTGGCTGTATTCTCGAGTTGGGACATTACCTGGCAGGTAGGGCTGTGAGGTGCTGGCTTTGTGGCTGGGGCTGCTGAAGGGCCGTGGGGAGCCCGGGTAGCTGTCCTGAGACTTTGGGCTGCGGCCTCCGAGACATCTCACCTCACTGTCTGTCCCATTCACCATCTCTATGAACTGCCTCACTCTGGAGGGAGGGAGGGGGGGGGGGGGGGGGGGACAGGCACAACAAAGGATTATTTAGATTTTTTATTTTTTTTTGCATTTTTGGAATTTTCTCTTTATTAGACAGATTGCGGAGGGACAGAGTTGGGTGAGCGCCCCCCAAAAATATATATTTTTTTAAAGACAAAAATAGGAGAGAGAGAGAAAGAGGAAGTTTAGTAAACGGAGAATAAGTCAAATCAGTTTTTATTTGTACAGCACAATATCACAAGTAGCCATTTGCCTCAGTTGAATTCACAGATTGACATCCTTTGCCTGTATTAGACCCTTAGCTCGACAGAGGAAAACTCCCAGTAAAAATAAAAATAACTGTGAAAAAAATGTTGTTCTCTGAATGTCATTCAGAGATTTACCCCATTTCTTCTGTGTCTCCAAGATTGTAAAAATGTAAGCAAAAATGCCCCAAAAAAAAGAAAAATAGAAAATTGTGAAAAAGCAGACGTACTTGAGCATGAAGAGCAGGTCCGGGTTCCTCTCCAGCAGGTTGGGGTAAAGCTGCTGCGTGGTCTCTATGGCCTCGCCCATCCTACCTGACAACACTAGCTTCTGGATCTCTGAAACACACACACAGGCAACAGACAATACTTTATTTAAATACATTAATTTTGGAAAAGTGAACACACAAACAAAAGGACAAAATAAAATGAACAACTAACATGGCGTACTCTACTTAACAGGTTTCTAAGGACATTGTTTAAACTAAAAGGTAAATGTTAAGCAGAAAATAAAAAGTCAAAAAGGTGTCATGAAGGTCCCTTCAGCGCTGCTATATAGTACAGGAAAGGCTGCCAGACAGAGAGAGAGACAGTCAGACAAAGAGAGAGACAAAGAGAGAGACAAAGGCACATACAGACAGAGAGACAGAGAGACAGACTCACTCTGTCTGTTCTTGATGGAGGCCAGCTCCTCGTGCACGGCCTGGTCTGTGGATTTGGCGAAGGCTTCGGCCGTGGCGCAGTAACTGTGATGCACCAGGTAGGAAGCCACCATCCTACACACACACACACCACACACACACACACACACACACACAACACACACACACACACCAGCAGAATGAAATATAAATAAATCAAAACAATCCACACATACTTACATACGTTGTTCACATTTGTCTTGTTAGGGACATAGTTGTTCATTTTGAGATATATTTGCGGATATAGTTTACACACAACTGGGATCACAGCGATTTACCAAGTCAGCTACGTAAGACTGAACTTTTAAAATCTACTTGTCTTGAAGTCTTTTCTTTTTGCTGTTTTTTAAAATAATTTTACCAATGGATCAATAGGTATTAGTTGTAATGATAGAATTTGTTCACACGTGCAAACCATTCCTTTTTTTGTTTCTAAACTGTTAGCTCGATCTTCTAACAGCTCTTTAGTGTTTTCAAAATATTACTGAAAATCTACAGTTCATTCGACTGGTCTTTATATAACTCTTACTCAACGAAAAGTCAATAACTTCCTGACATCAATCTGCCGTGATCCTAAAAGAAGAAAAAGTCTAGTTTTCAATTGGAGGCAGTGACGGGACTGTCCAGCCAACCTTCAACCCCAATCCCCATAAAGAGGAGATTAAATCCATTCAGGACGAGTAATCATAGAAACAGAGCACTAACCCGCTTATCCCATCAAAACATGGCACGCAGGGAAACTCAAATCTGAAAGCTTTTTACTGCTGGGTCGCTCCGATGATGGGTTGGAGTGAACCATCTGGGCCACCATATAAACCCTGTCATGTTTTTGTTCAGGGTAATGTTTGGTATTTTCGAGGTTAGTCCAAAAATGCCCAAAATAATCTTTAAAGGTGCAGTGTGTAATATGACATCATCAAGAAAGTTCTACAAAGTTCTAGAGTGCAACACTACCTGGGTAACCCCAACCCTTTAGAATAATAACAGAAGCTACAGTGGCCTTCAAGGACAAGAACAATTCTACATTCTTAACAATGCACCTGATGACATTCCAAAAACATGGATTCCTCCATACGACTTACCTGCTCAATGGACAAAATGTAATATTAATATTTGTAATTCTCCGCTCAGGAGGATAATTCAGATTATTGGCAGAGGTGATTTTACACCAATGAGGACATATTTATGAATGAGGATATTGATTTTAGCTAATAAATGACTTAAAATGTTACACAGTGCCCCTTTAAGAAATGTTTAGAAAGTGTGTTCGACTAAGTTGCCTAATTTGGTTATGTACCATCTGTTATTCCTACAAGATACATATCTGTCTCTCTAAAAATAAAAAAAACAAACTGTCTAATAAATGCAAAAAAAGAGCAAAAAAATAAAATAAAAAAGGCTTAAGACTAAGTTGCCAAATGTGCATCTCTTCTTATGTAAATTCTTATGCCAGTTAAAATATAAATGTATAATATAATTAAAAATAATATTTAAAAAAATTGAGGGAATTTAAGTTTTTAGGCAATGATGTGTCTGTCTCTCAAAAAAAAACTGTCCAATAAAAGCTAGAAATGCCCAAAAAAAAAAAAAAAAAAGTTGCATCTCTTCTTATGCCAGGTTTTCCTACAGTGAACCTTCTTCTGTATCATGGACATAGTGCACCTGTATGTCAAAAGTGTAAGACCAAGTTGAACCTACTTCTGTATCATGGACTGCCACTCTCCCTCTCTCTCTCCGATGGGGAAGCGGTCGACTTGAGCCTGGATCTTTGTCCTCCACTCGCGCATGTAATCCTCGATGTCGAACACAAAGGGATGCTGCCCGAAGTTAGCGTCCACCACTTCCCCAGGGGTCTGCAGGCCCACCGTAGGGTACAAGTTAGGCTGCAGAGGAGGGGAGATAAGAACAGAGTTAGGATGGTAAGTGTCATATGAAGACAAATTCAATGGATCTACTATTGGTAATAAGAGCACAGAGTTAAAGGTGCAGTGTGTAATATGACATCATCAAGAAAGTTCTACAAAGTTCTAGAATGCAACGCTCCCTGGGTAACCCCAACCCTTTAGAATAATAACAGAAGCTACAGTGGCCTTCAAGGACAAGAACAATTCTAAATTTTAAACAATGCACCATATGACATTCCAACTATGACGCTTTCAAGATGGCGGCACTAGGCCTTGGTCCAAAATATGCAGAAATATGGACATATATGAGACCCTTTCTAAGGGAAAAATAAATAATTCAAAAACATTTTTCAGCTATTATGCACTAAATTAAATGTACTTATGGATATTATAATTACTTTCTACAAAATCTGCTAGGAAATAAAACCCAAAATTCTACACACTGCAGGTTTAAGGTAGGGAACCACCACGAATTTACAAGTTAAACGTAAGACTTTTTAATGCCACTTAAAATGGAATGTAATGCCAATATCAAGGCCAGACGTAGGACATTCTGACGCTATTTCATTACTCTTAAGAAAGAAGATTTATTATAAACTTAAGTTCAGTACTTCAAACAGTCAATTAAAGGTTAAAACACAACAAAACCTATGTTTTTAACTATAAGAAGAAAAAGGAAATATGTTAATGTGGATGCTATGTAACAGGATGATTTAATTTTCCCACAATAAAAATATTTGAAACAGATAGTAAGTATTTAGGATGGCTTGAGGAAAGGGGAGTTTTGGGAATCCAATCTTTACTCTAAATCAAAACAGGAAACAATGAGAGGGAAAACAGGAAAAGAGAAAATCACAGGAGAAAAGCTTCTGGGGATTGGCTCCGGCCTTTGTCTCAGTGGTCGCGGGTTCAAATCCACCATGGACCTATAATGCATGTCATCCCCC
>OX442359.1:1567972-1674629 GCA_949357725.1 Hyperoplus immaculatus | reverse complement strand
TTCTCTTTATCATCAGACTCAGTGAAACCTGATTCTCTCACTCACACACACACACACAACAACCCCTTTAAAAGTTATTTCTTCTTAAAAATGTTCTGATGCCGCTGTCACAAATTCAGGTGTACGTTACAGAGACAACACATTGTCTGTGTGTGTGTGTGTGTGTTTGTGCCTGTCTCGTGATAGCGCACTTTAGCAACCACTTCTCTACAGTGTGTGTGTGTGTGTGTGTGTGAGAGTGACTGAGTGAGTGAGTGAGTGAGTGCATGGGCGCGTGTGTCTGTCTGCCTGTGCGTCTGTCTGTCTGTCCTCTCACCTAGGCTGTGTCCATTCTTTGTGTAGAAGCAGGTGTTGTTGATGAGGTTCACGCAGCAGCCAATCACGTCGCCCGTTGTAAACGTCGGTCCGTACGGTTGGCCGGTGCCGGACGAGCAGAAAGAATGGCCGTCGTCTCCGTGGTAACCATACGAGTGCTTGTCCCAACCTTGGAAAAAAAAAGGACATGGAAGTGTTAAGAGTGAGAAGCAGTGAAAAGGTTATAACAAACACTCACACACTCACTCACGCGTAAACACACACACGTATGTACACACAGACACACACGCTTGATGCACGCACAGACACACACACACAAAAACACTTGACGCATGCACACACACACACACTTGACGCATGCATGCACACACACACACACTTGACGCATGCATGCACACACACACACACACACACGCTTGACGCATGCATGCACGCACACACACACACACACTTTCCCATTTAGTGTTTTCTATACAGGAGGGGCGGTAAACATCAAAAAACAAGCGAAAACAGGCAGACAACCTTTTATAAGTTAAAATAAATTGCATTTAAAAGACAATAAAAAAATACATATAAAAATACAGGTTAAAAAGGGAAACAGAAAAGTCTTCAGTAAAGCTCAAACGTGTTAGTTATGTAAAATTAGAAGAGAATTAAAGACAGTCAGTGCGTTTCCATGCAGACTCATAATCGGGTAACTAAACGAATAAGACTTCAACAGGACTTTTAAACTGCATGTAAACACCTTTATCCGATCTACTTCACACACAAATCGGCACAATAACGGACAAGCAAAGTCGGATGAGAACACCTAGATAACTCGTTTATCTCGTTTATTCTATCTGCATGTATACAGGGATCGGACATCGCATATCGGAGTTTGCTTCTGCGCCTGGTCGAGAAGGATTTCACAAGGAAGTGGAAGGAGACGACGTGAAAAAATAGGGTTGTTGCCGGAAGGGAACCAGACGTGGCTCTACTTGTTGAAAGGGCTACAGCGCCACCTAGCATAGTGGACACAGCCATGCATCGGACATTTATCCGATTACTGAAAGGCCATGTATACTCAGACAAGTGACACGGTCCTTTCGAGTGTCTAGTTCAGTATATGTCTTAATCCAATCTAGTTGTGCCATGGAAACGCACTGACTGAGGAGTGGGAGCTGCAGTATGAACGGCCTTGGGACTGACTGACTGACACACACACACACACACACACACACACACACACACACACACACACACACACACACACACACACACCAAGTGGCAGGGCGGTGTGAGTTACTGCTGAGCTGCAAAGTTAATCCTGACGTTGCCACATACATCACTGCATAGACAGACAGCACTGCACTCTGAACTGAGGCTAAGCAATTCATCGGAAATGTACATCGAAACTTACATTCAAGTTGCAAGTTATTTACTTATTTTCACTTGGAATTATTTAAAGTATTTGTTTAAAAGAGATTCAATTAATTGTTCTACTTTTCAAATGGAATTATTTAGAATAATTTTTTCTGATTAGCAAGAAATTAAAGTGATTTATTTTCCACTGTGTTAGAGAAAACTTGATTTTTTCCATCAAGCGAGGCCACATATATACACAGGTAATAATCCGTGTTATAATACACAGTGTGCACACACACACACACACATCCCACCACACCCAAAACACAAGAGGAAACTAACGTGTGGTCTTACCGGGCAGTCTGTTCATGTTGACACCCTGAGCTGAGAGGCCGATCCCCATGTACCTGTGAACAAACCAGTGACAGTGTGTTAGGATGTGGAATAACAGGGAAAGTTAAAGGTGCAGTGTGTAATATGACATCATCATAAATTCTAGAAAGTTCTAGAATGCAACGCTCCCTGGGTAACCCCACCCCTTTTGAATAATAACAGAAGCTACAGTGGCCTTCAAGGACAAGAACAATTCTAAATTTTAAACAATGCACCTGATGACATTCCAACTATGACACTTTCAAGATGGCGGCACTAGGCCTTGGTCCAAAGTATGGAGAAATATGGACATATATGAGACCCTTTCTAAGGGGAAAAAAAAATATTCAAAAAATGTTTTTCAGCTATTATGCACTAAATTAAATGTACTTATGGATATTATAATTACTTTCTACAAAATCTGATAGGAAATAAAACCCAAAATTCTACACACTGCAGGTTTAAGTTAAGTTTCCTATTGTTTCGAGAATTAAATGCACATTGTTTTACTGCCCAATGGATTCCTGCTTTTCTTTAATCTGGTTTTATGTTACAGTCCTAATATCTAGCAAAGAGAGGGATGTAACAATTGTGCCAAGACATAAAAACTGAAAATTAATCTCCTGTTTAGCTGAATCCAACTCATCCCATGAATATACAGTTCAAACTCTTTCCTCGTTCACTAAATAGGTTTTTATTTTTAGGTTATGTAGCAGTTAAAAAAAGTATAATATAAAAGATGCACCGATCAACTATTTTTCAGTCCAATCCGAATTTTTATGGGATTTTCTGAAAATCTACACAGAATATTCAACGTTTACTAAATTCTTTATATCACTGTAGCCTCTGTAGCGGATGGGGACATGAAATAAAACAAACATTTGAAAGTTTAAACCATGGGCTTGAAATGTGAATCATTAGATTTGCCCTTAAGTGCATTAAAAAAAGATAAACAAAAAAATAAGAAAAATAACTGCAAATCTGTATATTTATAAATCATTGCCTTTGCCCATTGTATTATAAAAATAAAATAATGACGAGAACTGCCTTCCACGTGTTTCCATTTCAGCGAATCACGTCACATTTCATCAGTCATGTGACTTTAACACAATGACATCATACAAAACCTGCAGACATCCGGTCTTAAAGGTATATACGCGAACACATCTAAATGGGTTAAGTGACTGAATTTATTTATTTTTAAACGATCATTTTTTAGCATTTTCAAGCTTTATTAGAAAGTCCAGAGTTGAAATGGGGAGACAGAGAGAGAGAGAGAGAGAGAGAGAGAGAGAGACAGAGAGAGAGAGAGACAGAGAGAGAGAGAGAGAGAGAGAGGGGGGATGACACCATGCAGTGAACATGCGCAAACCACCGCGGAAGTGCTTGTCAGTAGGTCTTTTGCTATTTTGTTTAAAAAGGTTTTCTCCAGAATCGCCGATTACACCTTTAATAGCTGTGGAGACATTTTGTTGGAGACAGACAATGCCTTCACTTGAACCAAGCCACTAAATGTTTTGGGTGGAAAATAGTTAAATAGTTACTTTGCGGGGCGCTCCTGTGGTGTAGTGGATAGAGCACGCACCATATAGACTTGGTCCTTGTTGCAGGGTTCGAATTTGACCCATGGACCTTTACTGTAGGTCACCCCCCCCCCCTCTCTCTCTCTCTCTGTGTCTCCCAATTTCAACTCTGTATTCTCTCCTTACATCCATCAATAAAAAGTTAAAATACCTTAAAAAAAATATATGTACAGCTCTGGAAAAAAATAAAGAGACCAATCTGGATTTTTCTTCAATCTTCATCTCTTCATTACTTAAAGGGGCACTGTGTAACATTTTAAGTAATTTATTAGCTAAAATCAATAAATATCCACATTCATAAATATGTCCTCATTGGTGTAAAATCACCTCTGCCAATAATCTGAATTATCCTCCTGAGCGGAGAATTACAAATATTAATATTATATTTTCTCCATTGAGAGGGCAAGTCTTCAGGTGCATTGTTTAGAATCTAGAATAGTTCTTGTCCTTGAAGGCCACTGTAGTTCTGTTATTATTCAAAAGGGTTGGGGTTACCCAGGGAGCGTTGCATTCTAGAACTTTCTTGAAGTTTCTTGATGATGTCATATTACACACTGCACCTTTAATGGAAATGCTCTTAAAGGCCTACTTCACCGGTGGGAATATGAAGGTGTATTGAATTCTGAGATCCTATGTAGTATAAATGTGCAAAAAAAAAAAAAATCGGTTCATCCTAGCCTGAGAAAAGGCAGAAAGAGTGTTTTTTTTAACCCTATATTAATCTTACTGTGACATCACAGTAAGATAAATATAGGGTTAAAAAAAAAAATTACTTTGTAAATATTACTGTGATGTCACAGTAGGAGAAATCACAGTAATATTTACAAAGTAAGGTTTTTTTTTAACCCTATATTTATCTTACTGTGATGTCACAGTAAGATTAATATAGGGTTAAAAAAACCACTCTTTCTGCCTTTTCTCAGGCTAGGATGAACCAATTTCAATTTTTTTTGCACATTTATACTACATAGGATCTCAGAATTCAATACACCTTCATATTCAAACCGGTGAAGTAGGCCTTTAATGACAACATGTTTTTTTTTGGGGGGGGAGGGGGAAATTTGGTAGAAATGTTGTCAGCAGTAGTTTGTAGAATAAAATCAAAATGTTCATTCTACTCAAGCAAAAGCCACCAATAAATATTAAAAACAAAAGTCACTGAATATGTGGATTGGTCCAGAGCTGTATTGTGCGTTATGCTGTGCGTACTTACCCATCTCGGCCTTTGCTGATGATCTTAACCTCAAAGTAGTAAACACCGCAGGCCGCCGGGATGGGGTGTGTGGCCCGTACCGAGGCTGCATCTTTGGGGGTTTTGCCATGACCTTCAAAACACACACGAGAACCAGGGTCACACACAAATGTCTACTGGGGCTGTGTTCGCAAAAAGCCCTACTAACATTCTACTCATACTAAAAATCCTACTAAGGTCCTACTCGTACTAAAAGCCCTATTAACGTCCTACTCATACTAAAAGCCCTACTAATGTCCTACTCATACTAAAAGCCCTACTAACGTCCTACTCATACTAAAAGCCTTACTAACGTCCTCCTCATACTAAAAGCCCTACTACCGTGTGACATTACACATGGTAAAATGTATGGTTAGGATTAACAGGACAGCTGGGCCAAGGGAAGACTGAGGAAAGAAAAACCTCATTCATTATATTATAATAGTGATTTCATAAATGATAGAACGCCGGTTCCGTATGAGTGAAGTATTCCTTTTTGAACAGCCTGAATAGCAGACACAACAGCTGATATTAGAGCCCTTAGCTGAACAGAGCTACCTATGGCTAACCTGTCATCAATAACTGCTTTCAAGGGAGCCAAGTCTTCTAAGTAACTCTGGCTGAATCAGGGTATTTGACAATTGAGTGTTTCCTGTCAGTTAATTACCTAGAAATGCTACATTAGCCTAGCCACTTTCATTAGCGTTATATCTGTTCATATTCGACACACATACACGTAAATATTTATAACACCGTTTAAAATCTCCCAAAATATCTAAACTCAGTCACCATTTCACTTTAAATTATATTTATTTTATTCTAAATAGGCTTAAAGGTGCAGTGTGTAATATGACATCATCAAGAAAGTTCTACAAAGTTCTAGAATGCAACACTCCCTGGGTAACCCCACCCCTTTAGAATAATAACAGAAGCTACAGTGGCCTTCAAGGACAAGAACAATTCTAAATTTTAAACAATGCACCTGATGACATTCCAAGTATGACACTTTTAAGATGGCGGCACTAGGCCTTGGTCCAAAATATGCAGAAATATGGACATATATGAGACCCTTTTTTAAGGGAAAAAATAATAATTAAAAAAAAATGTTCAGCTATTATGCACTAAATTAAATGTACTTATGGATATTATAATTACTTTCTACAACATCTGCTAGGAAATAAAACCCAAAATTCTACACACTGCAGGTTTAATCCCTACGTTCAAATTGTTTGCACATTGCACTATTTGTTTGTTTATAACGGGGGTCACTAACAGGCGGACCGCGGTCAGGGTCCGGACCCAGACGCCGTGCTATATGGACCCGGACCTGTAGTCAATAAATTATTTAAGTAATTTAAATTTTGACGGGGCGCTTCTATTTTGACCGGCGCAGCTTTTCTAGACTTTACGGTACTGGTTTAGCGAATCAGGAAATCCACCGACCAATTGCATTCGAGTTAAGCCATCCTGCCTCCTGGTACTCAGCCAATCGAATCTGTGCATTCCCGGCTCAGTCTGGCTCACAGACAAAGAGACAGTGAGCGATCATGCGAGAGATGACAGAGTGAGAGAAGTGCAAAAATTACGAGAATTTCAGCGAAATAAGTCAGATAAGAGTGGGAAATACAGCGGTAGAGGGGTTAAAAAGACAGCGGGAGAAGGCCGATAAGACAGCGGGAGGAGAGTGAGTAGGCTACACAGCGGGAGAAGGCAGAGAAGAGTGAGAAATACAGCGAGACAGAAAAGAGAGAGTGAGCCGGAGACAGAAAAACATCTACAAATGGCGCTCTTTAAGAAGAGAAAAGTTGACAGCGAAAACAGAGCCTTCAACCCAGAATGGACAGACTCATTCATGTTCATTCTTCCAACTGGAAACACAAAACCAGTCTGTCTCATGAACATAATTAAAAGTAGCCTAAATATCGATCCAGGGTCACCTATGAGCACCTGCACATGTGCGTGAGAATGGCCCTGACATCCTTCCAGCCCAGATTTAAACTCCTGGCAGGACAAGCTAGAGCTCAGTTCTCTCACTGAACAACAGAAAGTGGGGGATTGGGATAAAAGAGGGAAAGAAAGAGAAGCTAAAACTGTTCAATTGTAATGGTGTTGAGCAGGCCCGGTTCTACGGGGGTGCATAAGCATACATTGCACCCTCAATTGAAATGTTTGCATCCTCAATTGGGGAAAGAGGACGGACTGAATTGTTCTATAAATATACTTTAAAAATATATATGTAATTGCTGTACGAAAGCCTACCAGTTCTTGCTGTAGTTTTTGCTAAGGTGCTACTCTCTCTCTCGATTTCTCTCTCGCTCGCCCGCTCGCTCACCGGCTCCGTGTGTTAGCGTCGCTCAGCGAGCAGGTGAGCGAGTTAACGAGCGATCAACAGCTGAGTTTTTTCCCCTTTTGTAAGACTAGTGAAAACCGGTCAAGGTACAATCATGTGGACTCTCTATTACCCTGATGTAGTCCTATGTGTGAATGACACAGACATAAGATTGACATGCATCATCACCAATTGCCGGCAGCACTGCATCTACTGCCCACAACAGCAACAGGAAAATAAAAAATACATTTTGTATGTAGTTTCAATTACCTACATTGTAAGTGTTACATATTCTTAGTAATGGCAGAATTTCATAAATAAAGGTTCATTTTTTAGCAAGATATTTGGCAGTAGCCCCACTAACATTAGCGAAAGCTAGTGGTCATCTGTCCCTCAGTCCAGTTGTTAAGCATCTGGCTGCTAGCAAGTTATGTTGTTTTGTTAATTTTTCTATTCATCTTAACAATATTAAATGTTGACTTTTTCTTTTATTCTTTTCCCCAGAATGCACCAGAATGCTCCGATTACATTTTAAAAACATAAAAAAAACTTCTGGGGGGGGGATACCCCCAGAACCCCCCTACAGGGGTTTAGTTCCTGACAGTTTTTTCAGAGCTTTTCAAAATCACAAAATAAAAATCCAGTATTAGACAAAGTGGGAGATTACTATGTTGAACACACATAGTGAAGTTTAGAAATGATACATTGAAATATTTCTCAAATTGCATAATTCATTTTTTTTGCACCCCTTCTAATCTCAGATGCACCCCGAGTCATTATGTTCTGCAACCGGGCCTGGTGTTGAGATATATATATTTTTGAAATTGGTTGAAACTGTCAAAACATTCACAAAGAAAAGGGGGAAACTCAAGCTGCTGCTATACTTTATTTTTCCAAAATCAATTATATATTTTATCTTTATTTTAAGATTGATATTATATTTATTTTCACCATTTTATTTTTAAATGCAGCCCTTCTTTTCTATGAAGAGATTAGTTTCAGTTGAGTCAGTTGAACCTCCTTAAATAATACATATATCTTCAGTATTATATATCTGTATAATTGTTTAAAAAAGTGAGAATAAATATTGTTGAAATGTTTTTGAATTGTTCTTTCTATATTGATCTGACAGTCAGTTGTTGATTACATGCAGACGTTGATACAACTACTGGGCTACTTCACTATATATCACACTGAATCATAACGCAAGTTAGACATTATGATGTTCCGGACCTTTGCTTGAGGACATTTTCTCTAACTGGACCTATTTGAATTTTAGTTGAATACCCCTGGTTTATAAGATAGATAGATAGATAGATAGATAGATAGATAGATAGATAGATAGATAGATAGATAGATGTGTTTTTTTAAACAATATACATTCAGGCGTTGCTGTACTGTTGTCTTGTCACATACTGTCCTTATTTCTCATCACTTGAAAGGCATCATTTAGTATTTCAAAAAAGGTGAAAATTACAGTTGGTATGTCTCTTTCTCCAATGTTTAAGTTAATTTGTTACACTTAAGTTTTTTTTTTACAGGGTTTAATGTAATACTTTAAGTTTTGGTACGGTTATAACGTGACAGTGGGGGAACGGGGTTGTTGTTTTCTTATGTAGGCTCCTACAAGACGTCAGAATTTCCTTTAGCGATCAATACAGTATCCATCCATCCATCTATATAGAAATATATAAGACATTAAACAATGTTAGGCCTTTGGGTGCACAGTGCTGTTTTAAATGATGACTCTACTCTATTTAGATGTATTTGTTATATTTCAAAAACACACAAGACAGTTAATATAGCTGTCATTATATAGAAGGTTATATCGCTCTGTTAAAACCATTACGTCAATAATATGTGTGTGTGTAGAGAGAGAGAGATAGCGAGATAGATTATATTTTAGCAGTCGAATGTTATTTGTTGTTTTCAAAAACACAAGACAGATTTTGACGGTTTCAATTTGACAGTTAATATAGCTGTCATTATATAGAAGGTTATATCGCCCTGTTAATGCCATTACGTAAATAATATGTGTGTGTGTGTGTGTAGAGAGATAGCGAGATAGCTTATATGTTGGCACTGGATACACCTCGCCAGCTGGTCGGGTTGGTTGCAAAATGTCCTCTGCCTGTCTTGCTGTTGCTGAAGCTATATTAGCTTAGCCTACTTTGTTTTTAGCCAACTAGGAGCGTTTGGTGGGACTGGTGTCTTGTACTGTTTTTTTTTTTAAATCTAAATACCTTTATAGTGCACACGGAGGTTGTTCTGGGACAGGCCGATGTAGCTGAATTTATCCTTCGGGCTCCAGGAGCGAGGCAGGGGGGTTTCTGTCTCGTTAACGGCCGGGTACAACCGTCGCAGTCGCTGGTTCAACTCCTTTTCCTGTTCGTTCAAAGTGGAGTCTCCGTGTACGACAACCGACATCAAAAACCCGCAACCCGACGATTGCCCAGACATGGCAACCACAAACGACTTGGCCTGTTGTCAAGGAAACAAGCCAAATCTCACTAAAATCCCCCTCAGTGTCAAGTTTTTTGTTTTTTTAGAGGGAGGTCGTTCGTTTGGTTGAAGGGTTGGGAGAGGGCTAACCTAGCTTAGCCTGATAGCAAGCTAACCCGAAGCTAACACGATTAGCTCGGGCTAGCGAAAAGGCAAAAGCGATCGCTAAGACTCAAGAAAGAAAAAAATGGCTAAAGTTGACATTAGCTGACACTTAGCCACGGATATAGAGACGCTGAAAATACGACTGTCCACCGCGAAATATCAGCAGAAAGTCAATTTAAAAGAGGAAAGCTACTAGAGTTAAATGCTAACGTTGGGATACACGGATCGACTCACTGTAATGAGCTCAGCTAGCAACTAGCTAGATCTTTTGTTTGTTGTCGGAGGGTTATCCGCGAATCTCATTGGCTTAGAGCCGCTCCAGTCACTTCCTATGGGAATGTGAAATATTGATTAAAAAATAAATAAATAATATTGTTAGAATATGTATACCATGTTATAGCGTACTTTAAATCAAACACAACGGTTGGTCTATTTTCGTTTATTTTTATAAATATTTTTCTTTTGTTGGTGTTTTTTTCCTTCCTTCCTTTCTTAAGAACCAATATCATTGTCCATTTCATGTATAATATCACTATTCAATGTTTACTAGGTGCATTACCACTGTGTTGTTTTGACTTATTTATTATATAAGACTGTCTTTTGGTTCACTTACTTTTGTAAACCTGTTTACATATTTTCTATACATTGTTACTTATACTTTGTTTACTATTTTACATTTGTTAACTCATTTTTTAATGTCTTTTACTCTGCTGCACAAATGCATACTTTTTATTATCATTTTAAACCCTCTTGTTTTGTTTTTATCAACTGCAAAACTGCCAAATGTATAATAATGACAACATAATTTAATTTGAAGACTGGAGTAAGAAGTCGAGAAAGACTAGATTTTCACAGTGTCTACTCCACAAGACTTATCGGTATAGTGATGAATGTGATCTTATCTTTTCAGTTAACATTGTGCTGTTTAGCATATCACCAAAGGTACCATTGATCAAAAGACCCTAAACTCATTAGCACACACTGAACTCAGAGCCTTTGTACATGGGGGTCTGGGGCGTTTTTATAGTTGCTAATCCAGCCTTGCTTGTAGAAATCAAATCAAATCAGTTTTATTTGTACAGCCCAAAATCACAAATACATTTGTCTCAGTGGGCTTTACATTTCATACAATATGATACAATATGACACCCTGCCCTTACACCCTTAGCTCGGCTGAGAAAAAACTCCCAGTAAAAACCCTTTACTGGGATTAAAAAAATTGAAGAAATCTCAGGGAGAGTCGACAGAGTAAGGGATCCCTCTCCCAGGACGGACATACTGCAATAGATGTCATAAGAATAGAATAGAATATAATAGCGTGTTTATTGCCGTATGCACAGGTACAAGACAGTACAGGTACATTGGGTAAGGTAGAATTATTGGTTTTGCCAAAAACACACTACAAAAACAATTATGATAGCATAATTTAAGTGCCAGTGAATTAATGTTAACATGTTTTTGTTTTCACTGGCTTAGTTTTAAGGTAGTCTACTGGCACTCAGAGCCTTTGTATTTGGAGGTCTGGGGCATTTTGAAAGTTGGTAATCCAGCCTTGCTTGTAAGGTAAAACACTGCCAAAACACACTGTCAAAAAAAAACACTATCATAGCATAATTAATTATAAATATAAATAATTATAGCATCATTTAAGTGGCCAGTGAATTAATGTCAACATGTTGTTTTTTTGTTTTCAGTAGCAGAGTTTACAAAGTCGTCTAGTACTGGCTAAGGGGATTTTTTTTTTTTTTATCTTTTTTTCATCTTGTTTGGCTAGCAGAGCCTGTGAAACCGCCTCACAACACTAACATGTGGGAATGTGCATTGCATCACAGAGAAGGAATCTGAAATGATGTTACGCTCCCTGTAGGGAAGTGTGTGTGTGTGTGTGTGTGTGTGTGTGTCTGCAGGGAAGCACTTGCTCTGAGTCAGATTCAAGAGTCCGTGTTTTGGAAAAAACAGGCATTGCGTTCCAATTCCCATACTTCCCTACTATTTAGTACGCCAGAAAAAGATTTAGGATGTCCCAATACATGCACGTCAATTGTAGTATGCTGAAAATACATAAATGCCCCACTAACTCTAATAGCATTTTGGAGAATTCGTCTTTATTCTTGACATTTCTCGACATAATGAAAGAAAATCTTCCTTATCTGTTTTTTTTTTCTCCAGTGGCCCTTAAACTATTCTGTACTTTAGTATGTAGTGTAGTAAAAAGAAAAAAGTATGTGATTTGGAACACAGGGTTAGAGTCCGTGTTTTGGAAAACAGAGAGAGTTGAAGGCCCAGACTGTTTATCATCAGAACAGGGGACAAACTGTTCTGGGAAAAGATCCTGAATGTTTACGGCTTCTTGACAGTGAAAAATACTCAATAGGCTTACCTCATGGAGATGCACCGACAGTGTTGTTGTAATTCCTCAGAATTCCTCATGGGGGGGCGACAGAAAATACGCACTATAACTTTAAAGTACAACAGCATTATTCTGTAACCTATACCATCTAGTTTTCAAACCTTTATTACTTTTTAGTTTACCTTATACGGTACACATTTCTACATTAACATGTGCTTAATTGATCGCAAAGTAATCTTTTATTACAAAGTTATACACACACATTGCATTACATTTGGTTACACACACACACACGCACAAACACACACACACAATGCATAGACAGTGGGAGAAACCGAGGAGGGGGGTGATATGGGGCCCACAAAAAGGTTAATCTGGTCCTCACACGATCAAATAAATTAGAATAACAGCAGGACAGTTTCATTTGATTTTAAAGTTATAAGTGCCAACACTTTATTTCATCATTTGACTAAAACATTAAGAGCTGCAAGAGTCTGTTCTGTCTGAATCATTTCATCACAATTATTATTATTTTTTGGATTTAAAAAAAAAGAGAGCACACACACACAACCGAAGAAGTGAACACAAAAACAAAAGACAAAATAAAACAAACAACTAACATGGCCGACTCTACTTTACAGGTTTTCTAAGGACTTCCAATGACTTTGTTTAAACTATAGACAAATGTTAGATAGAAAATAAAAAGTCAACGAGGTGTCATGTAGGTCCCTTCAGTACTGTTATATAGTCCAGGAAAGGCTGACATATCTGTTTAAACTTCTCTGCTTTCCCTGAAATCTCATAACAAATGTTCTCCATAATTTCATCACCGTTTTTATTGACGGAAGCAAACAGGGACAAAGATCTTCTGGAGAATCATCAGACCATTTCCAGTCATTTATTACAAACATTAACAAACTGTATAAAATGATCGATATTGACTATCAATGCAGGATTTCCCATAACTGCCCCCCCTAGTGGTTCAGGCACGACATCACCACAGACAATGAGACATGAGTAAATACAATTCACATCATTGTAGACAGAACCAAATCTGCATTAATTAAAGGTGCTACGATGAATGTCAGTTTGTGTTAATTCTAGCGCCCCCCTTTGGATAAAAGGTTAGTGTATTTACGCCAGCTGTTGTTCCTGGGTGAGCGTATACCCATGACAAAGGCATCAAGAAAAACTATATAAAAATAGCATTCTTTGCACTGATGGTCTTGTTTGCTGTTACATGTAATTTATGATCATCAGAAGAAAATTAGACTGTTTACGAAATATAAAAAAAGTTCCTTGCAGCACAAATACAAACTTAAATGTTTTTCTCACTGATTGAAGCATTATTTGCAGAACATGGACCTGCAGGAAAGTAGTAGATCGATTTGCTTGTTAGAGAGATTGATAGATTAAGAGTTCTTTGCGACATAAAACTGTAGAAATTGCAATAAAAAACTGGAAAAAATGTAGGTGTTCTAAAACTTTAACTGTTACAATTTTATTTCACGATAATACTATAATTGCAGCTATATCCTTTTTATATTTATGACTCTTCCAGAATACTCTTTCATGGGCATAATACACATCGATCTCCCTTTTTTAAACCTGCAGTGTGTAGAATTTTGGGTTTTATTTCCTAGCAGATTTTGTAGAAAGTAATTATGATATCCATAAGTACATTTAATGTGGTGCATAATAGCTGAAAACATTTTTTTGAATTATTTTTTTTCCCTTAGAAAGGCTCTCATATTTGTCCATATTTCTGCATATTTTGGACCAAGGCCTAGTGCCGCCATCTTGAAAGTGTCATAGTTGGAATGTCATCAGGTGCATTGTTTAAAATTTAGAATTGTTCTTGTCCTTGAAGGCCACTGTAGCTTCTGTTATTATTAATCAAAAGGGTTTTACCCAGGGAGTGTTGCGTTCTAAAACTTTCTAGAACTTACTTGATGATGTCATATTACACACTGCACCTTTAAGTACAGAAAAGTGTTTTTCATATTTGAGAACAACCTCCTGCTTAAAAGTGTTCAAGAACTTTTCAGGATTTTTAATTTTAAAGTTTACATTTGATACATTTCTGGTTGTGGCACAATCTATAAAAAATAAATTTGATAACCACTGTTAGATAATAAATTAGATGCACAGCTGTGAGGGACATTAAAGACCTACTTCGCTGGTGGAAATATGAAGGTGTATTGAACTCTGAGATCATATGTAGTATAAATGTGCAAAATCTTTAGAAATTGGTTCATCCTAGCCTGAGAAAAGGCAGAAAGAGTGTTTCATGGTCTCACTGTCTAACCCTATGTTTTCCCATGCGTGACATCACACATGGTAAAATGTAGGGTTAGGTTTAACAGGACAGCTGGGCCAAGGGAAGACTGAGGGAAGAAAAACCTCTTTCATTATATCATAATAGCGATTTCATAATGATAGAACGCCGGTCCCATATATGTGAAGTATTCCTTTAAATACATTTAGGGTTCTCACTACAACATCGACTAGTATAGCCTACATAACATTTAGCAGACATTTTAGCTAAATCTGTCATTTTGAGGGTAATTAGTTGACTACCTAGCTACTGTAAACAAAGCACAAATGAACATGTATAATAAAGAACAGCTCTAAACTACGAGCTACACTTGTAATGTGTACATAATGTTCTTGCTCTATTCTCCAATAAAGAAAAGAACATGTACAGTACGTGGTCAGTTACACAGTAACATCCCCATTAGTTCATTCTGGAGATCCATTGTCAAGCACAAGGCCGCAATGCATTTAGTTGATATTTCGTGTGTGTTTGTGTGTGTTGTTGTTGTTGTTGTTGTGTGTGTGTGTGTGTGTGTGTGTGTGTGTGTGTGTATGTGAGAGAGAGAGAGAGAGAGCGATAGAACTCTGACAGAAATATTATTAATATTGTTAATATTTCAACATTTTAAAGCACATATCCTACCATTCTAATTAATATTAATTGTATATATTTATTATATTATTATATTAAATTAATGATTCCATGTCTGTTTAGGTCTTCTTTAGTTTGGGACAATATCAAAATATTTGAATATTGTGGGGGTGGATTTTTTCCCCTCAAAATATATTATGATTACAGCCTTGGTCAAACACATTAAACACAAACTGCATTGATCTGGTGCCATTACGTCGGTATGCAGTCCCACAGCTCATGACAAATGCACTGGCAGAACCCATACACCATAATCAAGACAAGGCTAGCAGGAACCAGGCTAACCAGTAGCACTCCTATGGTGGTCCTCTGCATTATGAGTAAGTAGACCCCCATGGGCAGCGAAGTGAAATACAGCAGCCCCAAAACCCACACTAAAACCCGGGCAGACGTTTGACAAAGTAGGGCCGCACAGTTCCACACAGTCCACCGCTGGGTGATTGAAGCCATGGAGTCCAGGCTGGATGATCGGTAGCCCAGGTTGGGTGCTCGTGAGTGGGGTTGGTGGGGTTGATAGGAGGGTAGGTGGTGGTGGGTGGATGTAGACAGCTGTGGCGGAGGCTCCATTATAGTTATGACCACAAAGTTAGGCGAGCCGCGGATAGACGAGTAGGTTGAAGGCGAGGAAGGGGATGTCACAACAGGTTGGCTGCTACCTGTTGGTGTTAAGATTAGTTTATTTATTTTGGTCGATCAAATAGATACACAACTACACACACATTGCATATACAGCCCTGAAAACAATTTAAGAGACCAGTCTGGATTTTTCTTAAATCTTCATCTCTATATTATTTATTATAAATGCTCTAAAATTACTATATTTTTAAATTAAATCATGTTTTGGAGGTAAAAAAGAATATATAATTCTGGCCACCACTGTATTTACCATAAGATAAAAACACAAAAAAACTAAGTTGTCATCTGAATTAAACATTGACAGTCTCATTAATAGTAGAGTGGATAAGTGCCTATTTTTGTCAGAATCTTTCAGTTGATGATACAAGCGTGAAAATTGGCCTGAGAAGTCTCCATGGGAACACTGGACGAAGAACATTGCCCTAGACATTTGAAATCGTGAATTTATTAAATGTTTTTGCCTCTGACAGTTTTCCTGTCAAGTTACCCATGTAGACTGCTCATGCCAATGTTCACGCTTGTATCACACATTTAAAGATTGTAGCACTTATCTGCTCCACTATTAAGATGACGTCAACTTGACTTAAAGGGGGAGTCAGCGGTTCGACAGAGCACAAATCACTTTCTGTCAAAACCAGTGAATATCTCCTCACTATCTGTCAGTACTGTGTATGTGCACTGAAAAGAAAATCTGGTGTTAATACACAGCTTAGGCTCTGTAAACTGGTATGTTGTTAACTAAGGGTGTGTAATCAAAGGGGGCCCACCATACTAGCTATAGCAACATGCCCGTTTACTGAGCCTATAGGATGTGTATTAACATTGGATTTTTCTCCACAAACACACAGCGGACCGTGAGGAAATATTCACAGATTTTGACAAAAAGTGATTTTGACCATACGCATTCTCCAGACTCACTGACTCCACCTTTAAAACAATCCACTAAAGGTGTCAAACGTACAGCTCTGGAAAAATGAAGAGACCACTCCAAATGTTCAGTGTCTCTCGTTTTACTCTTTATAGGCATATCTTTCAGTAGAATGAACATTTTGGTTTTATAATATAAACTACTGACAACATTTCTACCAAATTCCAATACATTTTTTGTCATTGAGAGCATTTTCACTAAGTTATGTAGAGATGAAGATTAAGGAAAAATCCAGACTGGTCTCTTATAAACGTACACACCTGTTAGAGAGCTGAGGCGCTTGGGGCTTAGTAGTAATTCTTCTTGGTGACTGTAGTGGCGGTTCCTTTGATTCCTGCTTTGAAGAGCCAGCGTCGCCACCATGTTACAGTCATCCGGCAGACTGCTCACCGCTTCACCTGGCAGGCTGGTGACGTAGCGACAGAACGGGCACACGAGCGCGTCCGGAGGCGACTCACCCAGATCCAATATCTTCGCCAGGCATTTGGCGCACAGACGGTGGCAGCACTCGAGCACTTTGGGCCTACGACCTCCGAGATTGTACGCATAGTAGCAGATTTTACACTCCAGTTCTTCCGTGGTGAGAATGTCCACATAGCCACAACCATTGCCACCTCCGCTATCGTCTGTCCCATGTAAATCAATCATCTTTTTTTTTCACACACACCCACACACACACAGGGGTTTGATTCAGAAGTAAAATCCAGTCAAAAAAAGTTTGGGTCCAGGTTGGGTGGAAATTGACGAGGCAAGTTCCCCATAGATGTAAACGCTGTCCACTCGAATGAAGGTCTAGGGTTCATTGTGTCCGTCCAAATAGGCTCTTCTGCAGTGTATGTATACGTTTGTGTGTGTGTGTGTGTGTGTGTGTGTGTGTGTGTGTGTGTGTGTGTGTGTGTGTGTGTGTGTGTGTGTGTGTGTGTGTGTGTGTGAGAGAGAGAGCAAGAAAGATTTGGGAGTTGGTGTGGGAAGTCCCTTGGTAGCTGTGGCCTCTGAGCAGTTGGGGTACTGGTGCTTCGTTTGGGGCAACGAAACATTTTTTTTTTCAAAGGCCGCATGAAAAAAAGAAAGAGAAAGTGAGAGAGACTGAAAGAAAGAGGGAAAAAGAGAGAGAGGGAGGGAGAAAGAGAGATATAGAGAGAAAGTAAGAGAGAGAAAGGGAGAGAGAGAGATAGAGGGAGAAATAGAGAGAAAGAGAGAGAGAGAGATAACTGTTAACACAGCATTAGAAGAGAACAAACACAGACAAAGCAAAGCCTGTACAAACCAGAGCTGGAATTTTCGAGCCTGATCTTTTTGTTGCTCAGTGAAATTCAGTCCAATTAGTGGCTGGCACACACACACACACACACACACGCACACACACACACACACACACACACACACACACACACACACACACACACACACACACACACACACACACACACACACACACACACACAGTCACACACACACACATGCTGTGAGTGTGCATGCAATAAATTAGAGTTTATTTGTGTCTTTGTGTGAGTGCATGCTTGAAAACCTATGAATGAGTTTGTGTGTGTGTGTGTGCATGTGTGTGTGTGTCTGTGTCTGTGTGTGTGTGTGTGTGTGCGTGTGTGTGTGTGCGTGTATGTGTGTGTGTGTGTCAGTGTGTGTGTCTGTGTGCATGTGTGTGTGTGTGTGTGTGTATGTGTCTGTGTCTGTGTGTGTGTGTGTATGTGTGTGTGTGTGTGTCTGTGTGCATGTGTGTGTGTGATTGTTCTCTGCACAGTCTTTTGTATCACTAAGTGCATGACTTTTTTTCTCCATAGATTTTTTTTGTGAAAATCTTCCTGGAAGTTAGTACTCATCCGGGCATTTCTCGCGTACACAAACTCGCATACACAACCGTCACATACTCAAATTGACGTCAAAATTAGTATGAGTAGGACGTTAGTAGGGCTTATTTCGAACACAGCCCAGGTGTGTATGCATGTGTTTGGAGAATATTGGCGGACTGGCGTGGAGTGACAGAGTGGAAAGTGGAATAAATTACAAATGTACATATTGCATATATTTGTTATTATATTTAACATTGTTCTATTACATGCACAGTATCCTATTTTACTACATTTATTATTTGTATTGCTATTTCTCCATGTACAGCATTGTTGTTGTTTTTGTTTGTTCGGAGTCCCATTAAACCTGCAGTGTGTAGAATTTTGGCTTTTATTTCCTAGCAGATTTTGTAGAAAGTAATTATAATATCCATAAGTACATTTAATTTGGTGCATAATAGCTGAAAATTTTTTTTTGAATTATTATTTTTTCCCTTAGAAAGGGTCTCATATATGTCCATATTTCTGCATATTTTGGACCAAGGCCTAGTGCCGCCATCTTGAAAGTGTCAAAGTTGGAATGTCATCAGGTTCATTGTTTAAAATTTAGAATTGTTCTTGTCCTTGAAGGCCACTGTAGCTTCTGTTATTATTCTAAAGGGGTGGGGTTACCCAGGGAGTGTTGCATTCTAGAACTTTGTAGAACTTTCTTGATGATGTCATATTACACACTGCACCTTTAAAAGCTTCAGTCTAATGCAAACAGTCACTTACTTATCATTATCATATCAACAATATTCTACATGAAGATATATACACTCACCGGCCACTTTATCAGGTAGGCTACATCGGTTACATTTTTGTTAACACACACAGTATAACTTATCAGCCAATCACATGGCAGCAATGCAATGTATTTATTCATGTAGCTACAGCTCCGGAAAAAATGAAGAGACCACTCCAAATGTTCAGTGTCTCTTGTTCTACTATTTATAGGCATATGTTTGAGTAGAATGAACATTTTGGTTTTATAATATAAACGACTGAAAACATTTCTACCAAATTCACTTTAAAAATATTGTCATTGAGAGCATTTTCAATAAGTTATCTAGAGTTGAAGATGTAAGAAAAATCCAGACTGGTCTCATAAATTTTCCCGGAGCTGTATAACTTATCAGCCATGGCAGCAACTGAATGCATTTAGTCATGTAGATATATAAGAGATAGCACAAACAAATTACGTCACGATGAGATAAATCTTCACGTGCACACGCCCACGCACACAAAGGCTGACGTCAATGAGTTGAACCACAACAGAATTAATAAGCTGCTGAAGTCTGGAGCTTCAAGTTAGAAAACATCAGACAGCGAAAAATGCCAGTTCGGTCCTTCACAATAAAAGTAATACTTGATCGCTCAATGAAATGCAATGGAATATACAACTCTGAAAAAAAGTTAAGAGACAACTCCAAATGTTCAGTGTCTCTTGTTTGACAATTTATAGGCATATTTTTGAGTAGATTAGAATGAACATTTTGCTTTTGTAGGCCTAGGCCTACTATAAACTACTGACAACATTTCTACCAAATTCCAAAAAAAAAATGTCATTAAGAGCATTTTCAATTAGTCATGTAGAGATGAAGAGAGAGAGAGAGAGAGAGAGAGAGACAGACAGACAGACAGACAGACAGACAGACAGACAGACTGGCAAAGAGAGAGAGAGAGGGAGACACACACACAAACACGCTGTCTTATTCTGAAAAACCCAAACACCAATACCATTACCGTAAACTTGACCGGTAGCGTTAACTTGACACCGATCTATCTCTGTTGGGAGAAGCGGAGCGCTGTGGATCGGACGGGGGCCCCGGTTGTATTCCAATGCTGGGGAACCAGGAACCAGGCGGCGGCGGGGGGTCGAGGCAGGCTCAAGCCGGCGAAGAGAGCTCATCCCCCGGCCAAGCTCCTGCTGGGTGTCGGTGTCGCCTCCTCAGCCTGGTGGTCAACTGGAGACAGAGACCATGCAGGACTTCGGCGCTGTTTGCGGCAGCCAATACGGTGTTATGGTAAGGCAGCATCATGACTCAGGGATCTTAGGATATCACACACAGAGCCGTTATCAATTAAATCGAGACACTGCACGCGAATAGGGTAAAATATTTAACTTATACAGCTCTGGAAAAAATTAAGAGACCACTCCAAATGTTCAGTGTCTCTCGTTTTACTATTTATAGGCATATGTTTGAGTAGAATGAACATTTTGGTTTTATAATATAAACTACTGACAACATTTCTACCAAATTCCAATACATTTTTTGTCATTAAGAGCATTTTCAATAAGTAATGTAGAGATGAAGATTCAAGAAAAATCCAGACTAGTCTCCGGAGCTGTAGATATTGTGATAACACTTCGCCAGTTGATTACGTATACGTACATTAAAATAATAATTTTTTCTATAATTTTTTTAAATATTCGAATAAATATGTTAATTTAGCATTATCTATAGGTAATTATGTGTGAATGTCATCTCTTTAAAAATCTAGATGTTCATATATGGGTCTACAGTTTTTAAAGAACTGATTTTAGATACAGCTTTCATTTTATTTTATAGATTTAAAAAAAATACCATGTACAGGTCTTAAAAATACATTTTCGACCTGTTTTTAATATTTATTTATTATTATTCTTCCGGACAATTACACACAATACATAATTTTCTCATTGCATATTCATACATATTACTTTGTGTTATCGTCTGAAGGGAAGCAGGAGAAGCCAAAGGCTTATCGAATATGAAAATGTATCAAAATTAACCCTAGACAATTGACAACATATGAACAAATCCTTCTGTAATTACCTTCAGAATAGTGCTGAGAATGATTATGGAAAGTTAAGTTTTAGCTCTCCCCCCCAAAAAAAAGCCCACATTCGTTGAACAACACTCCTCATACAACGTGATCTAAAACATTTCTCTACAATGTTTTAAAGGTGCTGCGAGGAACTTTTTGTTTTGTTTTGTAAATTGCTTTATGTCCAAAAAAAAAATTAAAAAGATACAACGTAATATGTCTGATGGCATTGCAACCTCTGTTTTAAGATAGATACTTTAATTTGCCATCGCATTTCATACAACAAACAAATAAGCATCTTAAATATATATATACATACAGTGTATATAATATATAATAAATACTCTAAAAAAACAGACAAACATGTTTAAATACAGTAAAACACAACAGTTAAACTTATTACACACATTTTGTTTGTCCATAGTTGTGTGGCCTTCAGTCCTCTCCGAGCCTTCAGCCTCCTGGCCGTCCTATTGGCTCTGCTGGTCGTCACGGTGACTGCCAGGGACATCGCTAAGTCCAGATCCACAGGTAACAGACATCCCAACACCTTCTATATCACTATATCTATATTACTGTATCTATATCACTATATCTATATTACATTAGCCTACATTACATTTTATTTAGCTTTTATCCAAAGCGACTTCGATTAAGTGCATTCAACCATGAAGGTACAAACTCAGAACAACAAGAATCACGTCAGTTATAGCTTCAAATAAACCAAAGTGCCACACTTAAAGGCCTACTTCACCTGTGGGAATATGAAGGTGTATTGAATTCTGAGATCATATGTAGTATAAATGTGCAAAAAAAAATTGAAATTGGTTCATCCTAGCCTGAGAAAAGGCAGAAAGAGTGTTTTATGGTCTCACTGTCTAACCCTACATTTCTCTTACTGTGACATCACACAGGATCTCAGAATTCAATACACCTTCATATTCCCACCGGTGAAGTAGGCCTTTAAGTGCTACATGGAGGCGTAACAAGTGCAAAATGTAGGCCTATTTATTGTTTAATGTTTTTTCCTAGTCAAAGTGCAGTCTGAAGAGAGGTGACTTGTCTTGCTGAAGGACACAATGGTAGAGATGGTGGGCACCATAGATGTATTAGCACCCACCACTAGTTTTTTCAGCGACCTCATGGTTACTGGGAGGAGGAACCAGAGACATCATGGTTACTGGGAGGAACCAGAGACCTCATGGTTACTGGGAGGAGGAACCAGAGACCTCATGGTTACTGGGAGGAGGAACCAGAGACCTCATGGTTACTGGGAGGAGGAACCAGAGAGCTCATGGTTACTGGGAGGAGGAACCAGAGACCTCATGGTTACTGGGAGGAGGAACCAGAGACCTCATGGTTACTGGGAGGAGGAACCAGAGACCTCATGGTTACTGGGAGGAGGAACCAGAGACATCATGGTTACTGGGAGGAGGAACCAGAGACCTCATGGTTATTGGGAGGAGGAACCAGATACCTCATGGTTACTGGGAGGAGGAAGCAGAGACCTCATGGTTACTGGGAGGAGGAACCAGAGACCTCATGGTTACTGGGAGGAGGAAGCAGAGACCTCATGGTTACTGGTCGGCCACTTTTCCTCTAGGGTCTCGGCCATCCTACCATCCTACATGACAAATGGGCTTGTTTCATAACCTGTCAACAATTATAACTTCTCCTATGAATATTTTATTTTTATTTTAACAACTGCCTTTTCTTTTTAGTAGCCATTTTGACCACTATCTCTATCATTATGGGTTTTTTTCTGATGATGTGAACTACTCTGTGATGATGAATAATATATTTGTTCTTTTCCACAGGAGCTCACTTATGGCGCAGCATGACTGCAAGGTAGGACACTGAACTCTGAAGGGCGTGTGTGTGTGTGTGTGTGTGTGTGAGACTGTGTGTGTGAGACTGTGTGTTAGAGAGTTTGTGTGTGTGTGTGAGACTGTGTGTTTGTGTATTTTTAAGACTGTCTGTGTGTTTGACAGAGCTTGTGTGTCTGTGTGTGTTTGTGTGTGTTTCTGACAGTGTGTGTGTCTGAGACTGTGTGTGTGAGACTGTGTGTGAGACTGTGTGTGTGTGTGTGTGCTGTCGGGCAGTGAATTGAGACATCTGAGATCTCATTCTGGAGGGAATCTTCTTATCGGTTGAGTGAACAGTTGGTGCGCAGGGTTGAAGCTTTTTGCAAAACTAAACAAATTACGTGATTTCACTTATTTAGGACTGTCAGCAGGCTAGCTAATTAGCTTAGCTACAGGATAGCGTGGTTAATTTGAACTCAGGAGATCAGTTATTTAAATTAACTAAATCAATATAAACTAATAAGACTAGACTTTATTTGTTTTCTAATAAATCACTTTTTGTGCAAATCAGTGAATTTCTCCTCTTGATCCGCTACCTGTCCATTGTGTGTGCGCGCTGAAAAAAAGACATTGTTAATACACAGCCTAGGCTCTGTAAAAGGCATGTTGCTAGATACGTGGGCCCCCTTTGTTTATATACCAGTTTACAGAGCCTAGGCTACAGTATGTATTAACAGTGGATATTTTTTTTCAGTTTCTGTAGCAACAGGTAGCGGATCATGAGGAGATATTCACTGATTTTGACAAACACTACGGAGGGGTTCAGAGCGCAGGGTCAGCCATAGTACAGCGCCCCTGGAGCAGTTTGGGGTTAAGTGTTTGTTAGAGATGGTGGGCACCGTAGATTTATTAGCAGCCACTACTAGTATAAACTTTTATTTCTATGTAGGAAGTAGGAGTATGTTAACTGCTGGTAACCGTGATTACGTTCCTGGAGAAAAGTGATTTTACTTGGTGCAGTTTCAAGTCTGTTCTCTTTCAGATTCTGGGTCAACTTGGGATAAACGCAGCAGCTATGATGATGTAATGTTTTGTTCCTTAGTTCAACAACAAATCACTCTGTATTTCGCACACACACACACACACATGGCCAGGCCATCTTTGTAATTAAGAATTTGTTATTAATGGCCTGCCTGTTTAAATAAAGTTTTTTAAAAAAGTATATAAAAAAAAAGACGAATCTGGATTTTTCTTAAATCTTCATCTCTACATAACTTTATGGAAATGCTCTTTAATGACAAAATTTTTTGGGGGAACTTGGTAGAAATGTTCTCAGTACTTTATTTTATAAAACCAAAATATTCATTCTACCCAAACATATGCCTATAAATAGTCAAACGAGAGAGACTGAACATTTGGAGTGGTCTCTTCCTTTTTTCCAGAGCTGTCTTTTTCTGAGAGAAAACTCAACCTGAACTTCTACCACTAGACTGCTGTGAAGCTACAGAACCAATTGATCCCAAATCACCGTGTCTAATCTAATTCTCTCCAAGCCCAAAACCATGTGAGGTCTCATACAATAAACAGATAGTTTCAAGTCACAAATTACCCTAACCCTAACCCTTACACGCTCACCTTGTGTGTTATGTTGACAGATTAGTCCACTAATTGAGATGGGGTATGAGAAGGACACTATAGGGGGAAAAGAACTGTGAGCTTTTTGGATAATAAAGTCTGAATATTGCAAGATTTCTGTCTATGTCGGAGTAAACACGTGGGTGCAGTCTGATACAATCCTGTTTACTGTACCTTGAAGTACAAAAACACTTTCCTATCCACAAACCGTTTTATTTTATTAATCTGCCATTTTTTTTTTTACGTTTTTTGGACCTTTTAGCTCCAATAAAGGGAAATCTTAAATTATCGCGGCCGTTTACTTTTTCAAATTGATGTACATTTTTTGTTTTTCTACGAAACTTTAGCTTCCTGAAATGGAATGGACACAAAGTCAGTCTTTGACATTTTTCCTTCTCGTAGTATGGACAAATGGAAAGCACACATTGCATATTTATAGTCCATGTTTCCTGTTTGATTTACACTTATAACCCTGCATTCCAAATCGCATACTTTTCCCTTTTACCATACTACATACTAAATCATGCTGGTTTCTATACTTAGAAATGCAATTGGATGTATCAGGGCATCCCGGTATTTTTTGGCATACTTCATTTGACATGTGTTTATTGGGACATCCTTACCCTGCGTTCCAAATCACCTACTTTTTCTTTTTACTACACTACATACTAAAGTACAGAAGAGTTTTAGGACCACAGGAGAGAAAAAAAAAATCAGATAAGGAAGATTTTTTCATTATGTCGAGAAATGTCAAGAATAAAGACCAATACTCCAAAATGCAATTGGAGTTAGTGGGGCATTTATGTATTTTCAGCATGCAACAATTGACATGCGTGTATTGGGACATCCTTATTCTTTTTTCTGGCATACTTAAAGGCCTACTTTACCGGTGGGAATATGAAGGTGTATTGCATTCTGAGATCCTATGTAGTATAAATGTGCAAAAAAAAAATTGTGATGTCACAGTAAGAGAAATGTAGGGTTAGACAGTGAGACCATAAAACACTCTTTCTGCCTTTTCTCAGGCTAGGATGAACCAATTTAATTTTTTTTTGCACATTTATACTACATAGGATCTCAGAATTCAATACACCTTCATATTCCCACCGGTGAAGTAGGCCTTTAATAGTATGGAAGTATGGGTATTGGAACACAGGGACAATAATCCCTTCTCTCATGTGTATGTGACTGATTTTTACCACTGGGTGGCGCCTGATATCTGCAGTGATCCAAATCCAGGTATTAAAATCAGATCAGAACTCATAGGAGGTGCATCTCTAGTCTCTAGTACGAACCTCTTTGAAATCTTGTTTTGAACATAGTTATATTATGTTTTGAACCTTGGGAGGGACTGCACAGTCACAATAAGAAAAGAGTCAAATGAATGTTAGTTTAGTACTTGGTCGCCTGGTTTGTGACAGTTGTTTGTGCGAGTTTCTGTGAGTGTGTGTGTGTGTGTGTGATTTTTTGTGTGTGTGTGTGTGTGACACTGGTCACCTAGTTCACACTCTCGTCCCCATTTTAAAAGAAATGGAGTGTGTGTGTGTGTCTGTCACTCGATGCCACTGCGAGTCCAGAAGGCTTGTTCTGGAGTCAGTGGAGGTGACAGGGATTTGTGGGCGCCAGGCTGGATGCAACTAGCCTGGCACCGCCCGCCTACACACTTCCGCTTAATTTGAATTTCCCTTCAGTAGTCAGTCTGGGTTTGCGGTATATTAGTGGGTTCTCTCCAGCCAGATTTCTGCCGGTCCAATCAGCGAACAGAAGGAGTGGCTCAGAAATTGGTGCAAGACATACAGTATCTCACAAAAGTGAGTACACCCCTCACATTTCTTCAAATATTTCATTATATCTTTTCATGGGACAACACTGAATAAATGACACTTTGATACAACGTAAAGTAGCGTGTGTACAGCTTATATAACAGTGTAAATTTACTGTCCCCTCAAAATAACTCGACACACAGACATTAATGTCTAAACTGCCGGTTACAAAAGTGAGTACACCCCTGAGTTAAAATGTCCAAATTGGGCCCAAAGTGTCAATATTTTGTGTGGCCACCATTATTTTCCAGCACTACCTTAACCCCCATGGGCATGGAGTTCACCAGAGCTTCACAGGTTGCCACTGGAATCCTCTTCCCCTCATTCATGACAACATCACGGAGCTGGTGGATACTGGAGACCTTGCGCTCCTCCATCTCCTGTTTTAAGAAGCCCCAAAGATGCTCAATAGGGTTTAGGTTTGGGGACATGCTTGGCCAGTCCATAACCTTTACCCTCAGCTTCTTTAGCAAGCCAGTGGTCGTTAGGAGGTGTGTTTGGGGTCGTTATCATGCTGCAATACTGCCCTGCGGCCCAGTTTACGAAGGGAGGGGATCATGTTCTGCTTCAGTATGGCACAGTACATGTTGGTATTCAATGAACTGTAGATCCCCAGTGCTGGCAGCACTTATGCAGCCCCAGACCATGACACTCCAACCACCATGCTTGACTATAGGCAATACACACTTGTCTTTGTACTCCTCACCTGTTTGCTACCACACACTCTTAACACTATCTGAACCAAATAAATGTGTCTTGGTCTCATCAGACCACAGGACATGGTTGCAGTCATCCATGTCCGTAGTCTGCTTGTCTTCAGCAAACTGTTTGTGGGCTTTATTTTGCATCATCTTTAGAATAGGCTTCCTTCTCGGACGACAGCCATGCAGACCAGTATGATGCAGAGTGCGGCGTATGGTCTGAGCACTGACAGGTTGACCCCCCACCCCTTCAAGCCCTGCAGCAATGCTGGCAGCACTCATACGTCAATTTTCCAAAGCCAACCTCTTGGTATGACGCTGAAAACGTGCACTCAACCTTCTTAAACTGGGCTGCAGGGCAGTATTGCAACATGATAACGACCCCAAACACACCTCCAAGATGACCAGTGGCTTGCTAAAGAAGCTGAGGGTAAAGGTGATGGACTGGCCAAGCATGTCCCCAGACCTAAACCCTATTGAGCATCTTTGGGGCTTCTTAAAACGGGAGATGTAGGAGCGCAAGGTCTCTAATATCGACCAGCTCCGTGATGTTGTCATGAATGAGTGGAAGAGGATTCCAGTGGGAACCTGTGAAGCTCTGGTGAACTCCATGCCCAAGAGGGTTAAGGTAGTGCTGGAAAATAATGGTGGCCACACAAAATATTGACACTTTGGGCCCAATTTGGAAATTTTTTCTTAGGGGTGTACTCACTTTTGTTGCCTTCAGTTTAGACATTAATGGCTGTGTGTTGAGTTATTTTGAGGCGACAGTAAATTTACACTATAATACAAGCTGTACACTGACTACTTTACATTATATCAAAGTGTCATTTCTTCAGTGTTGTCCCATGGAAAGATATAATGAAATATTTGAAGAAATGTGAGGGGTGTACTCACTTTTGTGAGATACTGTACGTCACGACCAAACGGTATGCGATGGTCCATTGTCCAGGTCATGGGCATCTCACACAAGACAAAATTCAAGTTAGATAGACTGAATGCAATGTTTTGGAATCAGTATCGGAGAATGCTCCAGTGTTAATACACAGCCTAGGCTCTGTAAACTGACTGATGTTGCTAGCTACAGTGGGCCCCTTTGTTTACATACCCGTTTACAGAGCCTACACTGTGTATTTACGCCAGATACACAGTAGGGACAGGTAGTGGATAGTGAGTGAGTCACTGATTTTGACAAAAATTTGTCAACAAGCTTTCTCCAGAATCGGCTGACTTCCCCTTTAATATCTCTCTTTACCCTTTTCCTTATCCTCTCTGTCTGTGTGTCTCTCTGTGTGTCTGTCTGTCTGTATGTCTTACCGTCCGTCCGACTGTCTGTCTATCGGTCTCTCTCTCTTCCTCTGTCTGTGTGTGTGTGTGTGACTGTATGAGTCCGTGTGTGTGTGTGTGTGTGTGTTTGTGTGTGACTGTATGAGTCTGTGTGTGACTGTATAAGTCTGTGTGTGTGTGTTTGTGTGTGACTGTATAAGTCTGTGTGTGTGTTTGTGTGTGACTGTATGAGTCTGTGTGTGTGTGTGTGTGTGTGTGTGTGTGTGTGTGTGTGTGTGACATTTGGCCAGCAGGGTGGGATTGTGTTGTCGTCACCTGTCCTGGTCTGTCAGACATGCCTCTGTGGGTAATTGTACATCAGCTCAGAGGAAGTCTCCGGCTCAGGCTCGTCAGAGATTAGCTGTTGACCCAAAATGTGAACTGACAGCTGGGATGTGTGAACAAACAGTGTCCCTGCCTCTTGTTATTGTGTGTGTGTGTGTGTGTGTGTGAGTGTGTGTGTGTGTGTGTGGTTGTGTGTGTGTGTGTTTGAGTGTCTGTGTGTGTGTGTGGTTTTGTGTGTGCATTGACATATATATCTACACATCATGTTCAGTTTTATAGGTCAACCAAGTGGGTGACTTTGACACAAATACCATCCTCTTATAACTATGGCTAAGAACGCTATCTTGCCCTTGTAGTTATTATTGTTTTTCCTTGACATAATTTTAAACAAGTTACTTTATACTTATTATTCGGGGCGACCGTGGCTCAGGTGGTTAAGCAGGTTGGCCAATGATCCAAGGGTTGGCGGTTCAATCCTCGCTCTGCCACCTGTCTCATGGTTGTTGTGTCCTTGGGCAAGACACTTCACCCACCTTGCCTCGTGTGAATGTGTGTGACTGCTGTATGTTTGAGGTGGTGGTCGGAGGGGCCGTAGGCGCTGAATGGCAGCCACGCTTCCGTCAGTCTGCCCCAGGGCAGCTGTGGCTACTATGGTAGTTTACCACCACCAGTATGACTGTGTGTGAATGAATGGAACCTGGAACCCTGTAAAGCGTCTTTGAGTGCCTTGAAAAGCGCTATATAAATCCAATCCATTATTATTCATTATTATTAAATGTTACTTACTCTTATCAATTCGTTTTTTTGATCCATTTTAGTATTTCTATTATTTCTGTTATTATAATTATTATTAAACAGTTTAAAGCTGTATTTGGTAACTTCTGTTGCCCTCATTAGGAATTCTGAGTAATTACAACAACACTGTCGGTGCATCAACATGAGGCAAGCCTTCAAGTGATGAGGCATGGATTTTATACCTTCTGCTGTATGTCCAAGTTTTTTCTTAGCAGTAGAATCAACAACTGAAACATTTCTTGGGATTTTTCTGAGCTCCTGCACCAGTGTCAGGGGGGGAGGGACAACAGTTTGTAAACGCTGCCATACTGAGAAATACAGAGAGAGTTTTTGTGGAGCTGATAGGCTTTATTAACTTTGTGTCAACTCATGTGGCGATGGTTTTGAATATAACGGACATTCATTTATATGAAAAAGTTACCGATATAGCTTAAGATGTGTTGTAATCAATGTATAGCACGTCTTAGAACTGAATCTGATTGGTTTGAACGGTGCTATATAAATACATCATGATTATTTGATTGACATGTGATGATGATACCGTGATACATCATTCCTTCATGTGGACGAGCGTCGCGTGATTTTAAATAGATTTTTGTTTTTTTATTGCTTTGAGGAAGGAGTCGCTGTGCTGCTGTTTGTGCCCACAACAAATACAGTGTCTTAAGAGTTGTGAAACCTGAGTGCAGTGTGTGTGTGTGTGTGTAAGAGTGTGTGTGTGTTTGTGACAGTGAGTGTGTGAGAGTGTGTCTGTGAGTGTGTGTTTATGATTACTGTGTGTGACAGTGAGTGTGTGAGAGTGTGTGTGTGAGTGTGTGTTTATGATTACTGTGTGTGTGTGTGTGAGACAGTGAGTTTGTGTGCGTGTGTGTGTCTGTTTGGTGTGTGTTAGTGTGTGTGTGTGTGTCTGTTAGTGTGTGTTCGGTGTGTGTTAGTGTGTGTGTGTGTCTGTTCGGTGTGTGTTAGTGTGTGTTCGGTGTGTGTAGGTGACTCAGCTGTCTCTCCACTGATTCAGAGGTGCAACATGAAGCAGGTCTAGCCAATCAGATCACTTGACACGTAAGGGGGTGTGCGTCAGAGCGAGGCCTCTGATTGGTCGAAATGCCAGCTGGTAGAAAACAACACAACAAACCAGTCACCAGTGTTTCATCACAGTCAAATGACGTGATCACGTGACATACAAACAAGCGTCATAGAGTCGACGTGTTTGAGATGATTGGGATTTTTCAGGTTCAAATCGCACACTTAAAGGAATACTTCACCCGTACGGAACCGGCGTTCTATCATAAAATCGCTATTATAATATAATGATTGAGGTTTTTCTTCCCTCAGTCTTCCCTCCGTCTTCCCTTGGCCCAGCTGTCCTGTTAATCCTAACCCTACGTGTGATGTCACATGTAGGAAAATGTAGGGTTAGACAGTGAGACCATAAAACACTCTTTCTGCCTTTTCTCAGGCTATAGGATGAACCGATTTCTAAAATGTTTGCACATTTATACTACATGGAACCTCAGAGTTCAATACACCTTCATATTTCGGTGAAGTAGGTCTTAAAAGACATCGTATACATTTTTTGTGTGTTGCTGGTAACACGTTGAAATCTGGTTCGACCAAGTGTGTTATGTCATAAGGAAATGATTCATTTAAAGCTGCAGTGTGTAGAATTTTGGGTTTTATTTCCTAGCAGATTTTGTAGAAAGTAATTATAATATCCATAAGTACATTTAATTTAGTGCATAACAGCTGAAAAAAATGTTTTGAATTATTTGTTTTTCCCTTAGAAAGGGTCTCATATATGTCCATATTTCTGCATATTTTGGACCAAGTCCTAGTGCCGCCATCTTGAAAGTGTCATAGTTGGAATGTCATCAGGTGCATTGTTTAAAATTTAGAATAGTTCTTGTCCTTGAAGGCCACTGTAGCTTCTGTTATTATTCTAAAGGGGTGGGGTTACCCATGGAGCGTTGCATTCTAGAACTTTGTAGAACTTTCTTGATGATGTCATATTACACATTGCACCTTTAAGACTAGACAATGCAGGTGAATAGGGGGTCAACATTTGAACTTATATATACACACACACCGTCATTAAACTAGCCGGTTGATTACATTCAAAAATATAAAGTTTGGCCAATATCTAACTCATTATTTTACCCGTCTTGTTTTACCACGACATCTCTAATGTCCTTTGTCCCCAATATTATGTTTACCATAAGGCTGAACATGGACAATAAATAAAGAAATACGTTATGGTTTTAAAAGTTATTACTTCATCAATAAACAATGCAGTTTATAGGAAACACTGTCGTCAGCACACAAACAATATTGTGTCAAGACAGTCAAACACTTCCTTCTCGTCTGTCACAAGAGGAGGCGTGTGTGTGTGTGTGTGTGTGTGTGTGTCTGTGTGTGTGAGACAGTGTGTGTTTGCGTGTGTGTTTGTGTGTGTGTGTCTGTGTGTGCTTGTTAGTGTGTTGGGGGGGGGGGGGGGGTCTATAGTGTCGGGGTTTTTTGGGAGGGGTGTTGCTGTTTGACCCCCCCCCTCCCCACCCCAGCCCCCCAACCCATCCGTTTCTCCTCCTGGTGACTGCCAGGTGGTATGTAGTGTGTGACTTGGTCCTATTTTTAGACCGGGCTGCTTGAAATACTCCAACCGCGGCTTCATTCAGGATAAACACAAACTGCTCTCTCTCACGTCGCGTTGCACGTAAAAAAAAAGAACTCGAGTTCGGTTCAAACCTCTGAGTTTGTTCCAATATTTTTTTTTATTGCTAGTTGGACAAGTTGTCGTTAGCTGTAGTCTTGCGGTATCCTGATTACTGCCTTGCTAAAGAGTTATCATCTCAACTATCCAGTGATTGGCTGCGGCGCTAATTGTGTCGTCGAATCTGAACTGAAGGCACTAGAAGCTCTCAAGATGTCTCCCGAAGATCATGGGGCAGGACTGAGGTATGACTGGAGTTAAGTGTGTGTGTGTGTGTGTGTTCTGGTAAAGAAAGTTTAAAGAAGATTTAAAAGAGTTTTAGCCGGTTTATTTTTCTCTCTTTTTTAAGGATTTTCGCGTGGGATATTGTCTTGCAGATAGTTTTTCAAGGTTTTCGAGCTATTGATACAGTATACAGTATAACTCAGATATTTCTTTCACCCCCAAACACAATTGAAGCAAATGGATATTTATTTATTTGAGGTGCTCAAAGAATTGAAACATTGGAAAAACTCAGACGCAGAAACAATGTATTTTCAGAAATAATTTCCCAGTTTAAGGTTTATATTAACTGAAGACTCTAGGAAGAGAAGTGGCAACTGAAAGAAAATATTTTGGTGAAATTTCTCAGTGACATCACAACTGTGCAAAATGTAGGGTTAGACAGTGAGACCATAAAACACCCTTTCTGCCTTTTCTCAGGCTAGGATGAACCGACTTCTAAAATGTTTGCACATTTATACTACATAGGATCTCAGAGTTCAATACACCTTCATATTCCCACTGGTGAAGGTGGTCTTTAATGCATAATGCATACATTAGGAACCAATCAGATGAAGGGATAGGATTTGCTTGGCTGTATTACTGTAGATGGAGACATAGTTGATAGAAACTGTAGAGAAAGAGAAAAATCAAGAAGGGTATCATGTCTCCACCACTCTATTTTCACTTGATCTAATCGAATGCTTAATTCCATCACCTAATCGGGACTGAATTCTGTCTGTGTTTTAAATTCTGCAATCACTGTTTAATTTACTTTATGACCTCAGCTCACGTTAATTCACAACAACATGATCAACAAACACGGCATAGATATACTTGGAAAGCAGTAACACACCGTTGCGTCATCACTGCCCCTTTCGTCCATAACACTGGCATCTTATGTTACCTCCAGCTTTTTGGATTCGTGTCTTGGACGGACCCATGGAGACTGGCCTTTAGCAAAGGCATTTAGTTTCTCACTCCATTAATGTCATCTTACCGTTTATGAGTACGTATGCAGGACATAAACAGGTATTAGTTGCATCAAAGTCGCGGGGTTTTTACTGTGGTATACAGTATATCCTCACAGACAGGTGGGTAAACTTTAAACTTATGTCACACCCCCCCTCCCTCCCTCTCTCTCTCCCTCCTTCCCTCCCTCCCCCTTTCCCTCTCTCTCTCCCTCCCTCCCTCCCTCCCTCCCTCTCTCTCTCCCTCCCTCCCTGTGGTATATATCCTCACAGACAGCAGACAGGTGGGTAAACTTTAAACTTATCACACCCCCCTTCCTCCCTCCTTCCCTCCCTCCATCTCTTCCTCCTTCCCTCCCTCTCTCCCTCCCTACCTCCCTCCTTCCTACCCTCCCTTCCTCTCTCCATCTTTCCTTCCCTCCTTCCCTCCCTCCCTCCCTCCTTTCCTTTCCAAACACACAAGTCAAGAGCCTGGAGTTTTTTTTGCTGCCATTCCACACATTGTTAGTCTCGCTCTATTTTTAAAAGCGCAGTCACTAGGCTTGTTAGAGGCTCAGACGTGCCGCTGCCTGTGTTGTTTCAGAGATTACCGATTGGGTAAAAAGTGATATCTGCCCAACAGCTGCTTGTATGTGTTGCCGCCACTCTTCTTAACCCTGATGGTTAAGAAGAGTGGCGGCGTTGTTTTTTTAAGATTATTTTTTGGGCATTTTTTTTTCTTTATTAGACAGTGTGGAGAGGCAGAGTTGAAATCGGGCAAAGAGGGGAATGACATGCAGAGAATGACCCGGGCTGGATTCTAACCCGGGTCTGCTGTGAAGAGGACTGGGCCTCTATGGGGGAGGGGGTTGGGGGGTCTAAACACTGTGCCACGAGTGCCCCCCCCTCCCCCTAGTCCTCTGACGTTGTTGTTGTTGTTGTTATGGTTAAGATCTCTGTTGAGAGTTGGAGTGACGATGACTGGCGTCTTTAAGACTGTTGTTATAAAACTTCCAGTAACACTTTACAATAAGAGTACACTAATTAACTGTTACTTAATGGTAAGTTAATGCATACTTAACATTAAATCATCATTAAATAACCATTAATAAAAGCTTAGGAAATGCTTATAATGCCTTAACTAACCATTAACTTACCATTAATAAGAGTTTAGGGAATGCTTATAATGCCTTAACTAACCATTAACTTACCATTAATAAGAGTTTAGGGGATGCTTATAATGCCTTAACTAACCATTATGCTTAGTAAATGCTTAACTGATGCAAAATACAGATTTGATTGTTTACTAAAACTTAAACTTTAATGCTAAGCTAAGCATTAGGTGACTAAGCATAATGGTTAGTTAATGGTTAGCCAATGCCTAACCAAACATTAACTTACCATTAATAACTAAGCATTAATATTTAGCTAAAGCTTAATAAGCATAAACTAACCGTTATAAGCATTAACTAAGCATTACATCATCAGTTAATTAATATACCCTTATAGTAAGGTGTTACCAAACATCCACCCTGATTGATTGACACACCAGTGAGCGGACAGTGGTGGTTCTGTGTTGATGAAACCTGATAACTTCTCTTCCAAGTATCCAAAGTGTTTGTAGAGCTCAGACAGCATGTGACAGTATAGGGGCTGAAACATGTCAGGATTTGCAACCCATGTCGATAAGGCCAAATATGAATGAATATACCTTATTCCGGACTCAAAGTTCCATATAAAAGACAATACAAATACTAGATTAAAACAGATTCAAATACATACAAGCATCGATTCCAATGTTTCCACAACCCCTTGTATCACTCTGTTTAGTGTCAGTGAGGGCAATTATTACTTTGTTTTTTGACTCTAGAAGTCGACACATACAGTACATTTGTACATTAAATTCCTCAACACAGCATGAAAGGTGGGGACATGTACTCCAGTAGTGTCCAGTAGTGACAGTTATTCCTCTCAAATTGTTCAAACGGACACAGGCAGACAAGAGAAACTGATGGGGATGTACAGTAGTTCCACCCTACATAAGAGTCTGAAGTTTTGGTTTTATTAAACAAATCAAATCTATATTTTGAATCAGTATATAAAGCATAGAAACAGAGCTATTTTAATATTAACATTCTTGTTGGTCAAAAGTAAACAAACCATGGCCTGAACTGGTGACAAATACACTCAAACGATAGCTGACATTTTGGGTCTTCATCTTGTGGGTTGTACAATTTTGCTGCTATGCTAAAAGTGAGAGCACCACCTACATCACTGATTGCTGCTATTCCTTTTTAAGTGATTATATTTTTGGCCCACAACTATTGACCAAAAATATACTGTCATAAATGCTGGTGAACATGGCCAATTATATAATGGGTGGCTTAAAAAACAGTCTCATCTTTCCTCTGATGATAATCAATTACATGTAACAACAAACAAGACCATAAGTGCAAAGAATGCTATTTTTATATAGTTTTTCTTTATGCCTTTGTCATGGGTACACTCATGGGAACTAGAGCTCTTGTGGTCAGATTTAGTATGCCAAAATATCCGGATGTCTACTACATCCAGCTGTGATTTTTAGTATTGAAAACAGCCAGCATGCTATTATTTGGGCGATTCTGACCTACAATCCAGTGCGCCTCCGTATGAAAACAACCGGGGATGCGTGGTCATATAAAAGCAAGAGGCAAGATCAAGGCGCACTGTTATGATGAAATAAAGTAAAGTAAAGTAAAAGTATGTCCCAATTGTAGCATACTGCATGCTAACTAGATAATTTTTATGGTCAGATGTAGTATGTAGAATAGAAAAAAGAGTATGAGATTTGGAACGCAGGGAGTATCTTACACAGGAGCAAACAGAACAGGTCACGACAGGCTACAACAGTATCTTATATGCACCCAGTCTTGACTCACATATCAGTTATGACGAAAGGCCAACTGTGCTGCTCCCATCTCCACTTCCAGGCACATGCCATGCCTTCTAGAACGAGGCCGAATTCCAAGTAAACATGATGAGTCGAACATGTGATAACGTTCCGGTGAAGCAATTAAAAAGCAGTAAGGGATGCACAGGATAGGCATTTCTCTATTCCTCGAAAGAGAGACGTTTGCCTGGAAAGAAATGCAAGTCCTGGATATATCTTGGTAGGATGTATGGTCAAGTTTCACGACATAGCAGTTTGCCCGGAGTGTGGAAGAGTTGAGATTGTGTTCTCGCTGACGTGGAGATGTACTCTTTTTTTTTTTTTGACAGGGTGATGGGGTTCAACGGGTGTATGTTTGGCCATGTGTTACTTCTTCAGAAAATGAGACTGTTTCAGAAATATTTAAAAGTTCCTCGTAGCACCTTTTAAGATAGATTGTCTGAAATACAGTATCTGAACCATATCTAGATTGATTGCCATTGGTCATCATGCCATTTGGAGAACACATTAATTCCTCCAGAGTATGAATTCTCATGACTATGGTTGTACTTTTCACAAAAAAGTCTAATACTTATTAGGGGTGTGAACGTTTACAAAAAATTCTAAACGGTTACACGGCTGTAAATGTTTCGTGTACATGTTTAACCGTTTGAAATGGGAAGGGGGAAGGAGAGGGGGGTGTTGACGTAATTATTATTTTTTTTGCAGATGCTGTTGTGTGCTAGCCTGGCTCCGCCCGCCCGCCTACTTCCGGCCAAATTTCATTTTCCCTTCAGTAATCAGTCTGGGTGTACAGCGCATTTCCCAGATTCTCCGGAGAATCTACGATCGACCAATCAGCGAACAGAGCGAGTGGCTGAGATCGCTCCAGTTTCAGTTGAATGCTGCGTTCCTTTATACTCAGAAGAAGGAGATTTCCGACTTGGTAGTTCCGAGTTCCGACCTGTCTGTGTTCCAGTGCATCTGCTCGCGAAAGTATGGACGCCTAAAACCTTTCTCGTCCAAATAACTAAACGTTAGGCTCTAACAAGTTAATGTTGCCAGGTACCGGTAGATTCATAGACTACAATATGTAGTGAAGTCGGAAGTTTCCGAGTTCCCTGTCCGACTGGAAGGCACCATCAAAAGCCGGCTCATGACACACGTGATGACCAAACGTGATGCGATTGGTTGGCTAATCCAGAGTGGCACTGGGCAGATCCAATAGTTTTAAACTTCGACAGACACCCGCCTCCAAGTGAGTTAACGTTTGCCAATTACAGCACTTCCAGACCTTATGTACAAATGAAATGAAGTACGATGGTCTGGTTGGACCAGGCTAGTTGTGTGCAGTGTGCAGTGAGAAAGTCAGGCAGACGGATAGACAGAGAGGCACAGAGGCCTTTATTTAATAATTTTGTTTTTGACTTCGAAGTGATCATAACTGCCTAGTGATCATCTGTCATTAGACTGACTCCCGCTGTCGGGGCCGTTGGGCTCACGAGCCGAACAATTGGTCGGACCAGCTGTTTGAGACGGAGATAAAAAGGAAAGAGTTAAATAGTTCAATGAATGAATATTGTAACCAAACACAATAATGAGTTGTGTTATCTGCTTTAGTAGCCTACAGTAGCACATGTCGACCCCACTCCTTGATAAAATTATAATTTTCCAAACTAAAAAAAAAAAAAAAAAAAAAACAGTTTTCGTTTATTGATTATTCCTAAACGGTTATGATTTACCAAATGGTTACACGTGTACACCCCTAATACTTGTATACTTATTATACTTATACTAGCACGTTAAAATGTACACAATCGACTTAATCGATTGGCCAAACATGCTGAACTACAATGGTCATTGCCATTTAGTTGATTTGTAAATAGTTTCGTGGACAGTCCCCTTTGATTAACTGTACAGTGAAAGGAGCAGATTTAGCCTATTTGTCAAATTTCCAGCTGTACTCCAAAATTATTCTTCCATAAATGCTGGTGAACAAGCGCTCTGGTGGCGTAGTGGATAGAGCGCGTACCATATTGGCTCCGGCCTTCGTTGCAGTGGTCGCTGGTTCAAATCAGACCCGTGGACCTTTACTGCATGTCAACCCCCCCTCTCTCTCTCTGTCTCCCCATTTCAACTCTGTACTATCAAATAAAGCTTGAAAATGCCAAAAAAATAAATTTTTAAAATAAATGCTTGTGAACATGGTCAACTGTACACTCGTTGAACCCTGTAACCTTGTCCAAGAAAAGAGAAGGTCTCCACGAAAACAAACATAACTCTTCCACACTCAAACTGTGATGTCGTGAAACTTAACTATACATTCTGAGCATGTGAGGGTGCTGACATTTATCAATGCACCACATAAGAACCAGTGCATGAGTAGTGTACAGAGTCAGATAGGCTGCTACCCTAGCTGTTGACACTAACCTTGCGTTCCAAATCTCATATTTATTCTTTTTACTACAGTACATACTAAAGTGCAGAAGAGTTTTAGGGCCACAGACAGGAGAGAAAAAAAATCAGATAAGGAAGTTTTTTTTTTCATTATGTCGAGAAATGCCAAGAATATAGATGAATACCCCAAAATTCTATTGGAGTTAGTGGGGCATTTATGTATTGTCAGCATACTACAATTGACTTGCATGTATTGGGACATCCTAAATAATTTTCTGGCATACTAAATAGTAGGGAAGTATGGGTATTGGAACGCAGGGTAAGTATTGTTGCCAACAAATTCCTGCAAAATAGAACCACTCTTCGCATTAATTTCAATGGGATCTCCAACAGTTTTGGGATGCTGAATCGGCATAATGCTCAGTGTCTGTTTGTATATATGAAGAACGTTGTTTACACAATTTGTGCTCGAGCTGTGTCGTGACCATAAATTGTCCAAAATTTGTATAAATTGTAAAAAATTTGTATATGGGATAGTAGAATAAAAGCTATCAAAATCAATTAATACATCTATACTAGAATATTATTTTACCGCTTGTTTGGCATAGACAATAAAACACATTTGACATGGGCATCTTTTAAAAAAATACTTTATTTTTTGATTTATTTTCAGAACACACACAAACACAAACACACAACTGAAAAAGTGAACACATAAACAAAAGACAAAACAAACAACCAACATGGCGTACTCTACTTTACAGGTTTTCTAAGGACATTGTTTAAACTAAAGGCAAATGTTAAGCAGAAAATAAAAAGTCAACGAGGTGTCATGTACTGTTATATAGTCAAGGAAAGGATCTGTTTACATTCTTTTTTTATTCCAAACCTTAAGAATCTTTGTTTTTGCTATTTTTTTTTAACCTTTATTTATACAGGTATATCCCATTGAGTCCGAAGACTCTTTTGCAAGGGAGACCTGTTGCCATTTACACGTTACCATTCACACACACATTCATGCACCAATAGCAGGCTAACTATCGACATCCACACGAGGCAAGGTGGGTGAAGTGTCTTGCCCAAGGACACAACAACTATGACACAGGTGGCAGGGTGGGGATCGAACCTCCAACCCTTTGATCATCAGCCGACCCGCTCTACCAACTGAGCCACAGTCGCCCCACCATCCCATACTGGATAGACAAAGCTTCTGTACGACCTAGAGTCTCTGGTTGTTGTTGGTGGTGACGGGCCTTGAATGGCTGTTTCTGTCTTGGGATGGGTCATGGGCATCTTCAACATGCTGAGCCTCCCCTGAGAACCATAATCACATGTTTCCAATTAGCACAGGAAGCTAACAGCTGGCGGGGGTAACTGGCGGAAACTTAGCTTTGCTGTTTTAGTAACCAGATCTCCATGGTGATTCCACTCCCGCCTGTTTTTTCCAGGACAGCTGCCTCCCCTGGACGTGCTGTTTCTATCGTCTGTCGGACATAAATTTAGGACATTGTCATTTAATCTGAGGAAAGCTGTTGAGTTAGTTTGGTAGCCCACTTGTTAGCCTGTCACTGTACACTGTACTGTTTGGGCAGAACCAAAGAGGGACTTTGACTAAGGGGGCTTTCATCCCTACCTTGTTTGGTCCTGACTTTCTGACTTTTCTGTTAGTTCCAAAACCTAAATAACATTGAAACCTCCCACAGACCATGGTCAGGACTGAACAGGTGGATCTTGGTCTGACCTAAAGAGGTATTCTCGGTCCGGATTATACTGAAGCATTGTTCGGTCGGATTCCATTTTTGGATGGTTCGGGACTTTGGGACCAGTTCCTTTTTTTCCTAGACACAAAGAGGAGAAATTAGCCGCTGTAGATAAAAAAAAGTTAGACAAAGTTCTTTTTATTTGATAGGATGGAGAGAAACAGAGTTGAAATGGGGAGACAGAGAGAGAGAGGGGGTATGACATGCAACAAAGGTCCATGGGTCAGATTCGAACCCACGACCACTGCAACAAGGACTGAGCCCACATGATATGCACGCTACCCACTACACCACCAGAACGCCCTGGATAAGGCAAGGTTTTGAACTCAAATATGCTCAGACAACGTGATTTTGTGAATTCAACTGGAAAGAAGTCGTAAAAATACAGACATTTTTCAGACACTTTGGGAGAGGGCAAAAAGAGAAAGGACATGTTATATTAGTGGCCACCAAATGAATTTGTTCAATCATTTCTCTTAATTTATTAAATCAAACTGATAAAGGCTGGTAAGAGAGGGAACAGCACAGTCATATATCTATTAATGGCACATGAACTTAACATGAGCCACGTGTGCGTTTTATAGCTGTGTCATTTGAAGAAGCTGTGTCTGTGTGTGTGTGTGTGTGAGTGTGACACCCTCATTTACAATTATGTCGAGTCAAATGCAAAGCAGAACCAACACAAACACAATATACAATGCAAATACACCAAATACACAGCAAGCTGTCAAAGAGAATTTGTTTTAAAACATGTAGACAGGGATGTAGAATGGCTGCAGTTAAAATGAAATGGGTGAAAGTTACAATAAAGCCTAATTAAAACAGTTACAGGTAGAGTTTGGCAAGATTTAATATAATATGTCTGAATTTGTTAAAGGATATGAGGGAGGTATTTTATTTGAATTTGTTGCTGTAAATTGTTTCCAGGAGTCACGGGAACTGAAGCTAAATGGAAAGCACTCCCACAGACATTCCCATACCCATACTCATGTGGACAGTTTTATAGGAGGCTTTTCTTAATTTAGACTATGACATTTACATTGGACTGGCTTTATTTCTTGATTTATCCCTGCGTCCCAATCCCCATACTTCCCTACTGTTTAGTATGCCAGAAAAAGATTTAGGATGTCCCAATACATGCACGTAAATTGTAGTATGCTGAAAATATATAAATGTCCCACTAACTCCAATAGCATTTTGGAGTATTCATCTTTATTCTTGACATTTCTCGACATAATGAAAAAAAATTAAAATAATCCTTATCCTTATCTGATTTTTTTTTCTCTCCTGTCTGTGGCCCTAAAACTCTTCTGTACTTTAGTATGTAGTGTAGTAAAAAGAAAAAATATGTGATTTGGAACGCAGGGTATATTTTATCAATGTCCTTCCACCAGTGGTATCCTGAGCCTCAAAATAAACCTCTTCAATCCATCTAGTGGTGAAGATAAATATGGAGACTATTTTTTTTATAGCTGAGTCACTCACTGCACATTGTATAAGTGATTACATCATGGTCATCCGAACATACCGTGTCGCTTAATTTGTAAAGCACATTTTAAAAGCCACATGTTGAACAAAGTGCTGTTTAAGCCAATGAGCTTAAGTTGTTTGACATCAGTTAAAGGTGCTACGAGGAACTTTTTAATATTTCTGAACCAGTCTCATCTTTCCTCTGATGATCATAAATGACATGTAACAGCAAACGTGACCATCAGTCCAAGGAATGCTATTTTTATATCGTTTTTCTTAAAGCCTTTGTCATGGGTATACGCTCACCCAGGAACAACAGCTGATGTAGTTAGAACACTACCGCTTTTGTCCAAAGAGGGTGCAAGAATGAACAAAAACTGAAAGTTCCTTGGAGCACCTTAAGGCAACTAAAATAACTTGATCAAAGTTAAAGAAAGATTTTTCTTTGTGTGTCTAAGTGAGATATTTTAAAGATGCCTAACATTGCGCCTCCTATCTGTCTGTCTGTCTGTCTGTCTGTCTGTCCCTGCAGCTGGGAGATCATTGACTCAGGCCAGGACAGTCGGTCTGGACCTCAGCTCAGAGACTCCCTCAAACTCTTCCTCCAGGAGACCTCGGCTTTCAAACAGCAAAACCCAGGAAAGGTAAATATAAGGCAGAGGCACCAGACCAAAAAATAACTAACTTCAGATGAATGTGATTTTCAGCACATTTAATACTCATTGGGAATTTACATGATTGAAGCAGGTCTGTGAAGTCTGTGAAAGAAAAAATATGTAAAGCTACATCTACTGTCTTGTTATTTTATGTAAAATATATTTTGATTTGTTTTTTTCTAAATGATGAAATTCTTAAAATACAATTTCATACAATTTGACAAATTGCATCATCTTATCAGATAATCAAAGGTGCTCCGAGGAACTTTCAGTGTGTGTTCATTCTAGCGCCCCCTTTGGACGAAAGCGGTAGTGTTTTTACTACACCAGCTATAGTTCCAGGGTGAGGGACCCATGACAAAAGCGTTATGAAAATCTATAAAAATAGCATTATTTGCACTGATGGTCTCTTTTGCTGTTACATGTCATTTATGATCGTCAGAGGAAAAAATTTGACACTTTTATAATATTTAAAAGTTTCTCGTAACACCTTTAATCATGCTTTCCAAAATGTTGAAACCTCTATACCGTAACCAATCAGAAAATAACCTTTGTGTGTGCTCTCTGTCTCTTCTAGTTTTGCCTGCTGGTTTGCAGTCTTTGCACCTTCTTCGCTGTCTTAGGACGTTACATTCCAGGGATTGTTATCTCATATATTCTAGGTGAGTGAACTACATTTTTTTGCACATTAAGACACCATTTCAAGCAAGGAAAAGTGATTTGTATGCCTACACAGCTTGGAGGGTGGCTGCTTTTTTGGGGGGTTTGGTTGACCTCTAGTGGAAGATAAGATATGTAGCATTACATTTACTGTGCTACTTCTATGATATTAAGATGATTAATTTGTGGTCTGATTCTGGCAAATCCAAAAAATATGGATACACATTTGTCCCACTAAGGCTAGTCACCATCAGCAAAGACACAATTTTTTTAGGGAAAGCAGAAACATTTAAACAGATATATCAGCCTTTCCTTGACTATATAACAGTACTGAAGGGACCTACATGACACCTCGTTGACTTTTTTAACTTTTGATTTTCTGCTTAACATTTACCTATAATTTAAACAATATCCTTAAAAACCTGTAAAGTAGAGTTGGTTGTTTATTTTATTTATTAATTGTTTAAATGTTTTCAGTTGTGTGTGGGTATGTGTTCTTTAAAAAAAATCAAAAAATAAAGTATTTAAAAAAAAGTGTTGCAAGTTCCTAGATGATTTAACACAAAGCCTCAGTAAGATATTCTTATTAATGGCATTAATTACTGTATGCCAACATGGTGAGAACGTGTTCCTGCATATGAAGTTAAAATCACTTTTTAGTGTGTTTTTATGGCATTGGCATGGTATTTTGCCTCATATTTCTCTCTCTTGTCCTCTCTCTCTTGCCCTCTCTCTCTCTCTCTCTCCTTGCAGTGTTGGGCGTTTTCCTGTGGCCTCTGATGTCGTCTCATGAGGTCGCTCTGTGGCTGAAGCCAGTTCTGCAGAAGCTGGACTTTGGCATCGGAGAGTTTCTTCAGAAAATCAAAGAAAACCATGGTAACTATGACACATGTTAATATGTTATGTTTATATAGAGATCAAATGTTAGTGAGTTTTGTCCCCCGTTTGTACCAAAAATGTAAAATACTTTAGATTTACAAAATAAATCCATAAAATAAAATAACCGTGACATAGTTCAATAACTAGAATGCAAGAATATAATAGAATATGTTTAATGCCATTTGCACAGGTACAAGACAGTAAAGGTGCATTGGGATTCTTGTGCGAATCTCCCTGAGTCAGCGTCTTCAATAAAAACAATTATACTGTGTGTGTGTGTGTGTGTGTGTGTGTGTGTATATATATATATATATATATATATATATATATATATATATATATATATAATAGGATAGCATCATGTTAAAATAATCATGGAATTAGACTGTAATTTGTTACAGTGTACACAATACATTTTTTGAGTTTTTACATATATATTGCAATAACTATTTGATAGAGAGGACGTACAAAAGCTGTGTGAATAAAAGTTGGTTGTGCATATGATGGTCTATCATAGTGTATGGATACCCACACATACATTCTTGTGCTTTACCGGCTTCTACTTTATTTATTGAATATTGGATGAGAAAACTAAATCTTTTTTCTTCTTTCCAGAGAAAAGGATGACACAGGCTGACTCTGAGAAAGAAGGCATCGAGTCTGACCTTTCTTCCATGTTTCCCAAGGTATTTTGATCATCTCAGCTCAATCTAATTATGCCTCTGTTGACTCACAGGGACGGATAAACACACACACACACACACACACACACACACACACACACACACACACACACACACACACACACACACACACAGTTAAAGCTAATTCAAATTCGGTACACATGATTTACATCAGCTTCGCAGCCTAATTTTGACCTGGGTAGTTTTTGTTATTTGTGAAATAATTTTGTTTCTTTGTGCAAAGTAAACTAATGTTATAATCCAAAATAAAAGTAGGATGTTTGGAAAAGCTGTGTTAAAAATCCCTTGCTCTGTTTCACAGCACTTGGGAAATACTTAAAAAATTAAATATTCATAGGGAGGCTAATAGTTCGTCCTTAACTGTATAAGTATGTTTTAATAAGTGTGAGGCCGCCATGTTGCACCGCGTTGTTTCTACAGTAGCACAGAACGGACAAACTTAACGGCCTTACACATTTTCGTTATACTGCATACAGTCGGTGTTCCAAGTCCAGAGTTATGTCTTTTTTTATTAATTAATTAATATTTTTTTACGTGATGCAATACAGGACAAGACAGATGAAAGACATGACGATTTAAGTGTTCACATTTAAGACAGCACAGACGAGACAAAAACAAGTAGGAAGTCATTGGATTTCCACATTGTTGTTGATAGGCACTGTGTGTGTGTGTGTGTCTCCAGTCATATCTGACGTGTCCGTTTGTTCACCCCCACCCCCACCCCCCGACAGCTTGACTCTACAGTGTGTAAGGAGATGTCAGTGTCGGACACAGAAGTTTCTGATGTGACGTGGACGGACAACGGAACTTTCAACCTGTCAGAAGGACACACACCGCAGACTGAGAACTCAGACGGTACGTTTTATAAGCTACACACCACATACAGATACAGACGAATATGGTTTTAGAGCAAGAATATTAGATTTCTGGGGTGTGGCTGCTGTAGTGTAGTGGGTAAGGCGTGTACCATAAAGGCTTAGTCAGGGTTCTCAGGTTCAAATCCAGCCCGGGCTGTTCTCTGCATGTCATCCCCCTCTCTCTCCCCATTTCCACTCTGTCTCTCAAACTGTCAAAGCTTAAAAATCACCCCCCAAATCTTTTTAGATATTTGATTTCTAGAAAGGAGACATAAAAGAGATACATCTGACTGTCTTTTTAACTTCATTCTCACAGACCTGGACAGAGAAGAAGCCTTCACCGGTGGCCTTCATGAATTCCCTTCTCTTGACAACGGCGCAACGACCAATGGTGACGATGACGATAGCCTCAGCTTCGGCCTCCCCTCACCCTCACCTCTGCCTCATCATCATCAGCAGCCAATCAAATCAAAGCAAACAGCCTTTGCTCACACAGACCAACCAATCAACACAGCCCTTGAATTAGCCAACCAGATGGCGGGCGACGCCATTGCCGCCGCGGTAACAGCCGCCATACAGGAGCGGATAGAAGCGGCGGTCGGGATCATGGCTTTCAGCGAAGACTCCAAATCCACCGATCGGCCTAAACTCAAAGTCCCAGAATGCAACAGGCTGCTGGAGATAGAGGATTCGGACAGCGATGTGGAGGACTTTGAGCTGCTAGACCAGTCCGAGCTGGAGCAACTGGAAGGGGAGCTGGGTCTCGGAGGAGGGGGGGAGAAGGTCCAGGCAGTAGATGAGGATCGAGCCCAAAGTGACAAGCCCGCGGGATCCTCTTTTGGATTCTTCTCCAAACTTCTGAGGCGCCATTGATTGATTGATTGAATAAAAGTACGGTCGGCAAAGGGAGAAGGGCGGGGTTTACAGAGGACATGTAGTGAAGGAGAGATGGGGTTTTTTTGAGGGGGGTTGTGAGAAATCGAGGAAAACAATGTTTCCATTTATCGTTTTTCCCTGTAGAGCTAACGTCAAGATTTTAAAACTGATCAGTTCGTCAAATTTGGGAGATTGAGATTGATTGAATCATCTGAGCATTAATGTCGAGATCAGTCTAAAAGATTTCAGACAGATAACGGCCGGATCCAACAGATTTAGGGATTAGGGCTGTTACCTAAAAGTCGATGATTCAAATCAACTGTCTCAACATCCACAGCAGATGTATCAGAATCAGAATCATTTATTGTCATTGTACAGTGTACAACAACATTGTAGCAGCATCCCAGTATACACACAAACACAATATATAAGAATTTGTTAAAAAAAATAGTGCAGGGCATGAAGATTTTTTGAATCTGAGGCTTCCCACCATCAATGCAACAAAAACCAACAAAAAACTATGTAAAGTAAAGAAGTTGTTTTGTGAGGACTAAAAGTAAAAAAAATAAAAATGTCTAGATAGAATGTATACATAAAGCTCTGGAAAAAAAATTAAGAGACCACTCCAAATGTTCAGTGTCTCTTGTTTTTCTATTCACATATGTTTGAGTAAAATTAACCTTTTGGTTTTAATCTATAAACTACTGACAACATTTCTACCAAATTCACAATACAAATATTGTCATTTAGAGCATTTTCAATAAGTAATGTAGAGATAAAGATTTATGAAAAATCAAGACTAGTCTCTGAATTTTTTCCGGAGCACAATCAAACAGAATAAAAGCAAAACTGTCACAATCATGCCAGGCCAGAAGGTGGCGATAATGTGTCACATCAAACAACACAGAAGAACATTGTGAACATGCACAATTTTGCACACAATTTTCTGATTTTTTTTGCAAGTCACTGCGAAAATGTATGATCACCTAATCAAACACAGTGACCATTATAAAAATACAACAGTATTGTTTGATCTGATCCAACCTTAAACGTTTTTTAGATGGATTCAAGACTAAGCTCCTACTTTAGCCTTAAATCAATTGCTGTGGCTGTATTTGTTTTTTGTATTGCAAGTTTAATTACCTGATCACACTTGATTGTTAGATACATTTATCATTCATAAGCAGCATATTTAAACACTTGTGGTGGTTCTCAACACACTATAACATAGTTACATGTGTAAAGTTTTTCTGAACAACTATAGAATGACTTTAACGAGCATTGGCGAATGGCTCAACATTTCTGTAATCCTCTTTAATCATATAAAGCATTACTATCATGAACAGAAACTCAAAAGGAAGATATATAACTGTTCATAAGTGTGTTTAAAATGTGCATAGAAGCTCAGATGTTTGCTCATTGATAGTGTAAATCAAGTATTTCAAAATAAATACTTCCTTAATTAATTAATTAATTAATTAATTACTATAAATAAAAACAAATCTAACTTACAATATGTAATTAAAGAAATAATTGCAATTATTCTATACATTTTAATACATTTTAAATGATTACAACTGTCATTTATTACCTGTTTGCACACTTAAAATGTATTTATCAGCATACAACTGATTTATATTGTGTTATAAACAATTAAGCAACTCTTATAAATGCTTAATAGGAGGCTTTAAATACAATTATCCCAATACATTTGTCCTAAACCTCTAAAATTGACCTTCTCAACAACTTCATCTTAATATAAAAAGTTAATTTTCTAAAAACACAGACAAAAATAATAAACATTGAATTTTTAATAATAATGATAAAAATAAATTAGAAATGTATTCTTAACTTGCAGCGAAAGTGCTTCTCTGAGGTGATATATACTATAACCATATCTGTTATCTATGACAACTGTCTGGCTTTGGTTTCAAACTCTCAAGCCACTGCTACAACTCACAACAAACAAGGACGCTTTGACGCTGAATTGACTTATTCGTCCACTGACATCCAAATGGAATGACAAAGGCAATCAAACACCTTTAAACCCTAAAAATACTACTACTCGGGGCGCTCCAGTGGTGTAGTGGATAGAGCGCGTACCATATTAGCTCCGGCCTTCGTTGCAGTGGTCGCGGTTTCAAATATGACCCGTGGACCTTTACTGCAGGTCATCCCCCCTCTCTCTCTGTCTCCCCATTTCAACTCTGTACTGTCTAATTAATCTTTGGAAGAAAACAAATACTACTACTGGCTGGATAGTTGACTTTAAGAATAAAAATCATAGGAAAACTTTTTTTTAAATTTTATTTTAATATTTACTTTTTTAATTTTATATGTTTTTTTTCATGAAACATTTATGGAGACTTTTATTACAACTGGCAACAATGCTTTGCATGGGAATATCATTTTGAAACATAAATATATTTAAACATTAAAACATTTTACTTCCAGTGCTTCCAACATATGATTTACATGCGTTTAACTATAATTTTTTATTTTTTTTGTGTATTGATAATTATTGTGGATTTCATTACCACTAACCATATGGCTGTACAAGCTACTAACAGGCTTGAGGCTTCAACATACTAAATGGTGCTCCGAGGAACTTTTAAATATTTCTGAAATAATGAAATTTACACTACATGTAGCAGCAAACGAGACCATCAGTGCAAAGAATGCTATTTTTATGAAGTTGTTCTTAATGCCTTTGTCATGGGTATACGCTCACCCAGGAACAACAGCTGGCGTAGTAAAAAAACTTTCGTCCAAAGGGGGACGCTAGAATTAACACAAACTGAAAGTTCCTCGGAGCACCTTTTAAATGCCTTGAATATATTGATTATATGAACATAATTGGGATACTCAAGTCCCTGGACAAGTTAAACTTTTTCTTTCAATGCACTAAGAGTAATATGTTATCAGATGGTATGGTATTTCAATTTGCACCTTATTTATAATTTAACAATGCACCTACATAGGGCAGATTCACCGAATGGAAACAAAGAATTACTTAAGTGCTTTAACATGCCTCATTAACATACATCATGTTTTTTTCCAATAAAGCCACAACAATGTATAATGTATCCTCTTGAATTGATAATTGAATGGCTTTGATAAGCATAACTCTAAAAATTATAATAGAAATATTGGTGTATCAGTTTCTAAGAGGACTTTAAAGTGGCTACAGTTAATTTTTCAGCTCAGATGTGATAACTATAGAAAACAAATTAAATGTTCTAATATCTTAAGAAAAGTTAAGCCAGGATCAGGCTGCACTAAATAAATACATTTGTTTGATATTTAATGAACAGATAAGATCATTAAATTTTTTCCATTTACCTTACACTTGAATCTTAGTGGCTTCCATTCTGTTGCCTCACAATCAGTTCAAAATGATACCAAAATGTACTTTTATGTAATTCAACTCAAGAATGTAATAAAAAAATAATAAAATGTTATAATGCAGTTTGTAGACTTGTTTATTTGATTTCAGTGCCTTTGCAAACATGTTTTACTGACGTCGTGGGGACATACAGACATAGTGGGGATGTAAATGATTACATTTAAGTACATTTTGCTGCATCTGAATCATTACTTAGTTAACATTTTGAATGCAGAACTAATTGTTTTGCAACTTTGACCAAAGTAAAAACCTTCAATACTTCTTGCACTACTGTCTATCAGCCACAGGGGTGCTGTTAAAAATCCAGGGGCCAATCCGAATAGTCCAATCTCCTAACCTATAAGCCTCCTTTCCTATACCTTAACCCCTAAACGTCATCGGGGTTAAGGAGAGATGAAAGGTGCTTCCTATCGAACATAGGAAAAGACAGCACTGTTTCAAATGAATTCCACTCCACTTTTCCTAACCGACGTCATTGCGCGACAGCGAGTATTGCTGACGTGAGTCACTAGCGTGAAACTACACTAGTCTATTCTCCGAAAATTGACTACAACAAGCGCTCGTTTGATCCATGCGTTGTTTCATATTGATTTTAATCAGGTTGTCGCCAACAGAGTGAGAATCACTCGCATATATCCCAATTCACATGTGGAATAAAAAGAGGCTACACTTATGTTGATGTTGAAATGAACTGCCCCCAGTAACTTCATTAAATGTGAAGTTGGTATTTTATTTTCTTATGGTGTAAATTATGTGCTACGAAAATAACTATTATGATGTTGGTCTTTTATGAGTTCTTTATTATTTATGGGGGACGGGTATTTTGTTTTAGCCGAGTTAAATCTTCCTCTCTTCTCCTCTCCTCTCTTCTGTTTTAACTCTCGTTCGTATTTGTGTAGTCGGTAAACTCTGGCGGTGGCCTGTTGCTTTAAATCTTGCCGCAGTAAAGGATTATGGGATACCACTATCTCCTTTCCTTTCGCATAGGTTGGTCCGGAGTAACCTATGCTAAAGGAGGGTTAAAGGATGAATCGAGGCTCCTTTCCTATGCCTTTCCTAAGCATTTTGAGAATTCGGATCACCTACCTGCCGAGTACTTCAAATCATCTTGAATCTATCCTTATTCCACACTACCAGGCCAAATTTAGGTCACTTGTTTTAATACTTTATTTTATTTTATTATTTTTTTGCATTTTTCAAGCTATATTCGACAGTATGGAGAGAAACAGAGTTGAAATGGGGAGACAGAGAGAGAGGGGGTTGACATGCAGTAAAGGTCCACTGGTTGGATTTGAACCCGCTATAATGACACATCATCATGATAACACAATGCAACGCTGTTCTATGGGGATATTTAGAATTCAGGTAGGGACATTTAACAGAAAGAAGTGCTGTGCAAAGCTAGGAACGTTTAAGACTCTACTTCACTGTGGCAACACATCTGTCGATATGAACAGCTCAGGCAGCGCAGAGAAAAGTCTGATGAATGCATGAGAGTGATGGCCCAGGCACGTTTCAGTAAGTGTTTACAGAAGTGCCACACTGTACTGTCTTTGACCTTTGGAGATATGCATTTAGTTATTTTCAAGGGGAAAACACATTGTATTTATTATTTCAAATATTAAGTTAAACAGCATGCTAGGCCTACAAGATTTATTTTATGAATTTTCAATACTGCTTTATTTTTACGTTTTAAATTGGGAAAAACATATTCCAAAACGACCAATAACCTCTGTGTTTAACCTTACAGTAGGCCTATTGTCAACAATAATCGCACATATCGAAGCATATGTTCCATGATCTGGTACCTGTAGGTACTGTGTAGCAGTGGGTGTAAAAAAAAAGAAGGTGCTTTTTCCTCCCGTTTGTTGCGCCCCACCTGTCATGTCTCTATTCCCAACCGGTGAGACGCCCCCCACACTGAGAACACTGTTAACACAGAGTAACTGTGTCTGAGTTTAAGACAAGAGCCATGCTAGCAGCTCTGTGGGACTAATATATAGCTATAACGACTCATCATCATTATAACACAAAGATTATGTATTCTGCTCTGCTCTCTATAACTCAAACGAGGCGACTGTGGCTCAGGTGGTAGAGCGGGTCGGCCAATGATCGAAGGGTTGGCGGTTCGATCCCCGCCCTGCCACTTGTGTCATGGTTGTTGTGTCCTTGGGAAAGACACTTCACCCACCTTGCCTCGTGTGGATGTCAATAGTTAAGGTGCAAAGACACTGCACTCGGCAGCGGTTGCCCTGAGTGGTGCGCTGCTTGATCATATTGGGTCATATTCACCGCAGGTTTCTTCTTCTGAAAGCCTGCTCTAGGGGCTTTATGCTGGTGATAACCAGCGCTGAGCGGGACAGTCTGCTATGCTGATGGTGCTTTACCCAAATGCTAACCGGTGCTAACTTGGTTCATATAAAGCAAAACCGATAGCTGTACAACAGACAAATATTCACATAACTTACCAGGGAGCCCGACCTCCTCGCTCACCCTGAGCCACGGCCGCAAATTTTTATTCCAGTCTTTGTAGAGGATGCTGGTGGTGTCATAGAGCACCGGGATCCCGCAAACGGTAATTATTATTTTTTCTTCCATTTTATTTTCCTCTGTCCGTCGTCCAGAAGTGAGTGATGTCGGGAGGAGCTAAATGCTGATTGGCTATCGCAGCGCGGCAACTCGCGAAAGGTTCAATATTTTCAACTTCTGCATTCGCCGTGCCGCAAAAGACGCACGACTACGCGCCGCGTGTAACACTCAATGCCCGCCACTTGGCGCGATTCGCGGGGCGAAGCGCTTGTACATTGACTTTGTATGTAATCTCGCCACGCGTCAGAGTTCAGTGTGTTCGCACCCTTAGCCTGCTATCGGTGTATGAATGTGTGTGAATGTTAATGTGTGAATGTTAACGTGGGAATGGGAACAGGTCTCCCTTGAAAAAGAGTCTCTGGTCTCAATAGGATTTACCTGTATAAATAAAGTTTAAGAAAGAACATGGCCAGCAAAGTCAAAGAAGCCAAACATGTCAAGTTCAACAATAGTTCAGTAAACTGTTTTCTCTAAATTCTGTGATTTCTGCTGAACTGCAGTGAGTCACCTCTGTGTTGGCAGCGGTAGAAATGTTTTTCTTTCAGGTGACAGAAGAGATGCTTGTGAAAGAAACTCAGTTTGATCAACAGCCGATACAGATATTACTTCACATTTTCTGTTGATTGATTTCTCTTTAAATGGTGATGGGAGGGTGAACAGGGTTTATTGCTTGCAAACATATGAAAACATGAAAATGAAAATGTCCTCACAAAGTGCGCAATGACTTCTCCTCTCTGTGAGATGGGCTTTTCAGCTGTTGCTTTACTGAATACCACGTACAGATCTCAGCTCAACATTGAGCATGACCATGATCATTCTTTTTTTCTTTATTGTTTTCCCAATAAAAAAATAAGAAAACAATGGTTATTTGCATTGTAGTAAAATACATAAAAACATTTAGCATGACTTGAGGGTGGCATAGTCAAGCCTGCTGTCCTGTTTTGAAAAGATGTGCAGTGCAATTACATCCACTAATGCAGTGATAAGACTCACACACTGACTTGTTCATGCCAAATGCATTTTCTTTTTTTCTGCTCAGATTGCAAAGTGATGACACAAATGCACATTTATGTTAATGTTAGTTAAGTTGGTGTAAGCCTAGTTGATGTTATTGATTTAGAACATGATTTTATTTATTAAATATGATCATTTCGTTTTAAGCTTATTTTGTTGCGGCATGGGGGACGTTGGAGCTGGAACATTTCCCCACCTCCGAAGTCGGGAATGACAGAAAAAGTTTGAGAAGGACTGGACTAAGGCAAGTCCACATATAGCAGGACAAGAATCATAAAGCAGTGATGACTGCTTTACAAGCCAACTCTGACCAATGGCTTGTAAGTGTAAAGTCATTAACATGGGTATCAGCCTGGGGGGATGAAAATCTTTGTGCTTCAGAGGAGAGAAGGCCGAAATGAATGAGCGTGTTTGGCTGGGCGCAACAAGGACAAACATGATGCCAAAGAAAAAGTTTGCGTCGCGTATTTGATTAAAGCTGATACAAAGGTGATCCCCTGGATATCATGAAGGATATTTTCCACACTGATAATTGTCCATTTAATTTATATTTAAAGGCAAAGTCTCCTCTATTCAAGCAATGGCTCCGTTTTAAAAGTTGACCTATGCTTTACTTATTACTTACACACACACACACACACACACACACGCACACGCACACGCACACACACACACACACACACAGAATCCTGTGAGAAACACTGGGAGAGGCTCTAACGTCATTGTTATTGGCTGTTGATCAAACTGAGTTTCTTACACCCACATCCCTTCTGTTAACTGAAAGACAAACATCTCTACCGCTGCCAAGCGTCAGATACATTGCCTAAACACTCATCAACGGCATGTAGCCCCTTTTACCCCAATAATATAGAGGGCAGGGCCCTAGGTTCTTTAACCCAACTTGTTTTCTTTAATATTAGCTTGGATTCCCTACACTAATTTACAAATGCAAACAGTACCCTTAATATTTCTTAACATGCACAATATCACCAATTCATGTATGAGTAAGCAGACAAACAAAAAGGTAAGTAATTAAATGTTTACTTATTATCCAAAATAAAATATAAGATACTGTTTGTATCACAGATACTTGCTTTATCAAAAATTCCTTTAACCTGTGTTCATCAATACAAAATGGGAATACTAATAGTTGCCTTTAAAGATGAGCTAGTTGGACCTTTTCGGGTTGAAGATGGCCTCAAAATCAACTCCCAAACCTACTGCCAGTTTCTAGAAGATACTTTCTTCAAGCAGTGGTACAGGAAAAAGTCTGCATCTTTCAAGAAGACCATTATTTTTATGCAGGACAATGCTCCATCACATGCATCGAAGTACTCAATTGCATGGCTAGCCAGTAAAGGCCTTAAGGATGAAAAAATTGTGACATGACCCCCTTCCTCACCTGACCTAAACCCTATGGAGAACCTGTGGGCCCTGCTTAAACAAGAGATTTACAGTGAAGGAAATCAGTACACCTCTCGGAACAGTGTCGGGGAGGCTGTGGTTGCTGCTGCACAAAAAGTTGATCGTCAACAGATCAAGAAACTGACAGACTCCATGAATGGAAGGCTTGTGACAGTTATTGAAAAGAAGGGTGGCTATATTGGTCACTGTTTTTTTTTTTTTTACATGTCGGAAATTTTTATTTGTAAATTTTGAGTTGTTTTATTATTCTCACTTTAACAGATAAACAAGTGAGATGGGAACATTTTCGTTTTTTTATTTAGTTGCAGAATAATTCTGCATACTAATAGTTGCCTAATAACAGCAAAACATATATATATTCTCGTAAGAAAGAGAAAACCTCACTTTTACTTTTGTAAACATTCAGGTTTAGGTTCTTTAACATTTTGGATTGACCGAGAGCACTGTAGTTGTTCAATAATAAAATTAATCCTCAAAAATACAACTTGCCTAATAATTGTGCACACAGTGTATATGAGACCCTTTCTAACGAAAAAAATAATAATTAAAAAAAAATGTTCAGCTATTATGCACTAGATGAAATGTACTTATGGATATTATAATTACTTTCTACAAAATCTGCTAGGAAATAAAACCCAAAATTCTACACACTGCAGGTTTAAAGCAGATGTTTCTGCTCTACTGAGGCAACAGTTTGACCTAAGTTGCAAAGTTGTAGCATGACTGGACTTGTGTGCAAAGTTTGGTCATGGGAACATGGATTTCTTCGGAATAAGAAGAATAAAAGCTGCTGCACAGCACAGTAATGGTCGGGGCCGAGCATTTTGAGGAGGAAAAAAAAGCAGGGGATGAAGAAAAGGGAGAGCTGAAAAATGACAAATACACAAGGGTTCTGTCAGCAGAAATGCCAAACAGAGACATTTGTGCTCATCATATTAAGTATGCCAAATGCACAAGCCTACTGTTTAACTGAGCATTGGTGAGTGGTATGTAGGGGATTTGAACTTAATTATAATATAATACCTTACTGGAACTGAACTGATTGTTTATTTGAATCAGGTGACAGAGACACATCTAAAACATGCAAGGCAAGTGTCCACAGCACAATGCCTGATTAATAAAGGATATATGGATTTCAAAACTGCTGCAAGCTAAAACATAATGCAACAAAATGCTTTAGGCATACTCACATCCATTTCATAACGTGACTTACCTCAAACAAAGTATAAGTAATGTTTATCACAGCGGTGAATTTAGTTTTAAGTTGGATATTCGATAGAACTGACACCCCTCCTACCTCCCAAAAAAAGGTAACACCTACCAGCCTTGTACGTAACCGGCATACTTACTTTCTTGTCTAGTTTACACAAAGACGGTCTTTATTAAATACCTTCATGATGACATGGTCATGTTATTGAACATTTTAATAAAAAAATTATAATGAATTGTGCTAATTTTTCTTAAACAAATATTTTAATACAAAGTAAAAAGTGTTTCTTCAATAGCTTTCACGTTATGTGACCCAGTGTCAAATGATATACCACATAGGACACACTTCTTTATATTGTATTTTATAGTATATTCTATCTTATATTTATATTTTTTTATTTAAAATATTTATTCCAGAAAATAGTACTAAATAGGACACACCGGACACACAGCGTTCCCTCTCCTGTTGCACACACACATGTCCCGGCTTCTTCCGAGTGCACAGCCAGTGTTCCACCCGAATAAAAAAATAAAAAAAATAAACACAACTTGGACACAGGCCCTTAAGCTGAATGACCGCTCTGGTAACGGTCAGTCCATTACTGGATGTCGAATATTAGACCACGAATATAAGACGACCCGACTTTTTACGACCTATTTCCGGGGGAAAAACCCTGTCTTATAGTCGGACCAATATGGTACTAACCGTGTAGTTGCTTTACTTCAAGTAAGTATGATACTGAAGGAGTGATTATGCTGACAAATTACTCTTTTGTAATATATGACATCTGGTTATTGTATTAAAAAAACACTTGAAAAATCAGCATTCATTCTTTAGATCCTTTATTGAACATGAAAGCTTTACACACCCAAAGTCAGAATGATGTTACATGTATAACAAATTCCCTTCACCATTTTAACATTTTTTTCCTGGTAATCCCTGACACTGCTAAACATTTACTGGTCAACTCGCAGTAAGTAACACCCATGAACAGCAGTTATTATAAATCACTAAAAACAGTAAAATAAAAAAGGACAATGTGACAACTTACAAGGAATCCCAACAGTTTTGATGAATTAATTATCTTCTGTTTTTATTGAAACCCCCCAAAATAATGCTTTTTATCTTATTTTTTGCCTTTTTCATGCTTTAGGATATAGTATAGTGAAAATGCATGAAGCAGAGTCAGGGAAAGAATGTAGAGAAGACATGCAGCAAAGGGCCAGGATTTATGGTATGCACTCTACCCAGTGAGCCACCTTTGTGCCCTTAATGCTACTTTTTCACATGCTTTTGCATACGTTAATATTTGGATCTGAAGCCTCAGCTAATGCTCTGACCTGCTTTTCCTGCCGCTTCCGCAAAGCTGCAATTTGCTTAACCCTTTCTCTGTCATTGTCTACTAGCTTGACTAATTTCTCTCGCTGTTTGCGCAACTCCTCTTCTTTCTCCCACAGGACTTTCTGTGTCTCCGCTTCAAGTAGCCTCTCTGCCTCCTGGAACATTGCATTGGTGTAATGGCTTCCCCCGTTCCTATCTGTTATATTTCTGATCTTTTCGAGCAGCTCCCTGACCTGAGAACGCTCCTTCAGGGTACTATCGAAGACATGGTACTGGCCGCTACAGTTGTTGACGAGTTCCTGCATATCTTTGTTTTCCTTGAAGTACGCCTGAATCGATTTCCCTTGGAGCAGGTCACCATAGGTGAAGAGAACCATGCTGTATTTGCCTGCGTCCTCTCCAAAGAGCTCCTGAATCTTCTTCATAGTATTCTCATCTTCGTTTGTGAAGCTGTCTAGTTTGATGACGATCAGGAAGATGTGGGGTCCAGGTGAAGCATGTATAATGCACTGACGAAGATGTTTTTTGGTTTCCTCTACAGTAAACTTGGTGTTAAACAGACCTGGAGTGTCGATAACAGCAATCTTTTGTCCATCTATCTTAGCAGAGGCTTTTGCGCATTCTTTAGTCAGAGATTCAGAGGAGGACTCATATTCTCCTCCCAGAATGGTCTTTGCTGCGGCACTCTTCCCAGTTCCAGTCTTCCCAACCAACACAATCCTGAGCTGATTATTCTTGAATATGGGACTCTCTGAGGGGATTACAGAAAACATCAACATATAGTTAGAAATCTAGATATTAACAAGATTATACAACTTTGTCATTTGACATGTGTTGATGTTACTGTATTTTAGAGGCTGCAGTTTGTGGTGTTACACTGAAAGGTTTTTGCATAACTGTTTCCACCTAGTTCATGTCAAAAAGGCTAAATAAGGCTTAAACACATTTCTGTGCAATGCAGGAAAATGCTAGCCTGGAAATCCAGACCTGACGCCTGTTGGTCTGGATACTTAAATATGTCAGAAAATTCTGCGCCACGTTTCAATTGGTTCTTTCTGATATGGGCGGGCCAGAGCCCTTTGTATGGTGCTCTGGGGCGGACGTAACCGGATGACGACAGTGCTGTTCATGCGCCGTCGAAACCGTGATAGTTAACAACAGAGATGGCTGCGGATATGTTGTTTGAGTTTGAGACCGCTTTGGCTTCGACACTTAATGATTTGGAAGACGGCACTCAAATATTTCATTAGCAAGAAAGAGGAATGTTCTGTTTTGCCGACCTACCATGGCAAAAGTTTAATCTACTAGTTAACCTCGCTGTTCGCTAAACGAACGGGGTGTCCTGATTGGTTGTAGTGCTATCCATTTGCGTGCAGTGGTATTTGAAATGCACACGTAGGTGCCGCCCCTTGAGTATGGAAGGTCTATTGATCGTGGCCAGACCCTTTATCTTTCTAGATATGGGTCTAGATTTCCAGGCTAGGAAAATGCTGGGTATTTGAGAAAAGTTCAGGTTTTCCATTTAAGCACTGCCCCCCACCTATTGTGATTGCCTCATCATTTGCATAAATTAATGTAAATATATATGATACAAGCTATATTTATTGATTAGCACAGGCTGCAGTTCATGACGTTACACTGAAAGGTGTTTCTAGTATTTTGTTCACCTAGTTCAAATCAACAAGGCTAAATAAGAAAAACATATTCCTGTGCAATGCATGGGATTTAAGAGAAGTCGTGTTACTCCATTTAAGCACTAACCCCTTTAGACCTTTTGTTGTCAGTTGATCATTTGCATAAATTAATGTAAATATATTAGAGATGCACCGATCTATCAGCCATCCGATCGATCCAGGCTGATTGGCTTATTTTGTATTGATGTGTGCTAAACCAAACTCCTCTACTGAGCTTGTGTCAACAGCTATAATCTCAGAGACACGACTTTTTACATGAAAACACTATCTGTAGTTACTCTACTGCCGACCCTCCCAACCAATTTAATTTAGCAGTAAGTCGTACAAATTCTTTTACTATATAAAAAAAAGTGGTAACACTTTATAACATGTTCATAAATAAGTCATTAGATAATGATGAACTAATGATTTACAAAACAGTAATATATATGTAGATGATAAATAAGTGCTATTATAACATATCACAAATATGTTCTAAGTCATCTATAAAGCTTCTAGTGAATCATGAAATAATCATTAAAAAATCCCCTTCATCTAAAGTGTAAACAATTCATCAGGTACTAATGTGTAGTAGGGCTACACTAAAAATTAACATAGCTGAATCTGATTGGTGGAATCTTGCCTATAGTCGGCTACTCGTCAAATCGAGCTATTTTTTTTCCTGCTTATTGATGCAGCCTATTATACTGTTAATAAAAAAATTCAAACCAACTCAAGCTTTTAATCAATCTCCATAGTGTAAGTTAATGACTAAAGTAGACATATATTCTCATGCCAACTCATGAACACAAACTATAATTGGGTCTTTAAGCCCTTTTGTGTGATTTAGGAAAAATGTTTGGCAATGTGGCAAATGAGAATATGGATCAATAAGAAAAAAAGAAAATAGCATGATTTGACGATAAGTTCACTACAGGCAAGATTTGAGCATTCAGGTTCGACCATGTTCATTTTAAGTTGAGGACAGCCCCACTACACATTAGAACCTGATGAATAGTTTACACTTTAGATTAGGAAGATGCAGAAAGGATTTTATCTGATGTATTAATAATTTTCCATTGATTTGTTAATGAACTTTTCCTGATTTACTAAAAGCTTTATAGATGATTTACAACACATTTGTGATATGTTAACATGGCACTTATTAATCATCTACAAATATATATTACTGTCTTGTAAATCATTAGCTCATCATTATCTAAGGACTTATATATGACTTATGAATGAACATGTGTTACCAAAATGGTATTTTCTTTTATAAATGCTAAATGTTTTATAGTTTGATTTTCAATAAAATGGTGCAACCCTTATACAAGTCATAATTAACAATATAAATACATTTGATTGTCTTACCATCTTCGGTTGGTTTGCTGGCCATAGTTGATTTATGGGGAGATGCGCTGATCTGCTGCTGATAGAAGAAGTCGTATAAAGTCTGTCCTCAACAACACTTCCTTATATAATGCAAACCACACCCATAAAACACTGCTGCCATCAACGTTCATTGAACTCTTTCGTAAGTTCTGCTGAGGTGGCATGTTTCAAAGAACAAACGCCCAAAGGCATTTGATGAAATGCAAAGGAATGTGTGACCTTTACTGTTAAAATCTACTACTATCCGTCATCTAAGACCCGCCACTAAATGTAAAGGAATGTGTGACTGTTAAAGCTGGGGTTGAGAGTTTGCGAGAACACTCTGCCTGCTGTAGCTCCTCCCTCCAAACGACAGCTATGCGCGTTCATGTGAATTCAGTTAATCTAATCTGGCGCTTCATCATTTTGTGTCAAAAATGATTCAACGCGCCCAACACACCTACGCAGGTAGTCTCCCCCCCGATATATTTATTCCCCTAATCAACCATGGCTGCGATCAGACCCAACCCGACACAACAGCGATCATGTCCGCACAAAAACAACAACAACACGGCCAACAATTGTGCCAAAAGACAAATAAACAGCAACCGAACGGAACAAATAGCCTTAAAGGGACACTGTGTAACATTTTAAGTAATTTATTAGCTAAAATCAATATCCTCATTCATAAAAATGTCCTCATTGGAGTAAAATCACCTCTGCCAATAATCTGAATTATCCTTCTGAGCGGAGAATTACAAATATTAATATTACATTTTGTACATTGAGCAGGCAAGTCTTATGGAGGAATCCATGTTTTTAGAATGTCATCAGGTGCATTGTTTAAAATTTAGAATTGTTCTTGTCCTTGAGGTCCACTGTAGCTTCTGTTATTATTCAAAAGGGGTGGGGTTACCCAGGGAGCGTTGCATTCTAGAACTTTCTAGAACTTACTTGATGATGTCATATTACACACTGCACCTTTAAGTCCCCCATTTCACAAGTCAAACAAGGTTATCTTATCTTATTATATTATTTTTACCTTATAGACTCAAGAATACATGCAATTCCAGACACGGAAGACACTCTGATTGAATTTACATCATATTTATTTGAGCTACCAAACATGTAAGAGTGCCGGATTCCTCAAACTGAACAGCAGTCTGGCGGAGCTTGGACAGCTTCTTTTTGTTTTTCAAAATCTCCTGACATACATTTACATGAAATAAATAGGCCTAAATAAAATAGCTTCAAATGACAATACCAGAAAAAAATTACATTACATTCAAGTTTAATTAAGAGAAAAAGGGTTCTTGAATGCTAGAGCTACAATGACATAATAACAAAGTGCAAATAAAATGTTTGTGTATGACTTGTCTTGCTTGTAAACTGAAGTCAGAGTTTGTATTACAAGATATAACACAAATGGCGGTGTCAGCAGTGCCATTCATTCTCAATGTACACTCTCTACAAAGGGCGACTGGAGCCTCGGCTGCAGATAGCAGTGCCACTGCAGCCACCTGAGCGCCCACAGACCCATTTGAAGCTTTTGGTGTGAGTCTCCAGTTAAGGACAATATACAGTAACGAGTTGTCCACAAATAAAGCAATATACAGCCTAATGAGATAAGCAAACATTTTACGATCAAGGGGAGAAGGCAGGGAAAAAATTCGTTTAAAATCTTTGCAAAATTAAAGAGCCATCTTGGAAATTTAATAAGGGGAAGGGCCTAAAGTAATAAACCTGGGAGAAATAAATAATGCATTTTTTAAAGTATTATTTGAAGATTTAAAAGGGAGCCACTGCTTAAATAGAGGGGACGTTACTTTTAAATATAAATTAAATAGACAATTATCAAAGTATTATTTAAGCTCTACATCACAGAATGCCCTGGCATTCAAATAACTTTTATCCTTTTCTAGATCAATTAAAGATTCCTTGGAGGAGGAAGATAAAGAGGATATTAAAATATCAGAGTTATCTGAGGCCATTGTGAGTATGAAGGGAGGAAAGGTGTCGGGCCCAGATGGTATACCTATCAATATTTATAAAAAGGTAATGGATAAAATACTTGTCCCATTATGAGATATGTTTAATGAGACAGTTCTGGAGGGTCAGCTGACACTGTCCCTACAAAGAGCCCTTATAGCTCTGATATTGAAACCAGGAAAACCCTCTGCAAGGTGTGAATCCTAATAATGCAAAAGTTTTGCTCAAAGACTTGAAAATCACCTGCCTTCCATTGTGGATTTTTGCCACTTTTACCAAAGTAAAAATCTCAATACTTCTTTCAGTACTGCCAAATGTGAATGCTGTAATTCCAGTTTTTAAATCAACTATGATCTATCTTAATTTCTTACTACTTGGACACAATTAGGTCTCAAAGATCAACTAGAATAACTAATCTTCTACATAATAATCAAAATGAAAACTATTTAAACTCTCCATATAATATTTAAGGGTATATACATGTTGTATGTGTGTGTCTACGTTGGGGCCCTTGTGTACTGTTGAACCATAGAATAATGTTATGATTCTGAAGAGGCAGAAGTAAAGGTTTCGGGGACATTGTAGAATGTTGTTTCTCAAAATGTTCTGGTTAAAAAAAACATCAGTGGTGACTGCAGACTTGAACCTAACAATGCTTGAGTCCATTACGTGTTGATGCAAATGGTATTGTAATTCTAAGCCATTGTAGAACAACTTTTTGCTATGTTTTTCCTCTTCGTAACATTTATCAGTGGGCTACACTGTGTCACGCTGCTACTATGTCACCATAGTTAGCTTCTCTGAGTCACCTAACAGAAGAGATGCGTGTGAATATAAATAAAAAAAACTCAAACGTGAACATGCCATCAATAAAACAATGATCTGATTTTAACATTAACGGTCACACATTCCTTTGCATTTCATCAAATGCCTTTGGGGTTTGTTCTTTGAAAATAACCTATAGCGCTGTCAAGCGTCTGATTCATTGCCAGAGCACTTATTCAACGGTTGGTTACCTAATAATTGAGCAAAGGTTCAGTCCTCTGACATTTTCATGTTTTCACATGTTTGCAAACAGCAGACCCTGTTCCCCCTCCCATCACCATTTGAAGAGAAATTATTTCACAGAAAATGTGATTTAATATCGGTATCGGCTGTCGATCAAACTGAGTTTCTTTCACACGCATCTCTTCTGTTAGGTGACTCAGAGAAGCTAACTATGGTGACATAGTAGCAGCGTGACACAGTGTAGCCCACTGATAAATGTTATGAAGAGGAAAAACATAGCAAAAAGTTGTTCTACAATGGCTTAGCCCACATTATGCTCTATAGTTTGGTTTGAGTATTAGCAGTCAGTTTTCTTTCATTAATTTTTAAACAAAATAAACTACAATACCATTTGCATCAACACGTAATGGACTCAAGCATTGTTAGGTTCAAGTCTGCAGTCACCACTGATGTTTTTTTTAACCAGAACATTTTGAGAAACAACATTCTACAATGTCCCCGAAACCTTTACTTCTGCCTCTTCAGAATCATAACATTATTCTATGGTTCAACAGTACACAAGGGCCCCAACGTAGACACACACATACAACATGTATATACCCTTAAATATTATATGGAGAGTTTAAATAGTTTTCATTTTGATTATTATGTAGAAGATTAGTTATTCTAGTTGATCTTTGAGACCTAATTGTGTCCAAGTAGTAAGGAATTAAGTGTCACACATTCCTTTGCATTTAGTGGAGCGTCTTAGATCACGGATAGTAGTAGATTTTAACATTAACGGTCACACATTCCTTTGCATTTCATCAAATGTCTTTGGGGTTTGTTCTTTGAAACATGCATCATCTCAGCAGAACTTACGAAAGAGTTCAATGAAATTTGATGGCAGCAGTGTTCCCGCCAGCCACGGTCCCGTCACAGCCAGATAATGCAGGCTACTTGCCTTTATTTTTTACTGCCCTGCATACAATGCTGCTGTAAATGTGTTTGGTATGGTGCTGCCTTGCTGTTTGTGTTCATTTCCGAGCGGCGTGAATCTGCAATGCTGTTTTAAGGCTATTTGTTCCGTTCAGTTGCTGTTTATTTGTCTTTTGGCACAATTGTTGGCCGTGTTGTTGTTGTTTTTGTGCGGACATGATCGCTGTTGTGTCGGGTCGGGTCTGGTCGCAGCCATGGTTGATTAGGGGAATAAATATATCGGGGGGGAAACTACCTGCGTAGGTGCATTCAGCGCGTTGAACCATTTTTCACACAAAATGAAGCGACAGATTAGATTAACTGAATTCACATGAACGCGCATAGCTGTCGTTTGGAGGGAGGAGCTACAGCAGGCAGAGCATTGGGAAACAGCCGTTGGAATCCCAACGGCTGTTTTCTCGCAAACTCTCAACCCCAGCGTTAACAGTCACACATTCCTTTACATTTAGTGGCGCGTCTTAGATCACGGATAGTAGTAGATTTTAACAGTAAAGGTCACACATTCCTTTGCATTTCATCAAATGCCTTTGGGCGTTTGTTCTTTGAAACATGCCACCTCAGCAGAACTTACGAAAGAGTTCAATGAACGTTGATGGCAGCAGTGTTTTATGGGTGTGGTTTGCATTATATAAGGAAGTGTTGTTGAGGACAGACTTTATACGACTTCTTCTATCAGCAGCAGATCAGCGCATCTCCCCATAAATCAACTATGGCCAGCAAACCAGCCGAAGATGGTAAGACAATCAAATGTATTTATATTGTTAATTATGACTTGTATCTAAATATTTAATAAGGGGTGCACCGATTTTCAATATTTTACTGAAAATCAAACTATAAAACATTCAGCATTTATAAAACAAATTACCATTTTGGTAACACTTCATTGATTCATTAATTTAAAAGTGATTCATAAGTCCTATATGTCATTATATAATGATGAACTAATGATTTACAAAAACAGTAATATAGATTTGTAGATGATTAATAAGTGCCATGTTAACATATCACAAATGTGTTATATAAAGCTTTTAGTAACTCATGAAAAGTTAATTAACAAATCATTGGTAAATTATTAATAAGTCATTTACAAACCTTTCTGCATCCCCCTAATCTAAAGTGTAAACCATTCATCAGGTACTAATGTGTAGTAGGGCTACACTAAAAATTAACATAGCTGAATCTGATTGCTCAAATCTTGCCTATGTCAACTAATCGTAGAATCATGCTATTTTCTTCCTTCTCATTGATACATATTTTCATCGGCACATTTTTTTCCTAAATCACACAAAAGGGCTTAAATACCCAAATATAGTTTGTCCTCATGAGTTGGCATTAGAATGTATGTCTACTTTAGTCATTGACTTACACTATGGAGATTGATTAAAAGCTTAAGTTGCTTTCAAGTTTTTATTAACAGTATAATAGCCTGGATCAATAAGCAGGAACATAAATGCTTGATTTGACGATTAGTTGACTACAGGCTATATTTGAGCAATCAGATTCAGCTATGTCCATTTTTGTCCAGGACAGCCCTACTCCATGTTAGAACCTGATAAATGGCTTACACTTTAGATTAGGGGGATGCAGAAAGGTTTGTAAATGACTTATTAATCATTTACCAATGATTTTTTAATGAGCATTTCATGATTAACTAAAAGCGTTATAGATGATTTACAACACATTTGTGATATGTTATAATAGCACTTATTAATCATCTACATCTATATTACTTTTTTAAATCACAAGTTCAACATTATCTAATGACTTATTTATGAACATGTTATAAAGTGTTACCACTTTTTTTATATAGTAAAAGTATTTGTACGACTTACTGCTACATCAAATTGGTTGGGAGGGTCGGCAGTAGAGTAACTACAGATAGTGTTTTCATGTAAAAAGTCTTGTCTCTGGGATAATAGCTGTTGACACAAGCTCAGTAGAGGAGTTTGGTTTAGCACACATCAATGCAAAATAAGCCAATCAGCCTGGATCGATCGGATGGCTGATAGATCGGTGCATCTCTAATATATTTACATTAACTTATGCAAATGATCAACTGACAACAAAAGGTCTAAAGGGATTAGTGCTTAAATGGAGTAACACGACTTCTCTTAAATCCCATGCATTGCACAGGAATATGTTTTTCTTATTTAGCCTTGTTGATTTGAACTAGGTGAACAAAATACTAGAAACACCTTTCAGTGTAACGTCACAAACTGCAGCCTCTAAAATACTCATACAGTGAAATCAGCCTGTCTAAGTGTCAACATTGTATTATTTTGTTAAAATCTACATTTCTAACTATATGTCGATGGTTTCTGTTATCCCCTCAGAGAGTCCCGTATTCAATAATAAGGAGCTCCGGATTGTGTTGGTTGGGAAGACTGGAACTGGGAAGAGTGCCGCAGGAAACACCATTCTTCGAAAAGAGGCATTTAAATCTGATTTCTCATTCGAATCTCAGACCAAAGAATGTGCAAAGGGCACTAATAAGGTAGATGGACAAAAGATTGCTGTTATCGACACTCCGGGTCTGTTTGACACCAGGTTTAGTGAAGAGGAAACCAAAAAACATGTTGGTCAGTGCATTACGTTTGCTGCTCCTGGACCCCACATCTTCCTGATCGTCATCAAACTGGGCAGATACACAGAAGAAGATAAGAATACTGTGAAGAAGATTCAGGAGCTCTTTGGAGAGGACGCAGGCAAATACAGCATGGTTCTCTTCACCTTTGGTGACCTGCTCCAAGGGAGACCGATTGAAATATTCTTGGAGCAAAGCAAAGATATGCAGGAACTCGTCAACAACTGTAACGGCAAGTACCATGTCTTCGATAATACCCTGGAGGATCGTTCTCAGGTCAGGAGGCTGCTCACCAAGATCAGAAATATAACAGATAGGAACGGGGGAAGCCATTACACCAATGCAATGTTCCAGGAGGCAGAGAGGCTACTTGAAGAAGAGAGACAGAGAATCCTGAAGGAGAAAGAAGAGGAGTTGTGCAAAGAGCGAGAGAAATTAGAGAATGAAATAAAAGAAAAGTATAAGAAAGAATTTGAGAAATGGAAGGAGGACATCAAGAAACAGATGGAGGTTACAGCAGCACGCAATAGAGAACTGGAAAATCGAATTGCAAATCTGCAGAAGCAGCAGGCGGCGCAGGCCAGATCAGCGGCTGAGTCTAGACACCACATTGTACAACGTAGTGGGGGTGGGTGTGCGGTTGGGTGCACCATACTTTAAAAAAGTAGCATTAAGGGCACAACGGTGGCTCACTGGGTAGAGTGCATACCATAAATCCTGGCCCTTTGCTGCATGTCTTCCCTCATACTTTCCCTAACCCTGCTTCATGTATTTTCACTATACTATCTCATAAGAAAAATGGCATATTTTGGGGTTTTAAATGAAAACTGAAGATAATCAATTATCAAAACTTTTGGGGTTCCTTGTAAGTTGTCACAGTGTCTTTTTATTTTATTGTTTGGTTATTTTTCATAACAGTTCATGGGTATAAATTACTGCAAGTTGACCAGTAAATGTTTAGCAGTGTCAGAGATTGCCAAGAAAAAATATGTTAAAATGGTGAAGGGAATTTGTTATACATGTGAAATCATTCTGACTTTGGCTGTGTAAAGCTTTCATGTTCAATAAAGTATCTAAAAAACTATGCTGATTTTTCAAGTCTTTTTTTAATACAATAACCACATGTCATATATAAAAAAGAGTTATTGGTCACCATAATCATTCCTTCAGTATCATACTTGAAGTAAAGCAACTACACGGTCGGTTAGTAATTCAGGGACAAAATACACTTTGTTACACTATAACCTTCAGCTAAAGCTAATTTGAGGCTTCACCAGTTTGAATGTATGTTTATATAAATTAAATAAACAATGCTGTATCATAGTGTCGATTTATCTAAAAGCCCCGCTGAAAGACAAATTCTCCTCCTGGGAGAAAATGTTGTTCGTTTTTCTAGTTAAATGCATCAATCTGGTCCACTTTGAGAGGTAAATTAAAAGGCTTAATCAAATTAATTTAGTGATCTTTAAAAAAATGTGTCCTATGTGTCCTATCTTTTGTAATAAGTCTTGTTAATAGGGGAGGGTGGGGGTTGCGTGAAGTCACTGATGCATGCATTGAGGTAAATAACGTTATGAAATGTCCAGGAAATTAGGCCAGAGATACAGCGGGTGAAATAAGTATTGAACACGTCACCATTTTCCTCAGTACATATATTTTCAAAGGGGCTATTGACTTGAAATGTTCACCAGGTGTTGGTAACAACCCAAGTAATCCATACATACAAAGAAACCAAAACAAATACGTTCAGAAATTAAGTTATGTGTAATAATGTGAAACGACACAGGGAAAAAGTATTGAACACGCTCACTGATATTTATTTAATACTTTCTACAAAAGCCTTTGTTGGTAATGACAGCTTCAATACGCCTCCTGTATGGAGAGACTAGTCTCATGCAATGCTCTGGTGTGATTTTGGCCCATTCTTCCACACAAACAGTCTTCAAATCTGGAAGGTTCCGTGGGCCTCTTTAACGAATCTTGATCTTCAGTTCTTTCCATAGATTTTCAGTGGGATTTAAGTCAGGTGATTGGCTGGGCCATTCTAGCAGCTTTATTTTTATTTTTATTTACTTTTTGAAACCAATTGAGAGTTTCCTTGGCTGTGTGTTTGGGATCATTGTCTTGGAGAAATGTCCACACACGTTTCGTCTTCATCACCCTGGTAGATGGCAGCAGATTTTGGTCAAGAATGTCTCGATTAGATTGCCTGTACCATTTGCTGAAAAGCAGCCCCACACCATGATGTTCCAAACCTCAAAACTTCACTGTTAGTATAGTGTTTTTAGAATGATGTGCAGTGCTATTTCTCCTCCAAACATGGTGTACATTATGGCATCCAAACTCTAAAATGTTGCTCTCATCAGACAACACTATATTCTCCCAGTATTTCACTGGCTTTTCGAAATGTTGTGCAGCGAACTTTAGACAAGCTTCAACATGCTTTTTTTTCAGCAATGGAGTCTTGCGTGGTGAGCGTGCATACAGGCCATTGCGGTGGAGTGCATTATTTACTGTTTTCTTTGACACAACAGTACCTGCTAATTCCAGATCTTTTTGAAGCTTTTTGAAGACAACTTTTCTGATCATTCTTTTCACTCTGTCAGAAATCTTGTGAGGAGCACCTGATCGAGGCACATTTATGATGAAATTATAGTCTTTCCACTTCCGTATTATGGCTCTAGCAGTCCTCACTGGAACATTCAGAAGCTTAGAAATGAGCCTATAACCAATGCCATCTTTATGTCTTGCAACAATTAGGTTGCGAAGGTCTTGAGACAGCTCTTTGCTTTGAACCATCATGAGATGTGTCTTGTGTGACACCTTGGAAATGATACCTTTTTGTAAGCCATCAGTTGGGACTGAACCAGCTGATATTATTTGCACTGACAAGGGGCTGGATAGGTTTTTAATTACTGATACACTTCAATTGTTGTCTTGGCTTTCCATGCCTTTTTGCACCTCCCTTTCTTAATGTGTTCAATACTTTTTCCCTGTGTCATTTCACATTATTACACATAACTTAATTTCTGAACGTATTTGTTTTGGTTTCTTTGTATGTATGGATTACTTGGGTTGTTACCAACACCTGGTGAACATTTCAAGTCAATAGCCCCTTTGAAAATATATGTACTGAGAAAAATGGTGACGTGTTCAATACTTATTTCACCCGCTGTACTTTGGCGTGGCCATGTCAAAGCGAACCTTAATTAATGGCAGGTGATATGCATTACACCTATGTAAAGATGAAATATGGTCAATTCTATAACTCATGTGAGCATCCATTGTGATGTTTGTATTCAAGGCCAGGTTGTTTTTATATTTTAAAATACAATATTAAATAAAATGTGCTAAACATTTTCTAATAGTGTTTTTCTTTTATTTAAGCGTATTTCCTCCATGTATTACTATTACTAAAATTTCCCCAATAGCCAAAATCTTTAATTAAAAGTGTAAAACTATATGCCCAGTATGAAGGAATGATTATAGCAACTGAAACATCTTTCAGCAAAGATATGACCAAGTGTGTATTGTTTCAAAACATGATTCTATCCCCATGATTCTATTCTATTCTCAGCCGAGCTAAGGGTGTAAGGGCAGGGTGTCATATTGTATCATATTGTATGGAATGTAAAGCCCACTGAGGCAAATGTCTATTTGTGATTTTGGCCTATACAAATAAAACTGATTTGATTTGAAAAGGGGCATCATATGAGCAAATCTCATTAATCTCATTAAGCTCTGCACTGAAGCATATGCAGCAAAGTAAGAAGACTACTTGGAACTATGTGGACGAATCATAAAGTAAAGCACTGCCCTCTGGTGGATTATTTGGGCACGACAAAGGCAGGAGCAGACATCTAAAGGCCAATGTCTAATGTAAACTTCCAAACCTTTATTTTGAAGGAATTATGATAAGAACATTTATATTGTTACTTATATATCAACATGAATTTAACATATAAAAGCAACTTATAATAATAACTGTTACTACTAAAATAAAAAGAACATTGTTTGTTCATGTCCTTAAAATGTAATTTTTTGTGGCTCATAAATTGCCAAAATTATTATTTTATAATGTTTTTTTTCTGTATATCTTATTCTTAGTTATGTTTTTTATGTTTACTTTTATTGTGTGCACCATCATACCAAAGCAAATTCCTTGTAGGCGTTAATGTTCCTTGAAATAAACGTGATTCTGTATTAGATGTGGTTTACAAGAAGGCCCACTATTCCACTGTCTTTGGAGCTGCCACCCAAAAACACTTTTAATACCGGGAAAAAGGTATTTGAACTATATCTGATGTGATTATTTATATAAGGGTTTTCCTGGCACCAAACAAAGTTGTTGGTAGGCAAAAACTTCATTTTCACGACATTTTAAATTCATGCCAATTAAACCAATTTCATTTAACAATTTAGGCTGATCCATTAGGTTTATAACCGCTCTAAGAGATGGCAAAATGCATCCTTTCATTAAGTATATCAGTGATTCTTGAGAAGTGGGACAAAACAGGGTGCAATGTTGAAAAAATACAAACCCTATGTTTAGGCAAATTAAATTACATGTATGTATCCAAGCTACTGAGCTAAGGTTTGACACAACCTCCCAGCTTTTGTCCTTTTTTATCAAAATTGACTTTTTACCTTGCTTCTCCTTTTTAACATGGGCTTTTTAGCTTGCCATTATTTATTTTGTGTCAACTCCGTCAGACACCAAAAAACACAAATAAATGTTCCCTCATTTTATGCTAGACCCATGAGATGTATAGTGATCACAAATATTCACCAAAACTGATAGAGGCCACAAAAAACCATTATCAAAATGTATATGAATATACTGTACATGTTTTTGATATCTGAAGGTGTTGACATATTTAACGTTTCTTAAACAGAACAAATAGAGTTTTTCTAGTAGCAGTTTGGTTTTTCTGTTGATGATAGGTACAAGTATGAACTACTTCAGGAAAATAAAATTATTTAAACATTTCATATAACTTCTTCAGAAATTGTAAGTCGGTGTTGACGTATCATGGTTGTGACGCAGGACTTTCAAGATTTGTAATGTAAAATATTCTAAAACTACAACACTTATCAGAGCCTGCCTGACTCTAATGTACTCTGCACAGATAGCTTGTGACAATAGGTCCTTCACAGAGACAGCTGCCAAATCAAGTCAAACCAAATAAAAATAAAAGTTCCAATGAATAAGCGTGTTTGACCGGGCACAACAAGGACTAACATGATGCCAAAGATAAAGTTTACGTTGCCTATTTGATCAGAGCTGATAAAAAGGTGAGCCCCTGCATATCACAAACGGTATTTGACAAACTGATAACCGTCTATTAATTTATATTTAAAAGCGAGGTCTCTTCTATTCAAGCAATAGCGCTGTTTTAAAAGTTGACCTATGCGTTGCTTATTACTTACACACACACACACACACACACACACACACACACACACACACACACACACACAACCTCCTGTGAGAAACAATGGGAGAGGCTTTAATGTTTATTGTTATTGGCTGTTGATCAAACTGAGTTACTTACACACGCATCTCTTCTGTTACCTGAAAGAAAAGCGTGTCTTAGGTTACAGATGAAGAAAACGATAAAGATTTTAGCCTGAACTTTGTCAAAATCTTTCCTAGAACAAGCTCAAAAAACTTCTCAACAGTTTGGCACAATTGTATATAAGCTGACCCTATTTGTTGGTCAACTTTATTTATTTGTCAATAAGTTGTCTTTAATTGATCTAGAAGATTATGAAGGTTCTGTGGAATGTCAGGGCATTCTGTGAGGTAAAGCTTCAAATAATACTTTAGAAAAGCATTATTTATTTCTCCCAGGTTTATTACTTTAGGCCCTTCCTCTTATTACATTTCCAAGATGGCTCTTTCATTTGCAAAGATTTTAAACGCCTAGTCAATTTTTTCCCTGCCTTCTCCCCTTGATCGTAAAACGTTTACTTATCTCATTAGGCTGGATATTGCTTTATTTGTGGACAACTCGTTACTGTATATTCTCCTCTGTGAATAACCAGTTTCTGTCTAGTTTATTTAGTATCATTTACACTTATTTCTAGCTCAAGCCTTTTGATATGTGTCTATTTGATTTATATTTAAAAGAAATGTCCCCTATATTCAAGCAGTGGCTCTCTTTTATAAGCTGACCTATGCTTTACTTATTACTAACACACACAGAAACACAATGTCTCACAGAATCCTGTGAGAAACACTGGGAGAGGCTCTAACGTTATTGTTATTGGCTGTTGATCAAACTGGTTTCTTTCACATGCATGCCTTCTATTATATGAAAGAAAATAACCTATAGCGCTGTCAAGCGTCTGATACATTGCCAGAGCACTTATTCAACGGTTGGTTACCTAATAATTGAGCAAAGGTTCAGTCCTCTTGCATTTTCATGTTTTCACATGTTTGCAAACAGCAGACCCTGTTCCCCCTTCCATCACCATTTGAAGAGAAATTATTTCACAGAAAATGTGATGTAATATCGGTATCGGCTGTCGATCAAACTGAGTTTCTTTCACACGCATCTCTTCTACTTTAGGCCCTTCCTCTTATTACATTTCCAAGATGGCTCTTTAATTTTGCAAAGATTTTAAACGCCTGGCCAATTTTTTCCCTGCCTTCTCCCCTTGATCGTAAAATGTTTGCTTATCTCATTAGGCTGGATATTGCTTTATTTGTGTTACTGTATATTGTCCTTAACTGGAGACTCAGACCAAAAGCTTCAAATGGGTCTGTGGTCGCTCAGGTGGCTGCAGTGCCACTGCTATCTGCAGCCGAGGCTCCAGTCGCCCTTTGTAGAGAGCGTACATTGAAAATGAATGGCACTGCTGACACTGCCGTTTGTGGTGTTTTCTCCTAATTGGCCCAGTGTTTGGCAAAAAGGTCTGAAAAAAGCTAGGGTTGGTAATTTTTTCACTGTAATATTTGGCAAAACTGTCATAATAGCCATTCAGCTATATGTAGGTGAAGTGGTCTGAAAATATTTTTTCATCACTTTGCTCCCCCCTGCCTGTGTGCTGCCCCCAAAAATTGCCACCGCTCATGTTAATTTTCATGAAATGTCATGTTATTATTGGCTGTGGGACTGTCCGCTCACCTTGGAAACGATGTTGATGCGTCAGTTGCGTGAGCGTTCACGACCCTAGCAGTCTGACACTACTGTTTGGCGCTACTACAGCGGACAGCGAATAGCAATGTCTTCACCAACGAACCCTCAATTTACCATTCCCCGGATACCAACAACTAACACGGTGGGAGGACAGTGTGTACACAGAGGCTGAGAAACACAGAGGAGGAAATGTATTTGCGGGCGGCTGGTGCTGTATGAAGCCGCTCGGGGTTGGAAGACGTGGGGAAAGTGAGCCAGGAGAATGGGCTTCCTGGTTAATTCAGTGAATATGTGTAGCTGTGCTTTAGCCGATAAAACAAGTTAGCACCGGTCGGATAGCATGAGATAACTCACCCGGTTGTGTGCGGCCACCACCTCCATATAATGAACCCAAACATAACGGCTAAGTCCGGGGAACTTTCACGACAAGTACAGCGAAGCACCGGTGTTTATCTACACCAGCCACGGTCCCGTAACAGCCAGGTAGGGTAACGTAGGCTACTTGCCTTTATTTTGTACTGCCATGCACACAATGCTACTGTAAATGTGTTTGGTATGGTGCTGCCTTGCTGTTTGTGTTCATTTCCGAGCGGCGTGAATCTGCAAAGCTGTTTTAAGGCTATTTGTTCCGTTCAGTTACTGTTTATTTGTCTTTTGGCACAATTGTTGGCCGTGTTGTTGTTGTTTTTGTGTGGACATGATCGCTGTTTTGTCGGGTTGGGTCTGATCGCAGCCATGGTTGATTAGGGGAATAAATATACCGGGGGGGAAACTACCTGCGTAGGTGTGTTGGGTGCGTTGAATCATTTTTGACACAAAATGATGAAGCGCCAGATTAGATTAACTGAATTCACATGAACGCGCATAGCTGTCGTTTGGAGGGAGGAGCTACAGCAGGCAGAGCGTTCTCGCAAACTCTCAACCCCAGCTTTAACAGTCACACATTCCTTTGCATTTCATCAAATGCCTTTGGGCGTTTGTTCTTTGAAACATGCCACCTCAGCAGAACTTACGAAAGAGTTCAATGAACGTTGATGGCAGCAGTGTTTTATGGGTGTGGTTTGCATTATATAAGGAAGTGTTGTTGAGGACAGACTTTATACGACTTCTTCTATCAGCAGCAGATCAGCGCATCTCCCCATAAATCAACTATGGCCAGCAAACCAGCCGAAGATGGTAAGACAATCAAAAGTATTTATATTGTTAATTATGACTTGTATCTAAATATTTAACAAGGGGTGCACCGATTTGCAATATTTTCCTGAAAATCAAACTATAAAACATTCAGCATTTATAAAACAAATTACCATTTTGGTAACACTTCATTCATTCATTCATTTATAAGTGATTCATAAGTCATATATGTCATTATATAATGATGAACTAATGATTTACAAAAACAGTAATATATATTTGTAGATTATTAATAAGTGCCATGTTAACATATCACAAATGTGTTATATAAAGTTTTTGGTAACTCATGAAAAGTTAATTAACAAATCATTGGTAAATTATTAATAAGTCATTTACAAACCTTTCTGCATCCCCCTAATCTAAAGTGTAAACCATTCATCAGGTACTAATGTGTAGTAGGGCTACACTAAAAATTAACATAGCTGAATCTGATTGCTCAAATCTTGCCTATGTCAACTAATCGTAGAATCATGCTATTTTCTTCCTTCTCATTGATACATATTTTCATCGGCACATTTTTTTCCTAAATCACACAAAAGGGCTTAAATACCCAAATATAGTTTGTCCTCATGAGTTGGCATTAGAGTGTATGTCTACTTTAGTCATCGACCTACACTAAGGAGATTGATTAAAAGCTTAAGTTGCTTTCAAGTTTTTATTAACAGTATACTAGCCTGGATCAATAAGCAGGAACAAAAATGCTTGATTTGACGATTAGTTGACTACAGGCAAGATTTGAGCAATCAGATTCAGCTATGTACATTTTTGTCCAGGACAGCCCTACTCCATGTTAGAACCTGATAAATGGCTTACACTTTAGATTAGGGGGATGCAGAAAGGTTTGTAAATGACTTATTAATCATTTACCAATGATTTTTTAATGAGCATTTCATGATTAACTAAAAGCGTTATAGATGATTTACAACACATTTGTGATATGTTATAATATCACTTATTAATCATCTACATATATATTACTTTTTTAAATCACAAGTTCAACATTATCTAATGACTTATTTATGAACATGTTATAAAGTGTTACCACTTTTTTTATATAGTAAAAGTATTTGTATGACTCACTGCTAAATCAAATTGGTTGGGAGGGTCGGCAGTAGAGTAACTACAGATAGTGTTTTCATGTAAAAAGTCGTGTCTCTGGGATAATAGCTGTTGACACAAGCTCAGTAGAGGAGCTCGGTTTAGCACACATCAATACAAAATAAGCCAATCAGCCTGGATCGATCGGATGGCTGATAGATCGGTGCATCTCTAATATATTTGCATTAACTTATGCAAATGATCAACTGACAACAAAAGGTCTAAAGGGGTTAGTGCTTAAATGGAGTAACACGACTTCTCTTAAATCCCATGCATTGCACAGGAATATGTTTTTCTTATTTAGCCTTGTTGATTTGAACTAGGTGAACAAAATACTAGAAACACCTTTCAGTGTAACGTCACAAACGGCAGCCTCTAAAATACTCATACAGTGAAATCAGCCTGTCTGAGTGTCAACATTGTATTATTTTGTTAAAATCTACATTTCTAACTATATGTCGATGGTTTCTGTTATCCCCTCAGAGAGTCCCGTATTCAATAATAAGGAGCTCCGGATTGTGTTGGTTGGGAAGACTGGAACTGGGAAGAGTGCCGCAGGAAACACCATTCTTCGAAAAAAGGCATTCAAATCTGATTTCTCCTTCGAATCTCAGACCAAAGAATGTGCAAAGGGCACTAATAAGGTAGATGGACAAAAGATTGCTGTTATCGACACTCCGGGTCTGTTTGACACCAGGTTTAGTGAAGAGGAAACCAAAAAACATGTTGGTCAGTGCATTAAGAATGCTGCTCCTGGACCCCACATCTTCCTGATCGTCATCAAACTGGGCAGATACACAGAAGAAGATAAGAATACTGTGAACAAGATTCAGGAGCTCTTTGGAGAGGACGCAGGCAAATACAGCATGGTTCTCTTCACCTTTGGTGACCTGCTCCAAGGGAAACCGATTGAAGAGTGCTTGGAGGAAAACGAAGACATGCAGGAACTCGTCAACAACTGTAACGGCAAGTACCATGTCTTCGATAACACCCTGGAGGATCGTTCTCAGGTCAGGAGGCTGCTCACCAAGATCAGAAATATAACAGATAGGAACGGGGGAAGCCATTACACCAATGCAATGTTCCAGGAGGCAGAGAGGCTACTTGAAGAAGAGAGACAGAGAATCCTGAAGGAGAAAGAAGAGGAGCATCGCAAAGAGCAAGAGAAATTAGAGAATGAAATAAAAGAAAAGCATGAGAAAGAATTTGAGAAATCGAAGAAGGACCTCAACAAACAGATGGAGATTAAAGCAGCGAAAGAGAACTGGAAAAGCGAATTGCAAATATGTAGAAGCAGCAGCAGTAGTAGTTGAGGCTTCACCAGTTTGAATTTCTGTTTATATAAATTAAATAAACAATGCTGTATCATAGTGTCGATTTATCTAAAAGCCCCGCTGAAAGACAAATTCTCCTCCTGGGAGAAAATGTTGTTCCTTTTTCTAGTTAAATGCATCAATCTGGTGCACTTGAGAGGTAAATTAAAAGGCTTAATCAAATTAGTTTGTGATCGTCAAAAAATATGTGTCCTATCTTTTGTAATAAGTCTTGTTAATAGGGGAGGGTGGGGGGTTGCGTGAAGTCCCTGATGCATGCATTGAGGTAAATAACGTTATGAAATTGATGTGGAGATGTCCAGGAAATTTGGCCAGAGATACTTTGGCGTGGCCATGTCAAAGCGAACCTTAATTAATGGCAGGTGATATGCATTACACCTATTATTAAAGCAGCTAAGCTGATGCTTCAAGCTACTGAGATGGTTCGACCCAGATACCTGGCTGACGCGCTTGTTTTCTCTTCACTATTTGCTTTCTTGAGTTGTAAATAATATCATCAGAGCTTCTTCTTGTGTAGCATACAATAAGTTTATTCCACCGTGCAATATTTACATTCAAAGTGCAGCTTCATAGCGATGCAAAACAATAGCGGTCAAAAACCATTTGCCCTTCCAGGTCAAACACCTGTCAATCATTGTTCCTGTCATGCCTTTATAGGGCAAGATTAGACTGCCACCTAATGGCCACACAGTGCATAACAGACAGACACTTATAGATAACATTTGGCTTCTACACCTATGTAAAGATGAAATATGGTAAATTCTAAAACTATATGCCCAGTATGAAGGAATGATTATAGCAACTGATACATCTTTCAGCAAAGATATGGCCAAGTGTGTATTGTTTCAAAACATGATTCTATCCCCATGATTCTATTCTATTCTCAGCCGAGCTAAGGGTGTAAGGGCAGTGTGTCATATTGTATCATATTGTATGGAATGTCAAGCCCACTGAGGCAAATGTCTATTTGTGATTTTGGCCTATACAAATAAAACTGATTTGATTTGAAAAGGGGCATCATATGAGCAAATCTCATTAATCTCTTTAAGCTCTGCACTGAAGCATATGCAGCCAACTGAGAAGACTACTTGGAACGATGTGGACGAATCATAAAGTAAAGCACTGCCCTCTGGTGGATTATTTGAGCACAACAAAGGCAGGAGCAGACATCTAAAGGCCAAATCAAAACATTTATTTTGAAGGAATAATGATAAGAACATTTATATTGTTACTTTTATTTCTACGTGAATTTAATGTATAAAAGCAACTTATAATAATAACTGTTACTACTAAAATAAAAAGAACATTATTTGTTAATGTTAATAAATTGCCAAAATTATTATTTTATAATGTTTTTTTTCTGTATATCTTATTCTTAGTTATGTTTTTTATGTTTACTTTTATTGTGTGCACCATCATACCACAGCAAATTCCTTGTAGGCGTTAATGTTCCTTGAAATAAACGTGATTCTGTATTAGATGTGGTTTACAAGAAGGCCCACTATTCCACTGCCTTTGGAGCTGCCACCCAAAAACACTTTTAATACCAGGAAAAAGGTATTTGAACTATATCTGATGTGATTATTTATATAAGGGTTTACCTGGCACCAAACAAGGTTGTTGGTAGGCAAAAAATTATTATTTTAACTACATTTTAAATTCATGCCAATTAACCCGATTTCATTTAACAATTTAGGCTGATCCATTAGGTTTATAACCGCTCAAAGAGATGGCAAAATGCATCCTTTCATTAAGTATATATTAAGTACTATAAATTCAGTAAGTAATACAAAACTTACTCATTCACTCCTTGTAGTCCAAAGCCTCTTGGTCTGGTCCATCGATGGCCAACTTCCTGCACACATCTAAACGTCTCTCCTTCAGTCTGTTGCACTGCAGTGTCTTCAACTTTTACACAGACAAAAATAACGCACACAATTCCTGAATTAAAAATCTATTCAAATACAGACATGAATAGTGCTAGTGAGAAATTACTAGTGCTAGTGTTTTCAATCATATCTTACCATCTTTAGCCTGTAAGCAGTGGACGGCTGCCCCAAAAAGTAGCCCAAGCTGCGTGGGGCCGCTATGCTTCTGCCAAAGATAACATGTCATCTCCTCAATGTGATTTAGCCAGTTCAATCAGGAGAGACTTAATAATTCAGAGGTTAAAGAATTAAAAATGTATTTATTGAAATGTGCTCATGAAATTAGAAGAGTCTTTGGTGATTAGACCCCATCTTTAAGTCATCTGGAAGGGGGAAGCGAAATCATGCGCTGTGCAGAAAAAAATCCCGATGGATACTGGTGATGGCAAAGAGATGAAGGTCTGGATGATGTGATGAGGAATGGAGATGAATGGGGTGGAAGAGGGGTTGCATTGATTACTGAAATAACAACTGACAGCAAGGAGAGGACAGTTTTAAACTCGACAGGAACAAGGTAATTGGCGTACAGAGGTTAGGCTGAATATGATTGGTGTAAGCTAAAATACAGAATTAACCATAGTCATAGCGGTAACTACAGCAAGAGCGTGAATGAACCAGAGGAAGGAATGTGTGATAAGGAGCATGGTGCAGATCGTCCGTCTTCTTGATTGAACTTTAGCTAAGCTTTGTGTACGTATATTTTCGCCGCCATAGTTTGTCAATACCACTGGCTCTGTGTTTAGATCTGGGGAATTGAAAAAAAAAAAGTGATGTTAAAATCGTGTAAAAGACAGCTTTCAGTTAATGCATGACTAATGACACTGTAACTGAATCCATTCCTTGACCTTGACTCCCTGCACTAAGCTGTTCTCTGCCAACGGCCCCTTCCCTTACTGATACATTCACGGAATCTTCGCGTAAAGACGAACAACGCGCATTTAACGTGATATAATGATCGTACATCGCTGCCTGTCGTGAGCTATTGCTGAATAACTGCCTAGAATGTCAATCAAATGTCTGCACCGTTTGTTTCACCTGTCTTCATCACTGACCTCCTCAAGGAACCCGCGTTAAAGCAGTCGCGTCATTTCAACAAAAGCAGAAATAGGTATATTTATTTTCAAAATATATCTAAAATCTCAGATCTCTTGACAAAACAAATCCATCTACACAATGTATCTATTTTGGTGCTAGTTTCAGAACCATGGACAGAGAGCGTATAGGTTTATGTATCATCTTTAGTCACTTGCTTAACTTAAAAACAATTACGCTGATGGGACGCAATGTTAATTTAGGCCAACCCCTTTAGGAATTGCAAAATAAACAATATTATAATAAATAAATAATAATAAGTAATATTAAATAATATTCACCTGTTCAATTATGATTGCACTGCTTGAAACCAAGGGTCATCGTCGGAGTGAAATAAATGTCATGGAGAAAAATTTAAGTGGAAATTTTCTTCAGCTGCTTCCATTCTGCAGACAGTTTGGCACCGTGATAGCGCTGCGATGGACAACTACGGTCAATGCATGTTATAAGAAACTGTTGTGAAGTTGTGGAATGTTTATATAGTGGTAGTACAGTGGTTTTTGCAGACATTGACCAAATGTTTTACTTAACTTAATAAGCTATTCCTATGTATTAACTTAAAGCCTCTAAAGCAATTTATTTTAACTTCAGAAAGTGATTATATATGACCTTGAAGATCTGAAATGGAGTCTTTGGAAATAAACTAAACTTTAACTTAAGCCTTTGAAAACCGGGTCGTTATTAATCAAAATTGAATGTCCCAATAAGCCAGGGACTACAGTTGGGAATTAGCCAAAACATTTTACTGTACTCCTTTTTTACTGTAACTTTAGCAACGTTAGCTCCAAAAACACAGAGGCTTAATGTTAGCAGCATCAAAAACTTAAAAAATTAAGCAACTTACATTGTCCATGTCCACGTTCGGCTCACCAGCGGCACGAGACGTGTGTAGGATGGAGATACGGGTCCAAACCAGGTGCGAGACTTTGCCGAGTTTCAAACTTTGATATACTATCTATGGTCGCAAATCCCATAGCTGTATTGCCTTTACTAAACTGTTTGAGAGAGAGAGAGATAGAGAGAGAGAGAGAGAGAGAGAGAGAGAGAGAGAGAGAGAGAGAGAGAGAGAGAGAGAGAGAGAGAGAGAGAGAGAGAGCGATTGCTGCAAATGCGGGAGTTGTTGTTAACTCTGCTAGCTTACAAAAAGTACGCGGTCCATTGATGCGCCACACCAAGTCCACCGCAGATTGAAAGTAAAGTAAGAAAAACGTTCGCCAGTACCTCGCCATCTTCCGCTGTGGACGGGCACGATGATAGATAGAAAAAATACATCAATGACTAGATAGATGAAAGAGAGATGTATATCGGCAGGATATTCAAATAATAGCTTCAAAGACTGTTAGCTAGCTAACTGCATAATGCTACGCAGACACCCGTCGTTGGCGCTAGTCCAGAAAGGTCTTTGATATATATTTTTTATAGAACGTTCGGACGGAGATCTGCCGTGATTGGTTTAAAATCGTAATGACGTAAGCCTAATGAGAAACCTTTTGTTTACAGTTACTTTTATGAACATTACCCGCTAATTTTAAACCCTATTTCTGTAAAGTTTGCCAAACTTGAAAGTGTTATGCAAATAAGTCTCCAAATTACATTGACCCAGTTAGAAAGATTGTCATGTCTAGTGGTTTGTGGAAAACGTATGAAACAATAAACATTTAAAAAAAAAATGTATATATATTATTTAGATATTTATAGCCTACTTGTAACAAAAACAATCTAATTTTGTTCTTTAAAAAAAGTAGTATTCTTTTTGTTTGACATTTGTAGGCGCACATTTTCCTGTAAGCACCAACAGGAAGCAGAAGATGGCGGTAATGCTCCTAAAAACGCTGTTCACCAAGCTCAAATAACTCCCACGAAGAAGAAGACTGCAGGAAGTCACCCTCGTGTGATACGTGTGTTGGTGTATTTAACAGGAGCACATTTAGCCCAAAAAATACTAATAAAGACTTTAAAAGTATATTTCTATCGGAGGATTCAACTCACTGGACAAGTAAGTAAACCCTCGCCTGTTGATACCTCGCCCTGTCGCTGTCAGAGTGTTATTTAACTGTTTATTCTCACGTGTTTACCCCTTTAATTGCGTGGATTTCGATTAGCTGCAGCATGCTATCTGAGCGTAGCATCAAGTCAACAACCTATGAACTGGTTGGATCTGACAACATAGATTTGAAACATTCGCGGCGTTTAATACATTAGACGTCATATGTTTCCCCCTATTTAAGTACATATTTCAAGTCTGTTTAATTATTGAACCCCTACGCACATAATAAATGTTATAGGCGATATCATGGGCACTGTCATACGAGGAAAGGCTAGTTTAATTATATAGCACAATTCACAGACACAAGGCCATTCAAAGTGCTTTACAGGGGCATGCAAAACGTCAAGGTTAGACATTAGAAATTGCATTAAGAGATTGTAAACACAATGTACTTTGGCCCTAAACCATTCAGTGCTTTATAAACCAATACTAGAACATTCAGGTGTACGTAACTGGTCCCAATCACAGGCTATCTTATTTTCTCTATTGGCAACTGTTTATTTGACTTTACTAAAGCACTTTGGATCTAGTTTTTATGCACCAAATATCTGGAACAAACTCCCAGAAAACTTGAGGTCTGCTGCAACTCTCATTTCATTTAAATCGAGTCTGAAGACTTTTCTGTTTCCATTTTAACCTGTACTTTTTATTTATTTTATTTAAATGTTTTACTTCTGTTCATTCGCTTTTAAATGTCTGCTGTAAAGCACTTTGAGTGGCCTTGTGTTTGAATTGTGCTATATAAATAAACTTGCCTTGCCTTGCCTTGCCTTGCCTTGCCTTTTTGTTTCTGTAATTTTGAAGCAACCTCGCAAAATAATTTCCTTCAGTAAATAGAATTTTACCATATCATATCTTATTTAAAAATAAAACTCCACACACTTGACGGTCTCCCACTGTAGCAGACGTAATGTAGCTGCTGTTAGTAACCTACACAATTGACAGTGTTGTCAATGTATAAATTAAGATGACAATAGATTAAGATTTTTTTGTGTTTTTAACTTATGTATGTAATGTAAACGTTTTGAATCTATGAAATCGAAATATACTAAACTGAACCCTCAGGTTGCGACGTCCTTTCTGTGATCTATTTGCATCAAAACGATCGAGGCTAATGCGCAAACATGGATATAATTTTGATCCAGTAAAGTAATTTTATCTTGCCTTTCTCCTCTTACCCTCTGGTTGTCATTTGTATAAATTAAGATGACAATTTTTTTGTGTTTTTAACTTGTTGTGGACTTGTTGTTAAAGGGACACTGTGTAACATTTTAAGTAATGTATTAGCTAAAAATCAATATCCTCATTCATAAATATGTCCTCATTGGTGTAAAATCACCTCTGCCAATAATCTGAATTATCCTCCTGAGCGGAGAATTACAAATATTAATATTACATTTTGTACATTGAGCGGGCAAGCCTTATGGAGGCATCCATGTTTTTGGAATGTCATCAGGTGCATTGTTTAGAATTGTTCTTGTCCTTGAAGGCCACTGTAGCTTCTGTTATTATTCAAAAGGGTTGGGGTTACCCAGGGAGTGTTGCTTTCTAGAACTTTCTGATGTCATATTACGCACTGCCCCTTTAATGTTGTGAATCTATGTGATCTAAATAAACTAAACTTCCCCCCAGGTCGAGATGTCCTCTTACACCTGCATCAGCTGCCGCGTTGCCTTTGCGGACGGCGAGATACAGCGAGCGCATTATAAGACCGACTGGCATCGCTACAACCTGAAGAGAAAGGTCGCAGACATGCCACCCGTCACCGCTGAAAACTTCCAGGTAAGGAAGAGTGTGTGTGTGTGTGTGACAGTGAGTGTGTGTGTGTGACAGTGAGACCATTAAACACTCTTTCTGCCTTTTTCTCAGGCTAGGATGAACCAATTTCTAACATTTTTAGACATTTATACTACATAGAATCTTAGAGTTTTATATTTCCACCGGTGAAGTAGGTCTTTAAGTGAAACAAAATCGAGTCTTATCTTTTTTCATACACTATTTATTTATTTATATATTAGTGTGTGTGTGTGTGTGTGTGTCTGTGTGAGAAAATGTAGGGTGAGACAGTGAGACCATAAAACACTCTCTCTGCCTTTTCTCAGGCTAGGATGAACCGATTTCTAACATTTTTGCACATTTATACTACATAGGATCTCAGAGTTCAATACACCTTCATATTCCCACTGGTAAAGTAGGGCTTTAGTCTTTAACACCTCCTAACCTTTCTCTTCCAGGACCGTGTGTTGGCTCAGCGCGTGGCAGCCGAGCAGCAGCTGACAGAGGCGGCCTCCACTGAGGGATGCGCCATCTGCAACAAGAAGTTCTCCACTACCAACGCCTACCAGAACCACCTGCAGTCACACAAACACATACAGGTACGAAGACCAATGGACACTTTCCATTTTCTTCCATCTACTGCATATTGCACATATTGTAAATAATATTCCACATATCACCTTTTTTAAGATTATTTTTTAGCAGTTTTACAGGTAGGTAGGGGCAATGTTTTTTGTTTTTTCATAAAGATTTTTGTTGTTGTTGCAGTTTTTCTTTATTGGACATTGTGGAGAATCATAGTCTAAATTAGGCATATTTTATGTTAATTTTTTAATTATATATATATATTCTTTACAATTATCCAAAGAGACATACAGACAATACAACACCAAAGACACAGATGAAACATAGCTTGAAGGTGGTTTGCTGAAACATCGGTCATAAAAGGGTAAAACAGTATAAACTCAAATAGAAATACTAAGAACTGGGGCGACAGTGGCTCAGTTGGTAGAGCGGGTCGGCCGATGATCAAAGGGTTGGAGGTTCGATCCCCGCCCTGCCACCTGTGTCATAGTTGTTGTGTCCTTGGGCAAGACACTTCACCCACCTTGCCTCGTATGAATGTCGATAGTTAGCCTGCTATCGGTGTGGGAATGGAAAACAGGTCACCCTTGAAAAAGAGTCTCCGGTCTCAATGGGATTTACCTGTATAAATAAAGGTAAAAAAAAAAAAACAGAACAGCTCATGAATCAAATCAAGCAGTTAAGCAGTGTTTCCCACTAATATATCATTCCGTGGCGGGCCGCCACACTTTCATTTTGCCCCGCCACACTTTCATTTTTTTTTTTTTGATAGGCCTATATGTAGCCTATATTTTACTATTTAAAAAATATACATGTATACATTTCATTTGCAATGCGCGAGTTTCACTTGGAAACAATAGCATTTCCGCATAAAAATCTTTAACGTGTGATTCGCGCTGTGATCTCAAGAAACAATATTTCCTTCAATCATATTATCAAAGCGCCGCTTGAGGGATCGAGGCTTCAATCTCCCCGAGTCAATCAGCCCCTCCCCCTGCGGTGTCAACACGCGCTGTGACTGTATTGCCTTCAAGTAGCCTACGAGAAGAGGTATCAGCGCATTAATTTGACAAGGATCATATGAAACTTATTGAGGTAGCCTAAGTAGTAGGGATGCACCGAATATTTGGCCACCGAAAAAGTTCGGCCGAAAATGGCAAAATAAGTCATTTTCGGTTTCGGCCCGAAACAGTTAAAAAGCCGAACAACATTACCGAAAATTGGCGAACTAAATGACACTAAGGAAATATGTTTTTAAAAGAGCTGCGCGCTGGTAAACCAGGAAATGGCAGTAAAGAGAGACGTAACCGTGTATGCGAGCCCACGTCTCTTTGTGAGCGCGCAGCAGGAGCAGTTTGGAGCGTGCATGAAAATGTCAGAGTCCAGTGTGGGAGAATTTTTTCAAACTGGATGAAACACGGCGCTGACAGTGCAATGCTTTATGCAGCATAAAGTTAAAACGCTCGTCCAACACTGATGTTTAATCACCATAGAAACACAAAAGCCTTGCGCGAGCGAAGCAGCGATTCACCCGGTGAAACTCTGTGACAGTGTGACGGTTGGTAACGGTGTCATTCACAGTGACACCTCGCCGGTGAGAGCCGCCGCGCAAAAAAAACTTTAGTTTGACAGCTAAAATGATAACCGGAGATATCCTGTCCGTTAGCGCTGTTGGGGGAAAAGGCTCCTACGGTCTGATTGCATTTCTCGAGCCTGAATACACAGAGCCATGTCGGCAAACTGACAGCGCGACTAAATACATGTCCAGCAAACCGCCTCCCTCCGTTACTTTCAGTCTACAGACAAAAAGGTTACAATCACCTCCTAAGAATTGACATCGTTTAAAGCCTCTCATTGTTATGATCAGGGCTTTGAAGCAAATTCTGAAGTCTGAACATTACGGTGGGAGCTGTGGTGCAGTTTTTTTAGAACAACTCAACCTGCACTGCAAAAAATGAAGAACGGCAATAGGCCTAAGTCAATCTTTTTGTAGATTCATCCTCATATAAGTCATGAGGTAAAAATCAGTGAGAGGTTCACAAATTAATTCCTAGTAAATTATTAATTTTACTCTTAGATTTGAAGGTTTTACTGTTTAATTATTTATTTAGGGTTGCTTTTTAGTTGTAGGCTATGTTTGAGGAGAACATTTGGGAGTTCATGTATGCAATGTTGAAGTAATTGACTAAATAATAAACAAAACTGCAAAAGCCTCTTTCGGTATTCGGTTTCGGCCAACTGTTTAATTTTATTCGGTTTCGGCCAAGAATTTTCATTTCGGTGCATCCCTAGTAAGTAGGAAAATTACCATCTGTATGTCTGATCGCGAGCAATTTTTCCATCACAATTCATTCTGCGCTCTTTGAGCACCCTCTGCTGGAAAGAATATTGTGAGCTATCCTTCGTGATTGTAGTCACAGTTATTTGAGTACTAGTAATTCAACAATCTAATAAAACAAAAGGGCGCTTGTGTTCACTCTTTTGAACCACAGGTAACCACCACCTTTGCTTCATTTTTTTGATGGCTCAAATGTGTATCATAGAAAATTATTTATTCATTAACCATTGATAAGTGTGTTAAACTCCATCTTAATCACCATTTATATAGGAATAGTGTTCCTCAAAGTACACCAGATTGATGCATTTAACATTTAAAAGGTACAAAATTTTCTTCCGGGGGAGCATACCCCCGGACCCCCCTAGGGGGGTCGGGGTCCCCCCCCCACACTTTCAAAAAATTCTGTGGGAAACACTGAGTTAAGTATCCTCAAACGCATATCAGAACCATCTAAAGTCACACAAACACATACAGGTACGAGGGGCAATGGACACTATGCGTTGTGTTGTTTGAAAAAAAACAAAAAAACAGCACAACTTTATTAGACAGATTGGGAGCGACAGAGTTGAAATGGGGCAAAGACATTGCATACCACAATGGATGGTTTAGTAGTCAGTATGTAGTATATGCATGTAGAGTATGTAGGTGGGAGGACATTAGTAGGGCTTTTAGTATGTAGTTTATACATGTTGAGTATGTAGGAGGGAGGATGTTATTAGGTTAAGTATACAGTATGTAGTATATACATGTTGAGTATGTAGGAGGGAGGACGTTAGTAGGGGGGGGCCGGCCCCTACCAACTGAGCTAAGGGCGCCCTGGGCTCTTTCATAATTATAAGAAATGTGAGCGACTAACGATGCTGGTGTAAATATTAAGCGTTTTATTTGAGTAAATATATTTATATTTTCCACAGGCAGAGAAACAGGCGGTGCTCGCTGCTCAGAGGAAAGTGGAGAAGATGAACGAGAAGAACCTGGAGAAAGGTCTGGGGGGGGAGGAGAAGGTGGATCACGATGCCCGGAACGAGGCCCTACAGCAGGCATTGAAAGAGCAGCAGAGACCCTCTAAGAGCCAGACCGCCCAGCCAGAGAAAAGGCAGAGGACTGAGAAGCTTGATAAACCTCCCCGCATGATGTGGCTGGAGGAACAAGCCAAGAGGAGAGGGAATGAAGAGGAGGGAGCCACAGCCGGGGAAGGTAAGGACCAGAGAGAGAGAATTAGGCCCTATGAAATCCGAAAAAAAAAAAGTACGCTCATTTTTGTCATTAGTTATTAGAGTGTCTCATTAATATAAATGAAGGGGCATGCTGCCTGGCTATTGTTACGGCGTTTTTCCCTTGTTCCCTGCGTTCCAAATCTCATACCCTTGTTTTTTTCTATCCCACATCTGACCATAAAAAGAATCTAGTTAGGATGCAGTATGCTACACTTGGGACATACTTTTTACTTATTTATTTCATCATTATATTGCGCCTTGATCTTGCCTCTTGTTTTTATATCCGTCGCATCCCCAGTTGGTTTCAAATTTATACTCACTTCCGGTGAGCGCTGGATTGTGGGTCAGAATCGCCCAAATAGGATGCTGATTTCAACACTAAAAATCATCCGGCTGTATTTCTAACCATACCAAATCGACCACAAGAATCAGGACATCCTAAATCTTTTTTCTACCATACTAAGTAGAAGAAAGTATGGGGACTGGAATGCACCCTCAGCTTTTTCTGTTTTACATTTTCAAATTTTTTATTTATTTTTTTTAATGTGAGTAGCCGTATCAAACAGACTCAATGGCAGTAGTAATTGTTTTTATAAAATCACATGAACCCTTTCTAGACGGCTGGGAGGACGTGGGTGATGATGATGATGAGGATGAAGATGATGTAATGGAAGAGGAAGAGGAGGAAGAAGAGGAGACGATGGATGAAGACGGCTCAGTGTCCGACCCGCAGCCCTCCGCCCTGCCCGGCTCCATCCCCGTCACAGACTGTCTGTTCTGCAGCCATCACTCCAAGTCCCTCAACAAGAACCTCTCACACATGACCAAGGTCCACGGATTCTTCGTGCCCGACGTCGAGTTCATAGTCGACCTCAAGGGCCTCGTACGATACCTAGGTGAGGGTTTTATTTGACTTTTTTTTCTGCTCTTTAATCTTTATTGACAAAAAAATATATATATGATATTTTTTAAACTTTTTTTTTAAAGTAAACTTCAAATAGAAATACATACCCACAAGACACAATACTGTGAACATCCTCTGTGACTTTTTCCCCCTTATTTCCCTACACGTTAATTTTCATAATTACACAATAATAATTTTTTTCATTACACTTTTTATTTAAGAAATTTCACCTCCTTTTAAAAAAACATACCCAAAACATGTACAATAACGTGAACATCCCCTACCTCAACTCTGTGCTTTTTTATATTTAGTATGTGCTGAAGATGCTCTGGCTTTTTTTTTATGACTCAATCGTCTCTTCTTGCCCAATTTCATCTCTGGATCTGCACTCAAATAAAGGATGGAAAAATGCCCCAAAAATAATCTTTTAACAAGAAAAAACTACCCACATATATACTTTTTGTCTTTTTTCCATCAGATCAATCTTTTCTTCTTTGTTTTTCCAGGAGAGAAGGTGGGAGCTGGTAACGTGTGTCTGTGGTGTAACGAGAAGGGTCGATCCTTCTACTCAGCCGAAGCCGTTCAGAGTCACATGACGGACAAGAGCCACTGTAAGCTCTTCACTGACGGAGACGCAGCGCTCGAGTTTGCAGATTTCTACGACTTCAGGTAATATTTTATTTTATTTTATTTTATTTTATTTTATTTTATTTTATTTTATTTTATTTTATTTTATTTTAAATTGGTATATATTAATTAGTATCCTATTTTATTTCTGTTTTCTCTGCTCATTATATGTTAGACTTCAGGTAACATTTTATTTTTGTATTTTATTTTATATACATTTTGTATTTATTTATTTATTTATTTTATTTAAATTAATATATATTAATTTTTATGCTATTTTATTTCTGTTTTCTTTGTTAATTTTATGTTAGACTTCAGGCAACATTTTTTTTTTTTTTTTTTTTTTTTCATATTGATTGTTTTTGTTTCTTGTGGTGTGTGTTTCGTGTTGTTGGGTGTGAGGGTGGGATGTGGGTGGGGTATGTTCGGGAAAAAAAGGGGAAAAAATTTGTAATCGTTGTGCTACAATTCCGTTGTTACTAACATTTAATAAAAACACCTTTGAAAGAAAAGATTTCAGGCAACAAAGACATGTTTAACTTATTATTATGGCTGAATTATTAATCAATTTCAAATACATTTAACAATTTGAAACAACCATTTTAACTGAAGCTCAAATTAAGAGACCAGTCTGGATTTTTCTTCAATCTTCATCTCTACATTACTTAATAGAAATGCTCTTAATGACTTAAATATTTTTGGGGGGGAATTTGGTAGAAATGTTGTTAGTAGTTTACAGTATAAAACCAAAATGTTCATTCTACTCAAACATGCCTGTAAATAGTAAAACGAGAGACAGTTAGAGAGAGACCTGTTAAATTTTCCAGAGCTGTATAACACAATCTTAAGGGCCTTTTTAAGCTTAAATTGTTCAGTTTAACAATGTTTTTGTGTGTGTGTGAACAGGAGCAGCTACCCGGACAAGAAGGAGGGAGAGGACGCTGATATGGAAGAAGAAGAATTACCTCGTGACAAGACCCTGGAATACGATGATGACACGCTGGAGCTCACACTGCCCTCAGGTGTGTGTGTGTGTGTGTGTGTGTGTGTGTGTGTGTGTGTGTGTGTGTGTGTGTGTGTGTGTGTGTGTGTGTGTGTGTGTGTGTGTGTGTGTAAACTCTTTGAAACAATTTGCTATGATATTACATGTGACCCAGAATATTACATAAAACGAGAGTCAAAAAAGGACTTATAAAACAGAAATGTCAACCTTCTGAAAATAATTTTTATTCTAGATTAATTTCACTTTATGTGTAATGAATCTAGAATATATGAAAGTTTCCCTTTTTTTTTTTTATCAAATTACGGAAGAAACATTTATCCTTAAAGAGGACCTATTATGCTACTTTTCTGGTCTTAATTTCTTGTTTTACACTGCTATAGAGCAACCTGACACGAATCACATCACAAAAAACTATGTAGATTTTCGGGAAGCTCTTTCTCTTATTTTGGCGATCCAGCACATCCTGTCAACACTTGAGTGTGTGTGCTTCGGCTCCCTCCGCCTGTGCTTCGGCCATCTCCGCTCCCCTCCCCCCCTCCTGCAAACCCCACTCCGTTGTGATTGGTTACCTTCCTTCCGGAACACTTTCAGTGGCGGGAAGCGCAAGCATGGACCTATAAGGGCGCGAGGCAGACGCGAGGCAGACGCGAACAGGGAAGTGACAGCATTACCATACATGGAAACATCCGCGTGGAGACGTCACAAAGTTTTATGCGACGTCACAAATTATGAAAGGGTAGACCGCTTTGAACACGTGACTTCTCGACTGGCTAGAATAGTGTTTAGTGCTCTGCACAGACACCCCAGACGGTCAGCAGGGAATATGTCGAAATGCATGTAAGTCATTATTTGATAATTTAGTATGGTTAAGCATGACTATGAATCATCATAACAACGTTTATAGGTCATAAAAGTCAAAAAGCATCATAGGTCCTCTTTAAAAAATGTTTACGTGTAATGCCTTTAATTTTTTTTTTTTTTTTTTTTTTTCTTAGGGTCAAAAAGACCCGTCTCTGAATCCAAACGAAATGGAAATAAATCAAATCAAATCAGTTTTATTTGTATAGCCCAAAATCACAAATAAATATTCGTCTCAGTGGGCTTTACATTTCATACAGTATGACACCCTCTGCCCTTACACCCTTAGCTCGGCTGAGAAAAAACTCCCAGTAAAAAACCCTTTACCGGGATTTTTGAAAAAAAATTAAGAAATCTCAGGGAGAGTCGACAGAGTAAGGGATCCCTCTCCCAGGACGGACATGCTGCAATAGATGTCCTAAGTAGAGAAAAATCACGAAGGAATTTGATCCTTGACCAGATGTTTACACCTTTTAAAAAGCTATTCCTTTTCATTCCTTGCTGTATTATATTTCTCCTCCAGGTGCAAAGATCGGTCATCGTTCTTTAATGATTTACTACAAGCAGCGTTTCGGGGACCAAAGGGCCGTGGCTCTGACTCACAACAGGAACGCAGTGGGCAGAGTGCTCAGGCAGTACAAGGCTCTGGGCTGGGGCGGAGAGAGAGGTAACACTGGCTTTAATTTATCTATCTATCTATCTATCTATCTATCTATCTATCTATCTATCTATCTATCTATCTATCTATCTATCTATCTATCTATCTATCTATCTATCTATCTATCTATCTATCTGTCTGTCTATTAATCTATCTATTAATCTATCTATTAATCTATCTAATCTATCTAATCTATCTATCTTTCTTTATTAATTTTCATTTTAATTTATTTATTTATAGCTCTCGACCATAGTAGATGGTATGGAGCACAACATTCAAATAATAACTAAACAAAACAATGGTGCACGGCATGGGCAGAAACTTAAACACATCTTAAACAATGGTCAAAGGACATTTTTTAGAAAGGCTCCTGTTTTACAACTTTATTTTAGGGAACTCTGATTTAAAAAAAAAATTTTATGTTGTGATATAGCACACATTAATATTATATAGAATGAGCATTTCAAAAGTTCAGTTCTGATGTTCTGCATTCAAAGCAGTTAAAGGTGCAGTGTGTAGAATTTTGGGTTTTATTTCCTAGCAGATTTTGTAGAAAGTAATTATAATATCCATAAGTACATTCAATTTAGTGCATTTTTTATTATTATTTTATCCCTTAGAAAGGCTCTCATATATGTCCATATTTCTGCATATTTTGGACCAAGGCCCTAGTGCCGCCATCTTGAAAGTGTCATAGTTGGAATGTCATCAGGTGCATTGTTCAAAATTTAGAATTGTTCTTGTCCTTGAAGGCCACTGTAGCTTCTGTTATTATTCTAAAGGGGTGGGGTTACCCAGGGAGCGTTGCATTCTAGAACTTTCTAGAACTTTCTTGATGATGTCATATTACACACTGCACCTTTAAGATAAACCTATATTTGTTTGTTTATATTTCTTGTTCTTTTAAATTAGAATTGCTGTGTTGCTTAAGCATTCCTAACCTTACACATAACATCACCACTTACAAAGAAATGTAGAATAATTATGATATGGGACAGTATCGGTATCTGCTGATAGCCAAAACCCAGATATCAGAATCGGATCGGAACTAAAAATAGTGGATATGTGCATCCCTACTTTATTTATCCCAGTAGGGCAATTCAGTTTGAGTCAACCGGTCGTCATTTAAAAAAAAGACCAAAAACTGAAAAACAGCACAAAACATACTTCTCTGTCTCTCTCCCCACTCCCTCTGTCTCTCCCCACTCTCTCTGTCTCTCCCCACTCTCTCTGTCTCTCCCCACTCTCTCTCTCTCCCCACTCTCTCTCTCTCTCTCTCCCCACTCTCTCTGTCTCTCTCCCCACTCTCTCTCTGTCTCTCTGTCTCTCTCCCCCTCTCCCCACTCTCTCTCTCTGTCTCTCTGTCTCTCTCCCTCTCTCTCTCTCTCCCCCCACTCTCTCTCTCTCTCCCCACTCTCTCTCTCTCTCTCTCCCCACTCTCTCTCTCTCTCTCTCTCCCCACTCTCTCTCCCTCTCTCTGTCTCTCCCCCCACTCTCTCTCTGTCTCTCTGTCTCTCTCCCCCTCTCCCCACTCTCTCTCTCTGTCTCTCTCCCCACTCTCTCTCTGTCTCTCTGTCTCTCTCCCCCTCTCCCCACTCTCTCTCTCTGTCTCTCTGTCTCTCTCCCCACTCTCTCTGTCTCTCTCCCTCTCTCTCTCTCTCCCCCCACTCTCTCTCTCTCCCCACTCTCTCTCTCTCTCTCTCCCCACTCTCTCTCTCTCTCTCTCTCCCCACTCTCTCTCCCTCTCTCTGTCTCTCCCCCCACTCTCTCTCTCTCCCCACTCTCTCTCTCTGTCTCTCCCCCCACTCTCTCTCTCTCTCCCCACTCTCTCTCCCTCTCTCTGTCTCTCTCCCCTCTCTCTCTCTCTCTCTCTCTCTCTCTCCCCACTCTCTCTCTCTGTCTCTCCCCCCACTCTCTCTCTCTCTCCCCACTCTCTGTCTCATCAGAACAATGTGTTAATACAATAACAATAACAAACAGATGTACCAAGCAATATCTAATATATAAAATTAAATGGACGAGAATAATTATTAATTTACTGATTTTTGATTAACGTCTCTCTCTCTTTCTTCTAGGCTTCGGCTCTGTCCATCACAAGCAGAAGGACATGCAGTACGTCCAGCAGATGAAGACGAGGTGGATGATGAAGATGGGTCAGAAGAACAACTCCGTCCTACAGAAGCATTTCAGATTACAAATCATATTCTAGACCAAACTCTGTCGTCAATTTTAAAGGCCTACTTCACCGGTGGGAATATAAAGGTGTGTTGATTATTGAACTCTGAGATCCTATGTAATATAAATGTGCAAATATTTTAGAAATCGGTTCATCCTAGCCTGAGAAAAGGCAGAAAGCGTGTTTTATGGTCTCACTGTCTAACCCTACAGTTTTCCCAGTTGTTTATACATTTATACTACACAGGATCTCAGAGTTCAACACACCTTCATATTCCCACCGGTGAAGTAGGCCTTTAACTTCTTTGCTATTTTTCCAATCAACAATACAGTGGCAAGAAAACATACAGGTGATACTCATATTATTAGAATATCATGGAAAATGAATGGGAATTGAGGCAAGAATTCATGCAAAAGAGGCCCAAACCAAGTACTGAGTACATATGGATGATTATACTTTATAGAGGGCTGACATTTCTGTATTTAAAATCCCTTTTTTATTGATTTTTATGTCATATTAAAATTTTCAGAATGTGGGGTTTTCATAAGCTGTAAGCTATAATAAATACAATTATAACAAATGAAGGCTTGAAATATCTCACTTTGCATGTAATTAGTCTATATAATATATTAGTTTCACCTTTTAAGTTGAATTACTGAAATAAATTAACTTTTGCACGATATTCTAATTTTTCGAGTTTCACCTGTACATGGGACTTTTCGATCACCTCATAATAAGTGACATTTATTTTTGTGTTTTGAAGGAAATGCATCTGTTGAAAACATGAAGAGACCACTCCAAATGTTCAGTGTCTCTCGTTTGACTATTCATAGGCATATGTTTGAGTAGAATGAACATTTTGGTTTTATTCTATAAACTACTGACAACATTTCTACCAAATTCCAAAAAACAAATTGTCATTAAAGAGCATTTTCATCAAGTAATGTAGAGATGAAGATTGAAGAAGAATACAGACTGGTCTCTTAATTTTTTCCGGGGCTGTATACAGAAATACTCAGAACAAGCCCTTCTGGCACCATCAACATTGCCACGTTCAAAGTCACTTAAACCCCTTTTCTTCCCCATTCTGATGCTCGGTTTGAACTTCAGCACGTTGTCTTGACCACGTCTAAATGCCTAAATGCATTGAGTTGCTGACATGTGATTGGCTGATTAGCTATTTGTTTTTACGGGCAATTGAACAGGTGTACCTAATAATAAAGTGGCCAGTGAGTGTACATCATACAAGAAGTTATTTTACTTTTTTTCCTCGTAGGAAACCAAGCATTCAGACTCCCAGATTTAAGCTCTGTCTTCTCATTGACTTGCCTGTAGTAACAACCACCTCCATTGCATAAATCAAGAAGATAAAATGATATTGAAAGTTTTTGGCTAGAGTTAAACCTACGGTAGGATAATAAGAAAGCTGGTTGCTACTCTGTTGGACTCTAATCAATTTCACAACAAACAATTCCTTAAAGGTGCTACGAGGAGCTTTTTAAATATTTCTGAAACAGTCTAATTTTTTCCTCTGATGATCATAAATTACATGCAAACGAGACCATCAGTGTAAAAGAATGCTATTTTTATATAGTTTTTCTTAATGCCTTTGTCATGGGTATACGTTCACCCAGGAACAACAGCTGGCGTAGTAAAAACACTACTGCTTTTGTCCAAAGGGGGGCGCTAGAATTAACACACACTGAAAGTTCCTCGGAGCTCCTTTAACACACAATTCCTTTTAACTAACGACAGATTTACATGTGTATTATTGAATGTGCTTCTAATACATGCAACCTAATAAATGTTTCATATTTATTGGACATGTGGCCGTCACTCTTCCTTCCTTCAATAAGTCTCTCTGTTTAAGGGGGGGAAGCTGGTGGTGTAATGGTCATTGTTTTAGTATATCGTAATCAGTATCAGTAGCCCAATCAGTTTAGCTGTCACCGCTCTACCACCTGTGGCTCGGGTGGTAGAGCGGTTCGGCCGATGATCAAAGGGTTGGAGGTTCGATCCCCGCCCTGCCACCTGTGTCATGGTTGTTGTGTCCTTGGGCAAGACACTTCAACCACCTTGCCTCGTGTGAATGTTGATAGTTAGCCTGCTGCTATCGGTGTATGAATGTGTGTGTGAATGGTAACGTGGGAAAGGAAAACAGGTCTCCCTTGAAAAAGAGTCTTCGGTCTCAATGGGATTTAACTGTAGAAATAAAGGTAAAGAAGTTATTTTCCGATTAGTCAGATTTATCAATGACTGGTTTGAAAAAATACAATAAAAGTTTGAGCGGAAGTTGTAGTTAAAGACCTACTTCCCCCGTGGAAATATGAAGGTGTATTGAACTCTGAAGTCCACAGTGCAAACATTTTAGAAATCGGTTCATCCTAGCCTGAGAAAAGGCAGAAAGAGTGTGTTATGGTCTCACTGTCCAACCCTACATTTTCCCATGTGTGACATCACACATGGTAAAATGTAGGGTTAGGATTAACAGGACAGCTGGGCCAAGGGAAGACTGAGGGAAGAAAAACCTCATTCATTATATTATAATAGCGATTTTATAATGATAGAACGCCGGTTCCGTATGGATGAAGTATTCCTTTAAGTAATGGTGAAGCTATGGCTAATTTACTTGTGCAATAGTTATGAAATGAAGAATATTACGAAAAGCTATAACGTTAGAACTAGATCGACAGGCAGATGTATAAAATGTTGAGGTCCAGTAGTTTGGTTTAAGATTGATCAATGGCTGACTGACTGACTTGCTGCTGACTGTGGATGACGTAATGTAATGCTGAGCAGGATGCTGACACACACACACACACACACACACCCACCCACCCACCGCTCCTTTAATGAGCCAGTCACTCCATTTGTTCTGTGGCTCTCCACTTCCTACTGTGAAGAGGGAGAGTGTTTGCGGCGCAATGGTGTATGTGAGTGTGTGTGTGTTTTTGACTTTTACCACTTTGTGTGGTGTGGTGAGTGTGTGTGTGTAGGAGTGTGTATGTGTGTGTGCTCATGTTGTGAGGACATTTTTCTTGTCTACACAGTGATATTGAGGGGATTTTTCTTCATTCTGGGGACAAAATGGAAGTCCCCATCACGTAAACAATGATATTTTAGGGTGAAGACTTGCTTTAAGGTAATATAAGGGTGGATTTTAGGTTTAGGGTTAGGGAAGTAGTGGTTATGGTTAGGGCAAGTCTCCAGGAAGTGAATGTAAGTCTATGTATTGCCCCCACAACATGGGTAATATACAACCTGTGTGTGTGTGTGTGTCTGTGTGTGTTTGTAGGAGTGAGTGAGTGAGTGTGTGTGTGTTAACGCTTGGTGTGTGTGTGTGTGTGTGTGTGTGTGTGTGTACGCCTGTGTGTGTGTGTTAATGCTTGTTTGTTGTGTATGTGTGTGTATGTAGGAAGGGGTCTGTGTGTGTGTGTGTGTGTTAACGCTTGGTTTGTGTGTGTGTGTGTGTGTGTGAGAGAGCTAAGCAGACAGGCCGACGGCGAGAATAGACTCATTGATCAGGACTTGAGGATATAAACGGGGCAGAGAAGCTGAGAGGCATTTTGCACTGTGTGCACTGTGGACGTCATGGTGATAATATTTTTTTTAAATCAAGATATTTTTACTATAGTTTTCAGTATTACAAAGTGTGAGGTTGTTCATTTGTTACAGACAGGTTGTTTGAAAAGAATAAATAAAAAACTATTTATGCCACTTATATCAAAAAACCCAAAAATAACCCCTCCCAGGTCACTGCCAGTTTATTTTAACTAGATGGTTTGTCCCATGTGTGTTTCCGTAGGGCGATAGGGATCATTTTGGACACAAGCTGCTGAGTTTTTCACATAAATTATATATATATATATTTTTTTTTTAAGATTTTTTTTTTGGCATTTTCCATGCTTTATTGATAGTGCAGCAGAGAGACAGAGATGAAATGTGTCAGAGAGGGGAATGACATGCAGAGAACGACCCGGGCTGGATTCTAACCCGGGTCTGCTGTGAAGAGGACTGAGACTCTTTGAGGGGCTGGGGGGGGGGGGGGGTAAAAATTGTTATTTATACTAGTAGGAAAGAAGACATGTTGTGGAAGCCTGTTTTCACAATGCAGCTGCTCCCTTTAATTCAAATGTGCCAAGCTGCTGAGGGAAGGGTTTTCAGTTAGAGTGGATTAGATCTGAGCTGGAATTGGTCCTTTTTCCCTCTGTTTACTGGAGTTGGTCCAAAACCTTCACTGGAAAACAGTATATTTTTAGCTGTTAGCGACAAAGCTCTAAGATTGCAATGGCTGTCTATTGGTCCACCACTGCATTTGATCTTTCAGGCATTTATGGAAATGTATGATCAAATTTTTTTTGTTCATATTCTTGCCCAAAACTTTTGATCACATTGATTTTGTACACATCTTAAAAATGCATTTTCTGCATGTTTTTAGGAGACAAAATGTCTCATAAATCCGACAAATATCAACATATGAACAAATCCTTCTGTAGTAACCTTCAGAATAGTGCAAAGAAGGATTATGGAAAGTTTAGTTTTTGTAAGTGCTTGAGAAGTAGAGATTTTTGGTTCAGAGTATTGAAAAAATTAATGTGGAGATAAAGGAGAGACAAACAGACAAGGTTGAGTCAAATAGACAGACAGACAGACAGACAGACAGACAGACGGATGGATGGATGGATGGATGGATGGATGGATGGATGGATGGATAGATAGATAGATAGATAGATAGATAGATAGATAGATAGATAGATAGATAGATAGATAGATAGATAGATAGATAGATAGATAGATAGATAGATAGATAGATAGATAGATGTGTTCATATATATGAATGTTGTTAATTAACTAATTTATTCAAATGTTTTCATTCAAAAAATGTAAAATCCAAAAGTAAAGTCAAACTGGGCCTATCTTAGTTGCACACCCGTCCTAAACCCAAACCCTCCCTCCTAACCCCCCTAGGGACTCGCTGCTATTGATCGGAGCGCTGGTAGGTAGTTGATCGGACATGAGTGGATAATTTCCTTTGCTGCATTAGAGTCCATTACTGCTGCTCCGCTCCCCGGAAAGAGAGAGAACATCCTCCTCACAAGAGAAGAAAAAAAGGAAAAGAAAAGAAAAGAAAAGGGGGAAGATTATTCGTGGAAAAAGCAGAAGTCTCTTCTGACAGACGATTCCTCACACTTTATTCTCTCAGTTTCTTCATGAGGACGAACTTTTAAATATTTCTGAAACAGTCTCGTCTTTCCTCTGATGATCATAAATTACATGTAACGGCAAACGAGACCATCAGTGCAAAGAATGCTATTTTTATGCAATCAGTTCTCTTAATGCCTTTGTCATATGGTTATTCGCTCACCCAGGAACAGCAGCTGGCGTAGTAAAAACACTGCCGCTTTTGTCCAAAGGGGGGCGGTAGAATTAACACAGATTGAAAGTTCCTCGGAGCACCTTTAAAAAGAAATAGAAGACTGAAAAAAGAGGATTGTGATACGGCTCGGAGGGTGGTGCATGCGTCTTGTTGAAAGTTATCTTCTCCTCCATCATATTAAAGGGGTAGTTCGGAATGTTTAGCCTGTGTGTTATTTATCATTGGAGACATTTTCAACAAATTTTTTCAGTCCTTCTAGTTGCAGAGGTTAGTTTTATTTCTAACATTACTCTATCAACACAGACATTTACATCGACAGTCTGGCGTTATAATTCATTAGCCTCGGGTGTACTGTGGAGTGGGTAAGACTGTTTTAGTAGCAGGCCATAGTATTGACAGTTGACTTGCGCTAGACTAGCATCAGCGAACTCTGCTACTAGACGGACTGAATTAAATGTGTTGAAAACTGTCTCCGATGATAAATAACACCCAGGCTAACTTGGAAATGTGGTCCTATGGGAATAAAAAAATCTGAACTACCCCTTTAATGGGATAGTAATGTGATTGATTAGGCTACTCATCTCCTTGGGGAAATGCTCTTTTCTGCTACCTGGCCAAAGCAAGACTCATCAGAGAAACTTACAGCTGACTTCGGGAAGGATTCTTTTAATTGTGAATAAGCTACTGACTCGGCAGCACACATTAGGAGGGATCCAACCAGGTTTTTTTTTTTTTTTGGGGGGGGGGGGGGCCCTCTAAGATAAGATGAGATAGAATAGCTTTTATTGTCATTGTACAGTCACCTCCTTTAAAACGAAATTCGGAGCGCCAACTGAAGGTGCATTATAGCCCACATTAAATACAAGACGAGGACAGGCAATGTCATAATACATCAATGTAAAAAGGCAGTTATAGGCATATTGCACTTTGTAGATAAAGTGAGGTATTTGTGCGTCTAGCGCCGTTGCTCAGCTGTCTTCCTCAGTGTGGACTAACCTAAATAGGGGGAGAGGGAGAGAAAGAGAGAGGGGTAGGGGGAGGAAGAGAGAGAGAGAAAAAGAGAGACAGAGAAGGAGAGAGAGGGAAGGAGAGAGAGAGAGAGAGAGAGAGAGAGAGAGAGAGAGAGAGAGAGGGAATACTTGGATCTCATCTGTCTTGCTGGGTAGGGACTAGCCTATTCTAAAGAAGAGAGTTAGATAGATAGAGAGAGAGAGATAGATAGAGAGAGAGAGAGAGAGAAGGAGAGAGAGGGAAGGAGAGAGAGAGAGAGAGAGAGAGAGAGAGAGGGGGGGGGGATACTTGGAGCTTGGGAGACGGCTGCTGTGCCCCTGCTGCGATGTGTGGAAGCTGCAGCTGCGTGGAATTGGAAATGCTTCCGCGGGGTTTCGAAGCGCATTCGGCGGGTACAGTCCAACGATGGGCCGCTGATTTCTGCCACCACCACACCACCATAGGGTCCGTATAGCCTACAGCAGCAGGGCTTGGCTCGGTGTGTGTGTGTGTGTGTGTGTGTGTGTGCGTGCGTGCGTGTGTGCGTGCGTGCGTGTGTCCAGGAAGAAACGTAGGCTAAATCTCCGAACAGCGCCTAATAATAATTAAAAAAAAACTGCTTCACATAGGCAATTTGTGTCGCATTGGTAGTTGATAGGGACAGGAATAGAATAGCCTATACTGAAGGAGTTATCGGTTGTCTTCATGCAATTTTATTCCGACTTTTCATTGTATTATTATGAGCACGGCGGAGGTGGAGGTGGAGGTGGAGGGAGGCGGTGGTGAGGTTGGTTTAGCGTGTGGTGGGGACGCAAACGAAGGCGCTGCTAGTGCTACTAATAATTCCCCCAGCAACAACCACAACCAGGAGCGCCAAACCTGGGATGATGAAGCCGAAAGAGGACGCACATCCCCGGCTAAAGATGGTGATTTTGAGGAGGATGGAGAGAAGGACTTCCACAACCTCCACAAATCAGAGAGTGGAGAGACGGGAGAGCGATGCCAAAGCCCCAGAGATGGATCGTTTGAGGCGGACACTTCTTCGCCCTGTGAGGGGGTGGAGGTGGAGGTGGATGGGGCGGTCGGGGGAGAATCGTGTAAAGCGCCCCCGGCTATGCATTCAAACAGCAGCAGCGAGACGTGCATCCCTACACCCAGCTGTCGGATATGCTTCCAAGGCGCAGAGCAGGTTTGTTAGAATTTATTTGACTTATTTGATGTATACAGGCTATACATTTGTATTTAAAGGTGCTATGCGGAGCTTTTAAATATTTCTGAAACAGTCTAATTTTTCCTCTGATGATCATAAATTACATGTAACAGCAAATGAGAACATCAGTGCAAAGAATGCTATTTTTATATAGTTTTTCTTAATGTCATCATGGGTATGCTCACGCCCAGGAACAACAGATGGCGTAGTAAAAAACACTACCGCTTTTGTCCAAAGGGGTGCGCTAGAATGAACACAAACTGAAAGTTCCTCAGAGCACCTTTAAGATTACTACAATTCATACTCATAGGTTATCCGGTAAATGTCCTCGCTGACACTTTACCATCATCAATTTAAACGTCCTGCTTTTGTGAGTGGTGGAAAAAGATTAATTGATTGACTGATTGATTGTCTTTATTTCGAACATGCAAAAGTTCAAATAGTAATTTTGTATAGCTAAATAAAAAGCAAAAAAAAAAAAAAAACACTTTCCACATGCTCGAAAGAGGGTAGGAGGAAGTACATTTTTTTTATCTAGTCCTACCCCTTGAAAGTTCAATTTAGCCTGCCCTGGATAGTTAATATTTTGTTATAAACGTGTCACTATATATATGGTAAAAAGCTAGAACAAGCAGGATTAACTTGAGTGAGTGTGAGGTCATACACAGTACTGCAATGTGATTGGATGACAGTAGCCGTAGCAACTCCATTTAATTACTTTGAAGTGAAACCTGCTGAGTGGAAGCTTTCACAACAGGATGGGAAACGGCCCAGATAGGACCCATTACTGAGACACAGTCGCTTTATGGTCAATTTCTTCAATATGTGCCAGACACACACGCACGGACACACACACACACACACACACACACACACACACGGAGACAGACAGACGGACAGACAGACAGACAGACAGACACAAAAACAGACAGACAGACGGACAGATGGACGGACAGACAGACAGACAGACACACAGACAGACAGACAGACAGACACAAAAACAGACAGACAGACAGACAGACACAAAAACAGACAGACAGACAGACAGACAGACAGACAGACAGACAGACAGACACACAGACACACAGACACACAGACACACGCACACACACACGCGCACACACACATGTGCAACATGAAGAAAATTATTTATTTACAATTTGTGCAATATGCAGTAAACTGAAGAAATTGGAACGCACATTATAAGGGTGTGTGTGTGAGTGTGTGTGTGTGTGAGTGTGTGTGTGTGTGTGTGTGTGTGTGTGTGTGTGTGTGTGTGTGTGTGTGTGTGTGTGCAATATTAGGCCATTATAGTAGCACAGCCATTCAGAGCCAGAACCAAAATAAATCCAAAGATATAATCTTAATGTGTCCTTAAAGGAGAAGTAAGCGATATATGTTTTTTGGTTAATATACCTGTTAAATCTCTCTATATTCATACAGCAATCACTTAAACAGTATGCACAGTTCATAACACAGGTCTCTATCTATCTATCTATCTATCTATCTATCTATCTATCTATCTATCTATCTATCTATCTATCTATCTATCTATCTATCTATCTATCTATCTATCAATCTATCTATCTATCTATCTATCTATCTATCCATCCATCCATCCATCCATCCATCCATCCATCCATCCATCCATCCATCCATCCATCCATCCATCCATCCATCCATCCATCCATCCATCTATCTATCTATCTATCTATCTATCTATCTATCTTAAACAGTATGCACAGTTCATAACACAGGTCTCCCAGTCACTCAGCTTTGCAGTAATTGCCAGATAGAATTTCGAGAACTATCCCTGCTCTCCATCGCGGCACTATCTGATGAAGACGGCTGTGTGTTCATGTGGTGGTGACGTAGGGACGAGGGAGGGGATGGCTGTGTGTTCATGTGGTGATGATGTAGGGACGAGGGAGGGGACGGCTGTGTGTTCATGTGGTGATGATGTAGGGACGAGGGAGGGGACGGCTGTGTGTTCATGTGGTGGTGACGTAGGGACGAGGGAGGGGACGGCTGTGTGTTCATGTGGTGGTGACGTAGGGACGAGGGAGGGGATGGCTGTGTGTTCATGTGGTGGTGACGTAGGGACGAGGGAGGGGACTGCTAACTGGCTAGTCATTGACAGGAAGTTAGCTAAAAGGACCATATCACTTACTGAACCTTTAAGAACACTAAAGGAATACTTCACCCATACGGAACCGGCATTCTATCATTATAAAATCGCTATTACTGACATCACACTAGTAAAAATGTAGGGTTAGACATTGAGACCATAAAACACTCTTTCTGCCTTTTCTCAGGCTAGGATGAACCGATTTCTAAAATATTCGCACATTTATACTACATAGGATCTCAGAGTTCAATACACCTTCATATTTCCACCGGTGAAGTAGGCCTTTAATGATGGGACAGAATTTAAAAAAAAAAAAAAATCAACAACGCAAGACCTTGAACTGTCTGCAGTAGTTTCAGCACCATGGACAGCGCATACAGAAACAGGGATAATCCAGGAGGTATAATAAGACATATGTTTATTTGACTATTTAAAGCTGCAGTGTGTAGAATTTTGGGTTTTATTTCCTAGTAGATTTTGTAGAAAGTAATTATAATATCCATAAGTACATTTAATTTAGTGCATAATAGCTGAACATTTTTTTTTTTATTATTATTTTTTCCCTTAGAAAGGGTCTCATATATGTCCATATTTCTGCATATCTTGGACCAAGGCCTAGTGCCGGCGTCTTGAAAGTGTCATAGTTGGAACGTCATCAGGTGCATTGTTTGAAATTTAGAATTGTTCTTGTCCTTGAAGGCCACTGTAGCTTCTGTTATTATTCTAAAGGGGTGGGGTTACCCAGGGAGCGTTGCATTCTAGAACTTTCTTGATGATGTCATATTACACACTGCACCTTTAAACAGCTATTTCCAGTGGTAGAGGGGGGGGGAAAGGAGCTCGGGGTGCTTGTGGTGTAGTGGTTAGACCCCCCACCCCCACTCATAGAGTCTCAGTCCTCTTCACAGCAGACCCGGGTTAGAATCCAGCCCGGGTCGTTCTCTGCATGTCATTCCCCTCTCTGACACATTTCATCTCTGTCTCTACAAAACTGTCTAATAAAAGAGAAGAAAAAATCTATATACAGCTCCGGAAAAAATCAAGAGACCACTCCAAATGTTCAGTGTCTCTTCTTTTACTACACTCAACAAAAATTTAAACGCAACACTTTTCTTTTTGCTCCCATTTTTCATGAGATGGACTTAAAGATCTAAAATTCATTCCAGATACACAATTGTACCATTTCTCTCAAACATTGTTCACAAATCTGTCTAAATGTGTGATAGTGAGCACTTCTGCTTTGCTGAGATAATCCATCCCACCTCACAGGTGTGCCACATCAAGATGCTGATCTGACATCATGATTAGTGCACAGGTGTGCCTTAGACTGTCCACAATAAAAGGCCACTCTGAAATGTGCATTTTTTTGCTTTATTGGGGGTCTGGGGACTCAGAACCAGTCAGTATCTGGTGTGACCACCATTTGCCTCATGCAGTGCAACACATCTTCTTCGCATAGAGTTTATCAGATTGTCAATTGTGGCCTGTGGAATGTTGTTCCACTCCTCTTCAATGGCTGTGCGAAGTTGCTGGAGACGGCTTATGGTAGAGAAATGAACATTCAATGCATGAGCAACAGATCTGGTTGACATTCCTGCTGTCAGC
>OX442359.1:1535472-1562972 GCA_949357725.1 Hyperoplus immaculatus | reverse complement strand
ACTATAGCTTCCAACCCGTGGACCTTTACTGCAGGTCATCCCCCCCCCCCCTCTTTCTCTCTCTCTCTCTCTCTCTCTCTCTCTCTCTCTCTCTGTCTCCCCATTTCAACTCTGTACTGTCTAATAAAGCTTGAAAATGCCAAAAAATAATCTTAAAAGTAATAAATGAATTGAATTTGTCTATGGCAGAATAGTTTATAAAGTTTATCAAAGAGTATAGTAGCTCTCTCTCTCTCTCTGTCTCTGTCTCTGTCTCTCTCTCTCTCTCTCTCTCTCTCTCTCTCTCTCTCTCTCTCTCTCTCTCTCTCTGTGTGTGTGTGTTGTAGATTCTCAATTCCCTTTTTAAATTCTTTAACCTCTGGCAGAGTTCCATTCTGTCGTGACCTCACAGCATTCCGAGCCAAAGAGTTCCGAGCTGCGTCATTGGCTGATGCATCAAATTGTCAGATAGGAGGACACATAGCTAGGCAGTAGACATACAATCACAGGGTTGATTAAGGTATTTCTTGGGGGGCATGCTGATGCGTTATGAGCCGTCCAGAGCCCTCAGGTCATCTGGTAGAGGTCTGCTTACAGTCCCCAGAGTTAGGACTAAACAAGGAAAACTTGAGGTCTGCTGCAACTCTCAGCTCCTTTAAATCAAACCTGAAGACTTTTCTGTTTCCCTTTTAACCTGACATTTTTTATATTATTTTTATATTATTTAAATGTTTTATTATATTCCTACTGGGCTCTCTCTCTCTCACTCACTCTCTCTCACTCACTCGCTCTCTATCACTCTCCCCCCCCCTCTCTCTCTCTCTCTCTCTCTCTAATTCTCATTCTAACATTCCTATCCCTTTCCTCTACCCAGTGGCAGTCCATCACCATCACGCTGGTAGAGAAGGTGCAGATCATAGCAGTGTTCCTGGGCTCTCTGTTCCTGGCTGCCAGCATCTCCTGGCTGCTCTGGTCGGCTCTGAGCCCGGGGGCCGTGTGGCAGCGCCGGGACGTCCTCTTCCAGATCTGCTACGCCATGTACGGCTTCATGGACCTCGTCTGCGTAGGTGAGCCCCGCAAAAAATTACATGTTAGAAAATGATATTGTTTTTTAAAATGTTCTTTTTACGATAATTTTTTATGCTTTTTAAGCTTTTTATGCTGTACATTAATACAACATTATTATTATTATTTATTTTTTAGAAACACAGAGAATGCACATTTTCAATTTCTTTAGTTTTTCCATACCATTTGGTTTTGTCTTACTTCTTTTAGAGATAATGGTCGTCTGCGTAGCTAAGCCCCGCAAAAATTACATGTTACAAATTCTTTATTTAAAAAAAAAAAAATTTAAAAAAAAGTGTACATTAATTTCTTTAAAGAAACACTAAGGAAGATAATTTACATAAAAACGACATGTTACAAATTCTTTATCTTTCAAAATTTTCTTTTTACGATGATTTTTTGGGCATTTTTAAGCTTTTTATGCTGTACATTAAAATTCCCTCTTTTTTTTTTTTAGAAACACACATAGAGAATGCACATTTTCAATTTCTTTAGTTTTCCATATCATTCGGTTTTGTCTTAAATTTTTTGGAGATAGTGTCCGTTAAAGATGGTTGTATAGGAGAAATATACAGATGCAAACAGACAAGGTTTAGTAAAAAAATAAATACTTAAATGTACATTTCGGACCTTTGATTTATACTAGTGTGAAAGAAGACATGTTATGGAAGAGAGGGAGAGAGAGAGAGGGAGAGAGAGAGGGAGGGAGAGAGAGAGGGAGAGAGAGAGGGAGAGAGAGAGGGAGAGAGAGAGAGAGAGAGAGGGAGAGAGAGAGGGAGAGAGAGAGGGAGAGAGAGAGAGAGAGAGAGAGAGAGAGAGTATGAAAGAAGACATGTTATAGAAGCAAAATGGACAAAAAAAATCCCAGAATTTAACCAGTGCTTGAAATTTTTTTTATATATTTTTAGACTGCCATTTTCTAAAAATGTCAATTGCACTATATATACCTGTTATACTTGGAAGGCATCATAGCAACGGACTGAGAAATTCTATGGTTGAAACACATTATACCTGCCACGTCTCGCCTTAATGTGTCCATTTTTCACCCTTGTACCAGGCCTTATAGTCCACGAGGGGGCCGCAGTGTACAGCGTCTTCATGCGGTGGCGAGCCGTGAACCTCCACTGGGACGTTCAGAGCTACAACAAGGCCAAAGACATGGAGGAGACGGGCACAGGACAGTCCTCTTTGAGCCCCAGGACTCTGTGGCTCCCTCTGGTCACTTTTGGGTCAAACATCCCCTCAAACAACCACCACCACTATCCCCCCACCACCCAAATTGACAGCCATACACAGCCATGGACCTGTCTGTGTTTCACCCCCTTCTGCCCAAACATGCTGCTGCCACAACAAAGGGGCAGCCTCAGTCCAGACAGTGGTGGCTCAGGAGAGGTGGTCGTTCGTGTAACATCGGTGTGAAACTGTTTTTTTTTTTGGCAAAGGAACTATGAATGGGGGGCTGTGGTGAAGTGGATAGGGTGGTCAACCCGCAACTACAGGGTCGGTGGTTCGATCCCCCATCTGCCCGCCACATGTCCAAGTGTCCCTGGGCAAAGAGACACTGAACCCTAAAATTGCTCCCGATTTAGCTTGCACCCTGCTATCGGTGTGTGAATGTGTGCTCCAGTTGTTAGTCGATTTGGATAAAAGCGTCGGCTAAAATGACATGTAATGTAATGAATGACTTTTGAGTTTGTTTTCTTGATGAAGCCTACATTTTTTATTAATTTTTTTTTTTGCCCAATTTAAATTTTTCTTTTTTTGAGGAAGTTCTTTTTTTAATTTCAGAATCAACACATCTGATGGTTTACACTTGGTGATAACAATCCAAGCTTCTCCGACTGGCGGCTCGAATAGCTTTGAGTTTCAAATTGGATATTTCTAAGAAAAAAATGCTTAACGATCTTTGTATCTTTATCACTTTGTTTCCTTGGGACAAACCTGATATATGGCTGTGGTGAAGTGTGGAGGGCGGTTTGGTCGTCCACTGGGTTACAGGGTCGGTGGTTCGATCCCCCGTCTCCCCGCCACATGTCCAAGTGTCCCTGGGCAAAGAGACACTGAACCCTAAACTGCTCCTTATAGTTAGCTTGCACCCTGCGTGGTAGCTGCTGCTGCTGCTATCGGTGTATGAATGTGTGTGTGATTGGGTGAATGTGTACAAAACAATGTAAAGTGCTTTGGGTCTGTGAAAAACCAGGGAACAGCGCTGTAGAAGTGGAGTCCATTTATCATATGTTGAGTACTTCTACTTTTAGAAGACCAGATCTTCCCCAGTAAAAAAATGGTTGAGAGGGATGTTGGATTGAAATAAAACATTATGTGATAAAGATATTGAGTTATGAGTTGCACACAACGACACACACACACACACAGGCGTAGATATAGGAGGGGACTAGGGTTGGCTAGGGTTGCTATCTCCCACAACGAAAGTCTGACGCTCATGAAACTTACTACACGTATTAACATCAGTCATGCAAATATCCCCACCAAAGGATTTGATTCTCGGATGAAGAGAAATTGATTTTCAGAGGGGGTGCTTTTCAGGTCAAGCCAGTCTTGGGCTGTCATTTTCTCTAGGATTAGGGTTGGGCTGGGGTTGATATCTCCCACGGCGAAGGTCTGACGCTCATGAAATTACTCCACTTATTAACATCAGTCATGCAAATATCCCCACCAAAGGATTTGATTCTCGGATGAAGAGAAATTGATTTTTTTAAAAGCATCTCTCAAAATGTATTTCTCTTCAACTGAGAATCAAATCCATTGGTGGGTTTATTTGCATGGCCGATGTTAATAAGTGGAGTAAGTTTCATGAGCGTCAGACTTTCCATGTGGGAGATATCAACCCCAGCCCAACCCTAATCCGACAGAAAATGAATGGAATTCAATGCAACACTGCGCCAAATACTCCAAATCTTCAGTGTCTCTCATGTTTCTCTTTATAGGCATATGTTTGAGTAAAATGTTGGTATTATTCTATAAACTACTGACAACATTTCTCCCCAAAAAATATTGTCATAAAGAGCATTTCCATTAAGTAATGTAACGATGAAAATTCAAGAAAAAAAAAATGAGGGCCACACATGGGAGAGGGCATTTTGTCCTGACTTTATTATCAGAATTCTGACGTTAAACTCAGAATTCTGAGATTAAAGTCAAAATTCTGACTTTAAATTCAGAACTATGGAATTCTGAGAAATCTGACTATAATCTCAGAATTCTGAGAAAAAAGTCAGAACTAAATTTTTTCTCTTATGTGTGGCCCTAATCCTCTTCCGTAATATAAGGCATAGGAAGTGCTGTCTGCTATTAATTGAAAAAAAAAAAAGTTTGTGTCATTTTGTTCCAAAACTACATGTTTATTGAGTTAGCTTAGCATCTGCGGCGGGCGACTCTCCTCCTGCGTCTGGCAGCAGCCGGAGACCTGGGAGCAGCTCTCCTGCGTCTGCGAACGGAGCGGGAAGCGCGTCTTGCTCTGCGTGGCATTGTCAATAAAGTCAATAGTCCTTTGATGTAATGGGTCCTATTTATAAACTTCAGGGCAGGGTCTCTGATGTCACTAATGATGTCATAGTCATGATATGACAAAAGAAGAAGTGTCTGCCTGCAAGTTTGGGACCCGTTAGTTTGGGACCCTACGTCCTTTGTCACTCACGTTCGTCAAAGTGGAGCAGAGGTTCAGTGGCCTGCTGAAGCCCGATAATATTAGATATGTAATAATAACAATGTCGTGGACGGTGGGGTGGACCTATTATAAGGGAGTGCCCGAAGACGTATCAATTATCAGTTAATTAATGGAAGACGCTGAAGTGTGAGTCATTACAATCCTACAAGGCTCATGTGATGAAAATGTAGTTTAGTACTCCATTACTCCGCTCTGTTGACTGAACCCTTCGGCTCATGTTAGCAGTTAGCCGCTGTTATGCTACCAAGATTCAAGTCAGTAACGTTGTGCACGGTTGACAAACAGTTAATGTAATCGGTGGTGAACTTTCATTTCTTTCCAGAAAGAAAATAACTGACAAACTTTTTTAGTTGGTACAAAATGTAAAATTTGTGTTTAATTTTTACGTAATTACTTAAGATTTCAATAAACTATTAATTTCTTTTTTTAAGGCCTAAGCTACATATTTATTAATGCCTAGCGTCTGCGGCGAGAGACTCTCCTGCGTCTGCGGACCCTGCGAGCAGCTCTCCTGCGTCTGCGAACGGGGCGGGAAGCGCGTCTTGCTCTGCGTGGCATTGTCAATAAAGTCAATAGTCCTTTGATTTAATGGGTCCTATTTATAAACTTCAGGGCAGGGGCTGTGATGTCACTGATGATGTCATAGTTGGTCCTTCTACGTCTGAAAAAGGGGCGGAGGTTCGTATACGTGGAGTACCCCAATACGCAGCACAGAAACGACTTGAATGGGACTTTTCCTGTGTGATATGTGACATCAGTTCATTGATAGAATGTAGATCCTTGATACAGAAACCTCAAGGATCTGAGGCACATGGTGCTGACATTTTGTGTTTCGGTGTATGTTTGTTTCTGCATGTTTGTGCGGTGTGTGTGTGTGTGTGTATTCCCACGTATGTCTGTGTGTGTGATGCATTAGCTAGTGCCCTAAGTGCATCACTCACACAAACACACGCTTCGTGTGTGTGTGTGTGTGTGTGTTGTGTGTGTGTGTATGTGTGTGTGCGTGTCCACGTATGCATGTGCGTTGTACATCAGATCGGGTGTAAATCACAATAACAAGACGCTTCGTGATTCTCTAATGTAATGGGTCCTATTTATAAACTTCCAGACAGGGTTAGTGATGTCACTGATGATGTCACAGTTCAGATATGACAAACTAAATGACATCAGGGCTTTGATCTGGTACATTGTACGGCTTTTATTTTTATTCTTGTGATTTCTGTTGTGGTGAATATGATGATGATGCAGACTATTCAGCCACAAATAAACTACAAGCTTAAACGATATATAGACAGATGGTGTATCTGTACAACACATAAGCTGGAGGCGTACAAAAAAATGTGTTGTGTAGATACAAACACATATTTTTGTGTGTGAGAAATAGGGAATGCGACAGTTGGGTTAGTTTCATGCTTAAGCTACATGTTTATTAAGAATGCCTAGCGTCTGCGGCGAGCGACTCTCCTTCTGCGTCTGCGGACCCTGCGAGCAGGTCTCCTGCGTCTGCGAACGGGGCGGGAAGCGCGTCTTGATCGGCGTGGCATTGTCAATAAAGTCAATAGTCCTTTGATGTAATGGGTCCTATTTATAAACTTCAGGGCAGGGTCTGTGATGTCACTGATGAGGTCACAAGTCACATTGGAAAACCAAATGGCTTCATCAGCAGAGGAAGTTCATCCTGGACATTGATGGAGGTGTTGGGAATTATGTGTGGTACATAATGTGACATCACATAGATGTCGCGCATAGCTAAGTCGGACGTAGATTGTTAAGTCGGACGTAGCTGCGCCCGGTCGTGATTTTGGATGGTGCAACCGCTGTAAGTATTTATCACCAGGCTGGACGGACGTAGGTAGGACCAGCTGGTGCAACCGGCCCCAGAGGAGGTTCATCCTGGACATTGAAGGAGGTGCATCCTTGCACATGGTGCTGACATTTTGTGTTTCGTGTAAGTTTGTTTCTGTTTGTGTGGTGTGTGTTATGCCCACGTATGTCTGTGTGTGTGATGCATTAGCTGGTGCCCTAAGTGCATCACTCACACAAACACACGCTTCGTTTGTGTGTCCAGTGTGTGTGTGTGTACACGTATGTGCATGTGTGTGATGCATCAGATCGGTCATCAAACTACCTTTCCTTTGATGCCTGAGCTGATTCATCGCTGCCATTAACATACGCTTCGTGCTTCTCTAATGTAATGGGTCCTATTTATAAACTTCCAGACAGGGTCTATGATGTCACTGATGATGTCACAGTTCAGATATGACCAACCAATGACACGGGGGGTTAATGGGTCTGTCACTACACGATTTGAGAAGCCTGCACGATATGAGGTGCGCGTGCGCAAAATGGCCGCCATCATTGACAGCCCGCTTAGCTCAAAGTGTTTTGGAGAGCCACAGACTGCACTAAAAACAGACTGTAACTCGCTCAATTCTGTACCGATTTTCATGACATTTAGTTTGTTATGAAGATAGAACAGTTAATCATGCTACTGATTAAGTGTTGGAATTAAATTCAGTTACGGGGCGGCTGACCCACGGATTTTGTGTGTGTGTGTTTGTGCTCACGGGGAACTTTAGGAGGGGGCGGGGGTGAGGACGGTGACGTGCGTTGCCTAGGCGACTGTGGGCTTTCCAAGATGGCGGCCGTTCTGCGCATGCGGTCCTCATATCGTGCAGGCTCCTCAGAACGTGTAGTGACAGGGTCCCCTTTTGATCCTAGAGTTCCATGATATCACAGTCCTCGAAACACGGGTTATGCCCCTCATTGACATTAGTTAAACAGGGTTCTTGTTTAACTAATGTTCTGTATGCAAGTTGATGGATTCTTTTTATTCATTGCACCCTTTTATTAAACCCCTGTCTGTGTGTCAGCCTGCTGCTGATATTGGACGATCGATGTTGCGAGGGTTCCTCAAAAGGTATTTCCAGGACCATGGTTCCTGGAAATACCTTTTGACTAACCTTTGCAACATATGGCATTCATGTGCAACATCAGTGAGTGAGACAATTAGACAGGTTAGTTTGATGCCTAAGCTACATGTTTATTAAGAATGCCTAGCGTCTGCGGCGAGCGACTCTCCTCCTGCGTCTGCGTACCCTGCGAGCAGGTCTCCTGCGTCTGCGAACGGGGCGGGAAGCACGTCTTGATCGGCGAGGCATTGTCAATAAAGTCAATAGTCCTTTGATGTAATGGGTCCTATTTATAAACTTCAGGGCAGGGTCTGTGATGTCACTGATGATGTCACAAGTCACACTGGACAACCAAATGGCTTCATCAGCAGAGGAAAGTCATCCTGGACATTGACGGAGGTACATTCTTGCCATAAAGAAGTGGACAGCTGGCATCTCTCGGCGGATGTCTGCACGCCACCTGAGACTCAATCTTGCCAATCTCTCGATCCATTGTCTCCTAGCGAGACCCAGAGGTACTTGGTCTCCTTTGCTTTCGTGTGTGGGAGGACTCAGTCCCTACCCAGAGTAGGCAAACTGTCTTTATGGCCAATAGAGCTTCAGATACGTGCAGCCTAATCCAGTGCTACAAATCCAGACCTTAGCACTGGATCTGTCTAGATCTATGGGTATGGCGTCCTACTTATGGCTGGCATACCCTTAGAACCATGGTCCTTGAACTACATTTTGAGGAACCTTTGTAACATACGACATTTCATCTGTCAAGACAGATTAATGAAAGATCAGTGAGTGAGACAGTTAGGTTGGTTTCTTGCTTAAGCTACATGTTTATTAAGAATGCCTAGCGTCTGCGGCGAGCAACTCTCCTCCTGCGTCTGCGGACCCTGCGAGCAGGTCTCCTGCGTCTGCGAACGGGGCGGGAAGCGCGTCTGCGTGGCATTGTCAATAAAGTCAATAGTCCTTTGATGTAATGGGTCCTATTTATAAACTTCAGGGCAGGGTCTGTGATGTCACTGATGAGGTCACAAGTCACATTGGACAGCCAAATGACGATACATCCTTGCATCTCTCTCATCTGATGATGGCTAGTAACCAAGGATGTGAGGCACATGGTGCTGAAATGTTGTGTTTCCCCCTTCACGGGGGGTTGTTGGTCCCCTTTCCATCCTAGTGTTCCATGATGTCACAGTCCTCGAGGCGGGGGTTGAGATATCATGGTACCCTGACCCTCATTGCATACGGCACATTAGTTAAACAGGGTACTCTTGTTTAACTAATGTTCTGTATGCAAGTTGATGGATTCTTTTTGTTCATTGCACCCTTTTATTAAACCTCTGTCTGTATGTCCGGCTACTGCTGATATTAGACGATCGATGTTGCGAAGGTTCCTCAAATGGTATTTCCAGGACCATGGTTCCTGGAACTACCTTTTGACTAACCTTTGCAACATATGGCATTCATGTGCAACATCAGTGAGTGAGACAAGACAATTAGACAGGTTAGTTTGATGCCTAAGCTATATGTTTATTAAGAATGCCTAGCGTCTGCGGCGAGCGACTCTCCTCCTGCGTCTGCGTACCCTGCGAGCAGGTCTCCTGCGTCTGCGAACGGGGCGGGAAGCGCGTCTTGATCGGCGAGGCATTGTCAATAAAGTCAATAGTCCTTTGATGTAATGGGTCCTATTTATAAACTTCAGGGCAGGGTCTGTGATGTCACTGATGAGGTCACAAGTCACATTGGAAAACCAAATGGCTTCATCACCAGAGGAAGTTCATCCTGGACATTGATGGAGATACATTCTTGCCATAAAGAAGTGGCCTTCTCCAAGAGAGTGGGGTTTCCGCCTCCACACCCTCCTTGGGCTCCAGGACATGGACAGCTGGCATCTCTCGGCAGATGTCTGCACGCCACCTGAGGCTCAATCTTGCCAATCTCTCGATCCATTGTCTCCTAGCAAGACCCAGAGGTACTTGGTCTCCTTTGCTTTCGTGTGTGGGAGGACTCAGTCCCTACCCAGAGTAGGCAAACTGTCCTTATGGCCAATAGAGCTTCAGATATGTGCAGCCTAATCCAGTGCTACAAATCCAGACCTTAGCACAGGATCTGTCTAGATATATGGCCATAAGGCTGGCATACCCTTAGAACCATGGTCCTTGAACTACATTTTGAGGAACCTTTGTAACATACAACATTCATGTGTAAAGACAGATGAATGCAAAATCAGTGAGTGAGACAGTTGGGTTAGTTGATGCCTAAGCTACATGTTTATTAAGAATGCCTAGCGTCTGCGGCGAGCAACTCTCCTCCTGCGTCTGCGGACCCTGCGAGCAGGTCTCCTGCGTCTGCGAACGGGGCGGGAAGCACGTCTGCGTGGCATTGTCAATAAAGTCAATTGTCCTTTGATGTAATGGGTCCTATTTATAAACTTCAGGGCAGGGTCTGTGATGTCACTGATGAGGTCACAGGTCACATTGGACAGACAAATGGCGATACATCCTTGCATCTCTCTCATCTGATGATGGCTAGTAACCAAGGATGTGAGGCACATGGTGCTGAAATGTTGTGTTTCCCCCTTCACGGGGGGTTGTTGGTCCCCTTTCCATCCTAGTGTTCCATGATGTCACAGTCCTCGAGGTGGGGGTTGAGATATCATGGTACCCTGACCCTCATTGCATACGGTGCATTGGTTGGGCAGGGTACTCTTGTTTAACTAATGTTCTGTATGCAAGTTGATGGATTCTTTTTGTTCATTGCACCCTTTTATTAAACCTCTGTCTGTACATCCGGCTACTGCTGATATTAGACAATCGATGTTGCGAAGGTTCCTCAAATGGTATTTCCAGGACCATGGTTCCTGGAACTACCTTTTGACTAACCTTTGCAACATATGGCATTCATGTGCAACATCAGTGAGTGAGACAATTAGACAGGTTGGTTTGATGCCTAAGCTACATGTTTATTAAGAATGCCTAGCGTCTGCGGCGAGCGACTCTCCTCCTGCGTCTGCGGACCCTGCGAGCAGGTCTCCTGCGTCTGCGAACGGGGCGGGAAGCACGTCTTGATCGGCGAGGCATTGTCAATAAAGTCAATAGTCCTTTGATGTAATGGGTCCTATTTATAAACTTCAGGGCAGGGTCTGTGATGTCACTGATGAGGTCACAAGTCACACTGGACAACCAAATGGCTTCATCAGCAGAGGAAGTTCATCCTGGACATTGATGGAGGTACATTCTTGCCATAAAGAAGTGGCCTTCTCCAAGAGAGTGGGGTTTCCGCCTCCACACCCTCCTTGGGCTCCAGGACATCTGACAGCTGGCATCTCTCGGCGGATGTCTGCACGCCACCTGAGGCTCAATCTTGCCAATCTCTCGATCCATTGTCTCCTAGCAAGACCCAGAGGTACTTGGTCTCCTTTGCTTTCGTGTGTGGGAGGACTCAGTCCCTACCCAGAGTAGGCAAACTGTCTTTATGGCCAATAGAGCTTCAGATACGTGCAGCCTAATCCAGTGCTACAAATCCAGACCTTAGCACTGGATTTGTCTAGATCTATGGCCATAAGGCTGGCATACACTTAGAACCATGGTCCTTGAACTACATTTTGAGGAACCTTTGTAACATACAACATTTCATCTGTAAAGACAAATGAATGAAAGATCAGTGAGTGAGACAGTTAGGTTAGTTTCTTGCCCAAGTTACATGTTCATCAAGAATGCCCAGCGTCCACGGCGAGCAACTCTCCTCCTGCGTCTGCGGACCCTGCGAGCAGGTCTCCTGCGTCTGCGAACGGGGCGGGAAGCGCGTCTGCGTGGCATTGTCAATAAAGTCAATAGTCCTTTGATGTAATGGGTCCTATTTATAAACTTCAGGGCAGGGTCTGTGATGTTACTGATGAGGTCATATTACACATTGGATGAAAGAATCATGAGCCCTGTGGTGGAACTTTGGTTCCCCGACCCAGGGTGACAAGATGTCACAATTCCTAAAAAAAAGATTGACTCGTCTCAGGGAGTGTGCCATCATAGAACCCTGGAGCAGGAAAGGGTCTGTGCATTCACCTTCCTGAGACCTGGATTGTGAACTTATGAACTAAATACATAAACCTTGGTGCCTTGTATGTATTTTTGTAAGTAAACCACGGTTTATGTAAATGTAAATGTTTCAGGAAATTTGAGATGTGGGTGAGTTGTAGTAGTTTAGGCATCATGATGACACCTGAGCATCATCATGAAGCCTGAACTACATGTTTATTGCTGTTGCCTAGCGTCTGCGGCGGACAACTCTCCTGCGTCTGCGGGCAGCCGGAGACCTGCGAGCAGCTCTCCTGCGTCTGCGAATGGGGCGGGAAGCGCGTCTTGCTCTGCGTGGCATTGTCAATAAAGTCAATAGTCCTTTGATGTAATGGGTCCTATTTATAAACTTCAGGGCAGGGGCTGTGATGTCACTGTTGAGGTCACAAGTCACATTGGACAACCAAATGGCTTCATCAGCAGAAGTTCATTCTGGACACTGCAAAACTGATTCTTCAACAATTCAACCTGCTGTTGTGCGAATGGAACAACCAACAGGTCAAAATGAGAGGCAATAAGCAAGACAACCCTTATAAAGGAATGGCTCTGCAGGTGGTGGCCACAGACCATTTCCCTGATCTCATCTTTTCTGGATGATTTTTGGTCACTTTTGCATTTTTCCAGTGCCCTAACCACTAGAGGAAGCCTCCAGCCCTAACCACTAGAGGAAGCCTCCAGCAGGCCACTAATGTGCATGCTGGAGGTCACACCAGGATTGGCAGATTGGCCATTGGCTTCCTGTGTTCTTCACAAATGAAGGCACTTTAATTTTTCAGATCTGAAAGATGTTTATACAAACCCTTATTGTTATATGCATTACTATATATAAAAAATAAGAGAAGATTAAGGATTACTTTGTCAATTTTTCATCGTCACGATTGACAATGTTTGTCAACATTGTCATATTTATTAAGAATGCCTAGCGTCTGCGGCGAGCGACTCTCCTCCTGCGTCTGCGGACCCTGCGAGCAGGTCTCCTGCGTCTGCGAACGGGGCGGGAAGCGCGTCTTGATCTGCGGCGAGGCATTGTCAATAAAGTCAATAGTCCTTTGATGTAATGGGTCCTATTTATAAACTTCAGGACGGGGTCTGTGATGTCACTGATGAGGTCACAATTTATATATACAGTATATATTTTTTTGTTTACTGTTTTAATTATTTGCCTGTTTCAACTGTAGTTTTGCTTGTTAAAACAAACAAACATTGTGAGTCTCATGAAAGGAATTATTATTACTTTGTCATTGAAAAAAAAAAGTGAAACATTGTGAACCGGATGGTAATACTGGATGGATCCTGTAGGCCCAATTCATTGATGGACAGACCACTTTTTGGAGCTATATTACGATTTCTTGATTTTGTTTTGTGTCGCAGTGTTCCAAGGTTTAGTTATGTCATGAAACGTTTACTGCACTTTTCAAGAACTCGAAAGCTGCCTCTGGAGTTGGAGCTTTAAAAAAAAAGTAAGTAATGTTTTTTTAGTGTGTGGATGCAATAATATACGGATTAATTCATTGGGTTCACTGCGAGTTTTAAGCCTGAACTACATGTTTATTAAGAATGCCTAGCGTCTGCGGCGGGCAACTCTCCTTCTGCGTCTGCGGACCCTGCGAGCAGGTCTCCTGCGTCTGCGAACGGGGCGGGAAGCGCGTCTTGATCTGCGGCGAGGCATTGTCAATAAAGTCAATAGTCCTTTGATGTAATGGGTCCTATTTATAAACTTCAGGGCAGGGTCTGTGATGTCACTGATGATGTCACAATTTAGACAGGTGTCAGTGACACCACATCAGAGGAAGTGTGCTGTGTTCCATTCTATTCGGAATTCTGGAACTTCTGACATCTTTTGTAGTTCCAAGTTCCGAGCTGTTTATGCGTTCCAGTGCATCTGTCATTATGACACATCAAAGGCAGACGGGGGAAACGTTTAATTTACCACTGTTTTTTTATGACTTCAATCTCATAATTATGACTTCAATCTCAGAAAAAAAGAAATAAATCAGAACTCAATTTTTTTCCTTATATGTGGACCTAATCCTCTTCGGTAGTAATGCATCTCTATGTAAAAGTTACTAAAACAAAAACAAAAAAAATCTTTGTAGTAGGTAATGCATAACTATGTAACTATGTTTTTTCATCCAAAAGTCAATGATTGTTCATTTCCTAGGTCCTATAACCCTAACCCTGTTTACTCTGGATACTGTGTGCACAGCCATCTTCCTCATCTTCAGCCATGTTCTATGTAGTAGGTAAGGCAAGGCAAGGCAAGGCAAGTTTATTTATATAGCACAATTCAGACACAAGGCCACTCAAAGTGCTTTACAGGGGCAAGATTAGAATACATAAAACACATTATAAAACATTTAAAAGCAAATAAAAGAAGCAAATAAAATGAAAATTGCAGGTTAAAATGGAAACAAAAAAGTCTTCAGACTCGATTTAAAAGAGCTGAGAGTTGCAGCAGACCTCAAGTTCTCTGGGAGTTTGTTCCAGATTTTTGGTGCATAAAAACTAAAAGCTGCTTCTCCTTGTTTAGTCCTAACTCTAGGGACTGTAAGCAGACCTGTTCCAGACGACCTAAGGGCTCTGGACGGTTCATAACGTATCAGCATATCAGTAATGTATTTTGGCCCTAAACCATTTAGTGCTTTATAAACCAACATCAGTATTTTGAAATCAATTCTTTGAGTGACTGGAAGCCAGTGTAAAGACCTCAGAACTGGGGTAATGTGATCTACTTTGTTGGTCCTAGTGAGGACTCGAGCAGCAGCGTTCTGAATTAGCTGAATCTGTCTGATATATTTTTTGGGAAGGCCAGCAAGGACACTGTTACAGTAGTCAAGTCTACTAAAGATAAATGCATGGACAAGTTTTTCTAAATCTTGCTGAGACATAAGCCCTTTAATTCTTGATATGTTTTTTAGGTGGTAGTAGGCTGATTTATTAATTGATTTTATGTGTTTCTTGAAATTCAAGTCGGAGTCTACAACAACACCAAGATTTCTGGCTTGGGGTGTGGTTTCTAACATAACGGATGTAAGCTGTGCGCTGACTTTTAATTGTTCATCTTTGGCACCAAAGACAATTACTTCAGTTTTATCGTTGTTTAATTGAAGGAAATTTTGGCACATCCAATCATTGATTTGTTCAGGTAGAAAAAAGTCATTAAAAAACATGTATACGTTACTGCATAACTAAGTAGTTAAGTAGCAGGTAATGCATAACTATGTAGTAGTTACAAAAAAAAAGATGATGTCATAATTGAGACAATCAGTGACACCAACAGAGGAAGTGTGCTGTGTTCCATTCTACTCGGAATTCTGGAACTTCTGACATTCTGACTTTGTAGTTCAAAGTTCCCAGCTGTAGTCCTTTAATCCTTTATGTGTGGCCCTAATCCTCTTCCGTAGTAATGCCTATCTATGTAGTAGTTAAAAAAAAAAAATGTCAAGCTTTGTTGGATAGTTCAGAGTTGAAATGGGGAGACAGAGAGAGAGAGGGGATGACCTGCAGTAAAGGTCCATGGGTCGGATTTGACATGCATATAGTTACAAAAAATAAATAAAAAAACATGTATAAATTACTGCATAGCTACTGTATGTATTTGACACCAACAAAACCTAAATAGTAGGTAATACATAACTATTTAGCAGTGACAAAAAAAAAATTATGTTATAATTGAGACAATCAGTGACACCACTACAGAGGAAGTGTGCTGTGTTCCATTCTACTCGGAATTCTGGAACCTCTGAAATTTTGACTTTGTAGTTCCAAATTCCAAGATGTAGTCCTTTAATCCTTTAATCTCAGAATTCCGAGAAAAAAATCAGAACTCAATTTTTTTTGTTATGTGTGGACCTAATCCTCTTCCGTATTAATGCATATCTATGTAGTAGTTACTAAAAATAAAATAAAAACAAAATAGTTTTAGTAGGTAATGCATAACTATGTAACTGTTTATTTCATCCAAAAGTCAATGGTTTTAATTTTTTTTTTTTTTCTTTTTTGATATTTTTGTTGGCATTTTCAAGCACTGTTGGATAGTACAGAGTTGAAATGGGGAGACAGAGAGAGAGAGAGAGAGAGAGAGAGGGGGGGGGGTGACCTGCAGTAAAGGTCCACGGGTCAGATTTAAACCTGCGACCACTTGTAACTAATACATAGATACGCATTAGCTAAAAAATTTAAATTCATTACTAAAAAAAAATATTTAAAAAACCTATTTAGTTCGTAATGCATAACTATGTAGTAGTTACTAAAAACAAAAAAAAACATGTAGTACTTACTAAAATATATAAAAAAAAATTGTAGTAGGTAATGCATAACTATGTAGTAGTTACTAAAAAAATATATATATATAATAGGTCATGCATATCGAAGTCGTAGAAGACTGCAAATTAGCTGAAGCTAGACGTCTTATATGCATCACATTTTCCCATTTTTTGTGGCAATGTTGTATGTATTGTCCCTGTCAAATAAACATTAAAATAAAAATAAAATAAATAGTTACCAAAAAATAAGAAGAAAAGACACTACAGTGTATGCGACCAAATATGACACCATTTATTTTTAGAATCATCCTTCCAATACATAACAACACAGCGAATACAGATACATAACAAAAATACCGGTATCGTGTCAAAGATCCAATGTCAGTCAAATAGTCGCATATAAGAGAAGAAATACAGCACAGAATTTAATCTTCAGAAAAATCGACATTTGTGGTCATCTTTTGAAAAAAGAGAAAAAATAGAAGGCAAGGTCTTATCGGTATAAAATGTACAGCCACGTGATTATATCATATATATATATTTATATAACATCAAAAGGAACCACATGTGGAAAAAAAAAACTAAGTAAGTGTACACAATATACAGCAATACACAAAGGCACTTTATGGAAGAGAAAACCTGCACACGCGTCTTTGGTTGGACCTGCCGCCTGCGGAAGCTCCAGCGAAATGTCAAAGGAATGTTACACTGCAAATAGAATGTTACACTGCAGATAGAATCCCTGCGTTCCAAATGACATACTTTTTATTTTTACTACACTACATACTAAAGTACAGAAGAGTTTTAGTCTTTTTACTACACTACATACTAAAGTACAGAAGAGTTTTAGTCTTTTTACTACACTACATACTAAAGTACAGAAGAGTTTTAGTCTTTTTACTACACTACATACTAAAGTACAGAAGAGTTTTAGTCTTTTTACTACACTACATACTAAAGTACAGAAGAGTTTTAGGGCCACAGACAGGAGAGAAAAAAAAATCAGATGAGGAAGATTTTTTTTTATGAAGTCGAGAAATGTCAAGAATAAAGACGAATACTCCAAAATGCAATTGGAGTTAGTGGGGCATTTATTTATGTTCAGCATACTACAATTGACGTGCATTGTGTATTGGGACATCCTAAATCTTTTTCTGGCATACTAAATAGTAGGGAAGTATGGGGATTGGAACGCAGGGAATGTTAAACTGCAAATAGTCCAACTCAGCAAGTCTTTTAAAATATTTTCTTTTGATTTTAGACATTAAAAGTTATCGGTAGATTTGGAGGTGATCAATCATTGCAATCTGAGTTACTCCTAACAGCATTAACTACTACATATGCATTTAACCTACTACTACATAGGTTGCGTTTCGAATCGCATACTCTTTCTTTTTTCTATTCTACATACTACATCCGACGATAAAAATAATCTAGTTAGGATGCAGTAGGCATACTATTGGGACATACTTTACTCTCTTATTTCATCATAACATTGCGCCTTGATGTTGCCTCTTGCTTTTATATCCGTCGCATCCCCATTTGTTTTCATATGGAGGCTTCGTCGATGTGACGTCACTTCACGTGCGCACTGGATTGTGGGTCAGAATCGGCCAAATAGGATGCTGATTTCAACACTAACAATCTTGGCCGCATGAAGTACGACATCCGGGTACTTCTAACCATCCTAAATCTGGCCACAAGAATCGGGACATCCTAAATCTTCTTTCTACATACTATATAGTAGAAAGTATGCGATTCGGAACGCAACCATCGTTTCTCTTTTCTTTTTCTTTCCATTACACTACATAAGTTTAACAAAGAAAACAACTATGTAGCAGGTAATGCAAAACTATAAAGTAGTTACTAAAAACCAAAGAAATATATGTAATTGATTAGATGATTATTGATGATTTCATAATTTTTTTTAATTTAAGAAAGACTTGCTGCAGACTAGTGTAAAACAGTACATGTGTAGTTAAAGGGAACAGGGGAGAAGCGCCTTTCAGATTGTGGTTACAAAGGGACAAAGAGTGGCATCAATAATACAAGGTTGAACAGGCACTTGTGTGTTGTGTGTGTGTGTGTGTAAGTGTCTCTCTGTCTGTTTGTGTGTGTGTCTGACTGTGTGTGTGTGTGTGTGTGTCTCTGTCTGTTTGTGTGTGTATGTGTGTGTGTGTGTGTGTGTGTGTGTGTGTGTGGGACCTTCGCATCGTCCGCAAATCAACCCCAAATACAATCATTCACAACCTTGAAATGCTTGAGAACAAATACAGTTTCATGTTATTTACAGAAAGTAGAAAGTGTGTGTCTAAAATCAAGTCCCATAGTTTTTTCAAAGCAGAGGAAAAGGCTTGCAGACTTTAACTAGTTTGTTTTATCCATCTTTTTCTTTTTTTAATTTAATTTTATGTTTTTTTTATACATTCGGATAGCCTGTATACACACTTTAAAAAATCCATTCTCTCCCTCTCTCTCTCTTAAACAAGCACACACGTACACACACACACACACACACACACACACACACACACACACACACACAAAATCTCAGTAACAAAATAGCCCCATCCTACAACAAAAAAAAGGTCCTTGTAGTGCCTTAGCACATTAGCCTAACACAGAAATAAACTGTTGTAGGGACAAGGACACTTAAGCAGAAATCGCTGTCTTTGTCCAGCGTGGATGTTGAATGTTTTGGAATAAAAAAAACAGTCAAAAGCACCATTGGAAGGGGGGTAGAGAGAGAGAGAGTCTCAGTCCTCTTCACAGCAGACCCGGGTTAGAATCCAGCCCGGGTCGTTCTCTGCATGTCATTCCCCTCTTTGACACATTTCATCTCTGTCTCTCCAAATCTGTCTAATAATAAAGCAAAAAAATCCCCCCCCCCCCAAAAAAAAAACAAAACATAAACACGATTGGAGCTAGTTAGCATTGATTAAGAGCATTGTGGTTTTGTCTCCAGCATTCACACAGTCAGTATCTCTTCATAGCACGGGTGGCTTAAATCCAGCGATCTGATTGGTTACTAACTGTTGTATAATGAGCGTATACATTACTGCGTTCCAGTTTGCAGAGTTCCATGGGTTTACGGGCGTCAATACACACTCCGGTTAAAGCTGGGGTATGTGATTTCTGATTGGTCAAAATTAACATGAGCTGTACACTTTGACCAATCAGAGCGAGGCTCCGATTCTCTGTTCTTATTGGCTGTTGGGACTGTCCATTCACTTTGGCACGACTTTGTTGGTGTAGAGCGTGTCAGGGAGGGACCATAGGGGAGGGACCAAAGAGAACAAGTGGAGCGGTTGAGGTATTTGGATTCAAATCTCTATCCCAACTGCCATTTTCTCCCCAAATCCTCCACCCCAGCTTTAAGCGTCCATTCAAAGTCTAAAGGGAATATTTTTCACCATGCGCTACATTGGCTGCCATGGCTACTGACAGACTGACAGTTGCTATAGCGCTTCTTGACGATCATGCTGATGTAAGCCTTCATCAGTTTGGCGATATCCATGACCTAAGAAAAAAATTATTATAAAGTTAATTGTGATATTCAAGACACATTTGTTATTATGCTTTTAAAAAGGTGCTACGAGGAAAGTTTTACTATTTCTGAAACAGTCTAATTTTTCCTCTGATGCTCATAAATTTCATGCAACAGCAAACGAGACCATCAGTGCAAAGAATGCTATTTTTATATAGTTTTTCTTAATGCCTTTGTCATGGGTATACGCTCACCCAGGAACAACAGCTGGCGTGGTAAAAGCACTACCGCTTTTGTCCAAATGGGGGCGCTAGAATGAACACAAACTGAAAGTTCCTCGGAGCAGCTTTTAAGACTAGTAACAGCAGTTTTTATGGCTATATTCTTTATTTGGACCGAAAACAAATTAATTTAAATAAAAAAACACTGTACCTTTAAAGAAAAAAATTATAAAAATTTCTAAGGAGTTTGTGTTGAACGAACTATTTGCGTTTCAGACAGTATCTCTCGGCCGTACACGGTGATCAAATTAAAACACACTTATGGATATTATATTCTATATTCCATTTCTACCAAGTCTGTTCCTAAAAAAAACATTACATTTTACACACTGTACCTTTAAACATAAAAAAATTAAAACTTTTATGAGTTGCTCAAACCATTTGCATTTCAAACAGTATCGCTCTGCCCTCACAAATTAAAACACACTTCTGAAAAATACCAACTTTTCAGTACGTTTTGTGTTGTACAAACCATTTGCGTTTCAAACTGTATGTAGATATACGTACATACATACATACTTATATACATCTAAGTTAATAAAAAAAAACACTGTACTTTTAGAAATATAAAAAATTTAAGGAGTAATTTTTGTGTACTACGAACCATTTGCGTCTCAAACAGTATCTCTCGTCCCTCCACGGTGATCTTGTATGCGTTTGGCAGCGGCGCCCCAAAGGAGAGGATGAGCTCGTACGGGAACACCTCCAGGGGCCACGGCTCCCCGCGCTTGTACACGGAGATGGCCTCTCTACTCACGCCCAGCCACAGCTCAGACGGGAAGGCTCCGTCACGGCACTGCAGCACAGGGACAGAAAACATGAGACATTCAAGAATAAAAGTTGGATAAAAGAGTATTTTTTTTTTAAAGATATTTTTTTTGCCATTTTTTATGCTTTATTGATAGTGTAGAGACAGAGTTGAAATGGGGCAGAGAGGGGAGTGACATGCAGAGAACGACCGCGGGCTGGAATGGAACCCGGGTCTGCTGCTGGCCGAGGCCGATGGGGGGGGGAGGGGGGGACGCCCTACCAACTGAGCTTAAAAGAGTATTTTTAAAAGAAATTGGTGGAACATTTTGCATTTTTTTTCCTTTGCTTTATTAGACAGTTTCTTGGAGAGACAGAGACGAAATGGGTCAGAGAGGGGAATGACATGAGGGGAATGGCAGAGTTTACACTTAAAAATAAAGTCGACAGTTCCATAGAGGTGAAGTTGGACAAACAGAAAATTACTGATGTTTAGAAATCCCTTAACACTTGATCAGACTGAAAGAAAAAAATAATATTTTTTTTAATATGAATAAAAAATTATAATAAATAAATTAATATTTAAAAAAATAATAATAATAAAAAAATAAATAATCAAGTCCCTCCTGACCTCGACATTGAACAGCGTGGATCCGTAGCCCTTCCACTCCTTGACCAGCGTCATGTATTTCACCATGGCTTGTTCCTGGTTCATTCCCTGCAGCTTCTTCCACTTGTCTATCACACACGTCCTCACCGCAGCCGCCTCTTCCCTCATCCACACCTCCAGACTGTTTTCCTCTTCTAGTTTCTGTCTGCTTAACGACCCGCTCCTGAAACTCCGCCTTAAAGTTCCCTCCAAGAAACTCGACCGCTTTCTCTCCGACGTTCCCGATTGTTTTTCCGATATTGTTCCAGAGCCCGGAGCGAATGTTTTGGCCGAGTTTTGAACGCGCGTCCTTAAACGCACCATGGGGAAGACTTGGGACATCTCGGGGATGGTTGATTGAGGTGTGTGATCGTTTAGCAGGTATTGGAGTCTCAAGGCGGCTAGGAATTGGAGGGTCTCTTCAGGGGCGGGATACTGGCCTCGGATAACCGCTTCATGGGCCTTAGGAGGGAGAAAATATACATGATAGAGAATGGTTTAAAGAACAATTCATTTAGTATGTAAGCTGTTTTATTTACAGTTAACACAGGGGTGCTTGAAAGTATGTGAACCTAAACTGACCTGGTTTGATCTCTGTTTTATCTAGTGCCGCCCAATTTCTTCCCTAAAGATCTCTCATTACATTGGTCCATTTCATCACTCAGTTTGTTCCACCTGATTGTGTTTACCTGCTCCATTTAAGCAATGCAGCTCAGGGTTCACAAACTTTTGCACATACAAAAGTTGTCAAATAATTTGTTTTATTTGAGTCTTTTGACGACACAATTGATTTCCGTAAGATTTATTTTTTAATTGATAAACACACACTTGTTATTTCATATAAAACATACTGGTAGCCTATTGATAAACATGTATTAATAATGGTTAAACTAAACTAAATTTCAAAAGGCCATTTTTATTCACTTTTTGTGTGCAGAAACAGATGTTAAGCTTGGATGAATCAATTGTCAATCTGATGTAGAAGAATGATTGCTTGTTTTAATCTGAGTTTTTACCTGTTCAAAGATGAAGGCGAACTCGACGCTGTCTCTGGGAACGTTCTCTGTGTCTAAGAAGCAGTAGAGCTTAAAGTAGAACTTCCAGCCCGTGTTCTGTTCGTCTGCGCTCGCCGAGAGCCTGGGGAAGAGTTAGAAAGTTAATGAAAATTAAACACACACATGAACGCAAACACACACACACACACACACACGCAGGCACACACACACAGACCCACAAGCGTGCCACAGGCACGCTCACTCAACTCACACACAGCGCCACAGAAACAAACACACACACACACACACACACACACACACACACACACACACACACACACAGTCAGTCACTCACACGCTCACTTAACTCAACTCAACTCAACTCAACTCAACTCAACTCAACTCAACTCAACTCAACTCAACTCAACTCAACTGACTGACTCGCTTGCACACACAAACTCACTCACACAGACAGAGAGACAGACAGAGAGACAGTCAGTCAGTCAGTCAGTCAGTCAGTCAGTCAGTCAGTCACACACACACACACACACACACACACACACACACACACACACACACACACACACACACACACACACACACACACACACTTCACTTACTTTTCAAACTTGGCGAGTACGTCTGCCACCACCGTGCGACTCTCGATGGCTTTCTCTGTCGAGTCGTTGTGTTCAAACAGAGCAAACATGTTCCTGCTGTCCTCCATAGCCAGACCGCGGATCAACTTCTCCACCACCTGACAGACAGACAGACAGACAGACAGACAGACAGACAGACAGACAGACACACACACACAGAGACACACACAAACACAGATTATGTGTTGGATTTCAATGAAGAAAGGCACTTATAATTACGAAGTAAACCGTTAAAATCATATAATTTTGTACAAAAATGACAAATCTACCAGAAAAGGTAGAGTGAAAAAAGATGGTTAGCCACAACTAAAGTATGATCTGTAGAGGCTTGTCAGTAACCTTTTTCATACTTCATACTTTCTCACATAAAAAAAACTTACGCACTACCTTTATTTATTTTTTCCCATAGCAGTGTCTCGCCTAAAAAACATTATCTCATAATGCCTGTTAACAGCTGTGTGTATGTTATTTTGACCCACCTCCCCTGCCATAGTGTGTGTTGATGGTGATCTTGCAGGAGCTGATAGGGCTTAATCAACTTTGATGGCTTAAATGTAACCAACATTCATTTATATAATGAATAATAAATAAAAGTTACGCACTATAGCTTTACATTTTAAATTATTTCACAAAAAACTAAAATTACCAGGGACAAAAATTATTCTGTCCTCAACTGTATGTATGTTATTTTGACCCACCTCCCCTGCCGTAGTGTATGAGTTGATGGTAACCTTCTCATACTAATTTTCTTTAAAAAAAGTTACGCACTAGCTTTATAAACTGTAAACAGCTGTATGTATCTATGTTTTTTGACCCACCTCCCCTGCCGTAGTGTGTGAATTGATGGAGATCTTGCAGGAGCTGATAGACTTTATCAACTTTGTGTCAACCCATTTGGCGATGGCTTGAATGTAACCGAATGTAAAAGGGACGCACTATAGCTTTACATTTAAAAACATTCCTTTCCGGCCTTAGTGTGTGAGTTGATGGTAACCTTTTCGTACTTATTTTCTTTAAAAGAAAAAAAGTTACACACTAGCTTTATATTTATTTTCTGTAGCAGTAGAAAGAAAGAAAGAAAGAGTATGAGATTTGGAACACAGGGATAATCTCGTAATGTCTGTAAACAGCTGTATGTACGTGTTTCCACCCACCTCCCCGGCCGTAGAGTGTGAGTTTATGGTTATCTTGTAGGAGCTGATTGACTAACTTTGTGTCAACTCATTTGGCGATGGCTTGAATGTAACCAACATTAATTTATATAAAAAAGTTACACACTATAGCTTTACATTTTCAAATTCTTTTTCCACCCACCTCTCCTGCCGTAGTATTGATATGCCAGAATAGGAGTAGGAAGAAGTAGAAACTTATTTAATCCTACCCCTTTTCCACAGCTAAACCATATTTTCCTACTGCATGTAAACAGCTGTATGTATGTATTTTGACCCACCTCCCCTGCCGTAGTGTGTGAGTTGATGGAGATCTTGCAGGAGCTGATAGGCTTAATCAACTTTGTGTCAACCCATTTAGCGATGGCTTGAATGTAACCGAATGTAAAAGTTACGCACTACAGCTTTACTTAAAAAAAAAAAAAAAAAACTCCACCCACCTCTCCGGCCGTAGTGCGTGAGTTGATCTTCTCATACTAATTTTCTTTACAAAAAAAACTTACGCATTAGCTTTATTTAAAAAAAAAAAAAAAAAAAAAAAAACATAATCTCGCAATGCATGTAAACAGTAATTTTTCGTTCTTTTTTGACCCACCTCCCCTGCCGTAGTGTGTGAGTTGATGGAGATCTTGCAGGCTCCTCCCCCGTGGCAGTGCACGGTGGAGCTCATGTCCTGGCGGGCCACGATGGAGCGTATCTCCCCCTGAGAGGGAACGTGTTCTCTGCAGCGCGTCTTCTTCAGCGCGTCCAGACAGAAAGAGGCGTAAAGGCACATCTCTGACCCCGGGACAAGCTCTCTGGTCCTGGGGAGAGAGAGAGAGAGAGGGAAAGGGGGGGTGGAGAGAGGGGGAGAGGGAGAGAGAGAGGGGGAGAGGGAGAGGGAGAGAGAGAGAGAGAGGGAGAGAGAGAGGGGGAGAGAGAGGGAGAGAGAGGGGAAGAGAGGGAGAGAGGAGGATTGATTAAAGGTGCTACTAGGATTTTTTAAATGTATAAAAGCGCCTCCGAGGCCTCCGCTTGAATGAGCTGAAGTGGGTCAGCCATCCACTACGTCAGGGGCAACTTTTAATATGTTTCCCAATTCTCTTAGGGCACATTTGATGAAAACCACTCACTAGTTTTATTAATACAAAGGCCAATGGATACTGCTAGAGATTTGGATTGATTATTCAGGTGATATGAAGAAAGAAACAATTTCAAGCAATTTCATGCTTTGTTGACAGGCGGTTTTTTTTTAAGAAAAAAAGTTGGTTATCCGCTGATTTTTTTTTCCCCATTGTGTTTATTAAATTTTTTTACTCTGAGAATATCCGAATTTCATGTCAGAAAATACTGAGTTTTTTCTCCTTTATCCCCCCACAGTGGCCCTACTGTGGATAAAGGAGAAAAAAATCCATCCCTATGATTTAAATTAGAAAATGTGTGTTTTTTTCTTGAAGGTTATTTTTTCTCTCTTACTTTTTTTGGGTTTGTTATGTGTGTGTGATTGAAGAAAAAAAAACATAAAAAAAAATATATCTTCTTCCAACTGCCAACCAGGCCATACCTCTTGGCGTGGTAAACTTGAGTTAAAATTATATATTTGGATAAGTTTTAAAAAAAATTGTTTTAAATAGCTATTAATTGAGACTTCTCCTGGTTGAATAACACAATGAATCAAATCAATCTCCAACCTATATTAAGTTAAAAAAAGAAGAAGTTTGAAATAGCATTTTACTGTAATCTCCCAACCGACCCTTACCTCTTTTTTCTTTTTTTTTTTTTTAACCTCTATTTATACAGGTAAATCCCATTGAGTCCGAAGACTCTTTTGCAAGGAAGACCTGTTTTCCTTTCCCACGTTACCATTCACACACCGATAGCAGGCTAACTATCGACATTCACACGAGGCAAGGTGGGTGAAGTGTCTTGCCCAAGGACACAACAACTATGACACAGGTGGGAGGGCGAGAATCGAACCTCCAACCCTTTGATCATCGGCCGACCCGCTCTACCACCTGAGCCACAGTCAAGGTGGAACTTGAGGTATCTGAGGATGCTTCGTGTGGGTACGAAGGTGCACGTCATACAGGCCAGTATCTTCCTTCACTACGCCATGTTTGTTATCTATTCTATTTTATCTTTTAATTTTTCTATTTCTTTTTTCAGTGTTTGCTATGTGTGTGATTAAAAAAACATTAAAAAATAAATAAATAAATAAGGCCATACCTCTTGGTGTGGAACTTGAGGTAAAATTATATATAGCTATTTGGATAAGTTTACTTTTTTTTTTTAAATAGCTTCTAATCAAATCAAATCAGATCAAATCAGATCAAATCAGATCAAATCAAATCAAATCAAATCATGTCAATTTGCCAGCCAGCCCATACCTTTAAGACGCCATTGAACGACTTCCACTATGAAATTTTTCTTTTTGTTTCTTTTAACTAACTAATTAAGATCTATAAAGCAAAGTTGCATAATTACCTCTTGAGATGGAACTTGAGGTATCTGAGGATGCTTCGCGTGGGTACGAAGGTGCACGTCATGCAGGCCAGTATCTTCCAGCTGCAGAGGTTGCCTTGGCTCCCGGGCTGGGGGGGGCGTGTCGTCTGTTTGATCAGCTGACAGTAGAGCTCGTCTCTGATTCGTCGCAGCTCCAGGCCTGTCTGTAGCACCCCCTGGATTATAGGCACCGGGTCGGACACTCCTTCTAGCTGCTGCAAAGTCCCGAATACTTTGAGAGCCTCGTGCTGGAGAGTCGTGTAGCTCCTGTTTCTAAGGCCTGCGCGGGGTAAAATAATGAGTCAGTTATGTGAAACCATGTCTGGGATTATGTCCAATTTTGTTATTTTTGGCCTTAATTTTAATCTGTGCCAAGGGGTCAACTTCACAGAGAGTGTCACCAAACACCCTTTAAAAATCTGCCAATTACATTTTGCCTTCCTAGTGGCAAAACATGTCTACCTTGTGAAAAACTTTCTCTTTTGTTCGTTCAATGTTTTAGCGATCTCTGTATTTCATGCCCCTGTAAAGCACTTTAAATTGCCTTGTGTCTGAATTGTGCTATAGAAATAGTCTCCTGTTTGTCTCTATGGGTGTAATAGACTCACCGGTGATGTGGATGTCTCCATTGGGCCATATCTATCTATCTATCTATCTATCTATCTATCTATCTATCTATCTATCTATCTATCTATCTACCTACCTACCTACCTACCTACCTACCTACCTACCTACCTACCTACCTACCTACCTACCTACCTACCTACCTACCTACCTACCTATCTATCTATCTATCTATCTATCTATCTATCTATCTATCTATCTATCTATCTATCTATCTATCTATCTATCTATCTAGACTCACCGGTGATGTGGATGTCTCCATAGGGCAGAGGCAGCAGGGGGGAGTGCAGAGGGTGGTGACTGTAACGCAGTATGGGGTTCCTCTTGTAGATCTGATCCACAACCTCAGAGTTCAGACAATTCTCCTGCAAAACAACACAGGAGCATGACGTCAATACAATACTCTAGTCTTTATATGAAGGTTCGCAAGTT
>OX442359.1:1530941-1532772 GCA_949357725.1 Hyperoplus immaculatus | reverse complement strand
ATGTGCTCGGTGTGTGTGTGTGTGTGTGTGGTGTGTGTGTGTGTGTGTGTGTGTGTGTGTGTGTGTGTGTGTGTGTGTGTGTGTGTGTGTACCTGGCATCCTCAGCAGACTCTGCGATCAGATGGGTACGTTCTCTCCGGCATCACGATGTCGATTCCATTCTCCTTCCCGGTGTTATCAATTATCTCTCTGCAACACACACACACACACATGATTAAAGTGATCTTAGTGTCTATTAGAAGGGCAGTGTGTGCACATTTAGCTGTCTGAGGAACCCATATCGTGCATACTGTCCTGGTATAGAGATAGTAGCGTCTGGATTAGAAAGCGATCTATAAATCTGTGATGATAATTTTTTCGGTTATCAACTCTTTAAAGTTTCTTGATGATATCTATAAGTTAAAATGTTAAACCCTACTCACCTGCAGAAAAAACAAGATTTATACTTACTTGGCTGTATGCATGTCTAGCACCCCTTTCATTTGTTGATTAAAAAAAAAAAAAAAAAAAAGGTTTGATTGCTCACTTGGCCGTGTGCACGCCCTTTATCGTGTCCTCTCCTTCTCTCACAGAGTAAGTGTCATTATGATATCTATACATTACATTTTTTACCGTGCAAGAGTGTCTCAACTTACATTACAACACATCAAGAAGATAGATAGATAGAATAATATCAGTGTAACGGCAAATCAAAGTGTGTGTGTTCTTGTAGGTGTGTGTGTGTGTGTGTGTGTGTGTGTGTGTGTATGTGGCCCTTGTCTTATGAAAGTTGAACCCAACAGAAGCAGATGAATTATACATGTTAAGATACATGTTAACACAACGACTGTAAACACTTTAAATTATTAACCAGCTGGAATTACTACTGCCAAGCCACACACACACACACACGCACGCACGCACGCACGCACGCACACACACACACACACACACACACACACACACACACACACACACACACACACACACACACACACACACACACACACACACACACACACACACACACACACACACACACACACACACACACACACACACACAGGCTTTTTAATAAAATGTTGAGTTTATCTAAAGAGTCCTCACTAAAAACATGTATTCATAAAGACACTTTTATGTTGTAAAAAATGTAACAAATATTTGAACTCTTATCCAACATCTAGAGTTTTTTATTTTAATCTTTTTTAAATTGTTTTTAAGATATATTTTTTTGGCATTTTTATGCTTTATTGATAGTGTAGAGACAGAGTTGAAATGGGGCAGAGAGGGGAGTGACATGCAGAGAACGACCGCAGGCTGGAATCGAACCCGGGTCCGCTGCTGGCCTAGGCCCATGGGGGGGTGGGGGTGGTGGGGGGGGGGGACGCCCTACCAACTGAGCTAAGGGCGCCCCCTTATTTTTGTTTTTTAAAGAGATGCAAACATACACATAATGAGTTAGATATCCTTACTTAAAAAAAAAAAAAAAAAAAAAATCTTGATTCCTCCTTACTTGGCCGTGTGCATGTCCAGGACGCCCTTCATCTTGTCCTCTCCGTCGTGCTCAAAGTACATGAGCTTGCTCTGCCTCAGGACGAACCAGCGCCTCTTCCAGTTCCTGCGTGAGAGTGTGGAGGAGCCCCCGCCCTTCTTATGCAGCCAGCCCTGCTTCAGAGCTTCCTGCTTGGCTCTGAACCACAGGAAGGTCTCATCCTTCAGCACACACCAACGCCGCTTCCACGTGTTGATAAGACCACCTAGAAGAGGGGGAGGGGATTAGAATGTATCAACAATTTATTTTTACATTTTTTATTATTAATATAAGACCGCCTTGGGGGGAGGGGGAATTTTT
>OX442359.1:1520941-1523441 GCA_949357725.1 Hyperoplus immaculatus | reverse complement strand
TTGCCTCAGTGGGCTTCACATTCCATACAGTATGACACCCTCTGCCCTTATCTATCTATCTATCTATCTATCTATCTATCTATCTATCTATCTATCTATCTATCTATCTATCTATCTATCTATCTATCTATCTATCTATCTATCTATCTATCTATCTATCTATCTATCTATCTATCTATCTATCTATCTATCTATCTATCCCTCTGCCCTTAGAATTTGGTGATATCTTCAAATAAGCCAACAGAAACAGGTAATGTTTGTGCTAGCAATCCTGTATGAAATGTCTGAAGTAAAAAGGTAATTCACACTTCCACACAAATTCATTCCTTAATAATCAGTGTCATTTTACCTCTGTGGCGAGTCTCTCCATCTCCAGTCGCTGTCTCTCTCTGCACAGACACAGACAGACAGACAGACAGACAGACAGACAGACAGACAGACAGACAGACAGACAGACACACACACACACAGACACACACAGACAAATGCAAATATTTAAGTGTGCATAAAAGTATACTGGTATGTCATGATTATAAGGACTTATATACTGTACAACTCACTAAAATGTGACAAAAACTAATCAGCAATTTCATCTAAGGACTTCCACTAAGTCTAAACATTCTGCCAAAATGAACACTGCTTAGAACATTTTATTCTGTCTGTTTTTCTCTTTATCAGTTGTTGTGTATTTGATGTATTTGCATATTGTGTATGTATTGTTTTTTTTGTCTCGCATTTGTTTAACTCAACATCATTGTAAGTGAAGGACACACACACACACACACACACACACACACACACACACACACACACACACACCTCAATTGATCTCTACAGTATAAATAAAGGTTCGATAAAATAAAATAAATAAATTAACATAATGAATTAGAAGTAGAATTTTCTCCCCCACCTCTCCATCTCCTCCTCCATCCTCCTGAGTTCCTCCCTCTCTCTCTCATCCCTTCTTTTCTTCTCCTCTACCAGCTGACAGACGGCCCTGCGAGCCCGCTGCCCGCGCACTCGCTTCTGGAAGGTGAGCGCCGCCCAGCGCATTAGCAGAAACCGTCTCCTCCAATAGAACGCCCGGTAGTTCTTCTGAATGACCACAATGCATTGCAGCAGCTTCCTGTACTGCTTCCTGTGTGTAAAACAGAATAAACATAATCAACATAAGCGATGGACATCCAGCTCTACCCAAAGCAAGCAAGCATACCAATCTTAATTTAAAGGTGCAGTGTGTAATATGACATCATCAAGAAAGTTCTACAAAGTTCTAGAATGCAACGCTCCCTGGGTAACCCCACCCCTTTAGAATAATAACAGAAGCTACAGTGGCCTTCAAGGACAAGAACAATTCTAAATGTTAAACAATGCACCTGATGACATTCCAACTATGACACTTTCAAGATGGCGGCACTAGGCCTTGGTCCAAAATATGCAGAAATATGGACATATATGAGACCCTTTCTAAGGGAAAAAATAATAATTCAAAACATTTTTTTCAGCTATTATGCACTAAATTAAATGTACTTATGGATATTATAATTACTTTCTACAAAATCTGCTAGGAAATAAAACCCATAATTCTACACACTGCAGCTTTAATTCCAGCCATTCTACATCAGTGTCTAAATGTTTAAATTGTCTTTTTTTATCAAATCAAATCAACAGCCCAATATCACAATGTGTCTCAGTGGGCTTTACATTCCATACAATATGATACAATATGACACCCTGCCCTTACACCCTTAGCTCGGCTGAGAAAAAACTGCGGACGGACATACTGCAATAGATGTCATAAGTAGAGAAAATCACCAAGAACAAGAACAACACATCAGTTGTTGTCTATTCGATGCATTTGCGTTGTATATTGTATATTGTTTTTCTATTGTTGTTTTTGCTTTGCACTTGTCTGACTCAATGTCATTCAAAATGAGGGAACACAGAAAGAGAGAGAGAGAGAGAGAGGGAGAGAAGGAGATAGAGAGAGAGAGAGAAAGAGAGAGAGAGAAAGAGACAGAGAGAGAGAGGGAGAGGGGTAGAGAGAGAGAGAGAGAGAGTAAGAGAGAGTGTGTATATCATAGTATTGAATGTGTCTTGGTACCCACCTTGCCCTGTATCCCACCACGTGAGCCTGGATGATCATAGCAGCTTTCAGCACCTCCATCTCTCTCTGCTTCTCCAACCGATGCTCCAGGGACTCACGCAGAAACACCTGAGAGAGAGAGAGAGAGAGAGAGAGAGAGAGAGAGAGAGAGAGAGAGAGAGAGAGAGAGAGAGAGAGAGAGAGAGAGAGAGAGAGAGAGAGAATGAGTGTCTGTCTGTCTGTCTGTCTGTCTGTCTATCTATCTATCTATCTATCTATCTATCTATCTATCTATCTATCTATCTATCTATCTATCTATCTATCTATCTATCTATCTATCTATCTATCTATCTATCTATCTATCTATCTATCTATCTATCTATCTATCTGCCTGTAAATAAAGTAATTCTAGTT
>OX442359.1:1498441-1508441 GCA_949357725.1 Hyperoplus immaculatus | reverse complement strand
AACTGGGGGGCGTTTGACGTTCCATAGTCTACGTTCTAAACATGCGACCATGTTAGCAGTTGAAGGACGTGTGTTTAACATTAACCACGGCGGCCTGATGTCCCGTAAAAATCACCAAATAAAAGGAACGGCGTATAATCTAGCTGATCATAAGGTCCGTTGCTCAATCCAAACCCCCGCGCTTCATTTTGCAGAGTGTATGAGTCTATTTCTGCCCAGGAGAAGTTGTACAATGGGAAAGCTAGGCTAGGCTAAGTAAGGGATAAAGTATAGCGAACGGGTCACTTGCTAGAAATAAAGACCGACAAGCTGAAGCAGGAGCCCGACGCGCAGCGGAGGGCTCTTGCTCTAGGTTCTTATGTAACTAAAACGTAGTTCAGTACGCCAGTAAATAGGAACGACCAAGGAACGGTGGAATAGTCTGCTCGCCCCGCTAGACTGTCTGCTTCAGCTGACTGAAGGCTCGGGCTCAGCTGTTAGCCACAGAGCTACTGTTTTGCTAACACAACTCAAGACTCGCACACTCTACAAATAATAATTCTAATCGGCCAATATGTTTAACAAGAGTTCCATCTAGCTAACAAGCATCATCCCCCAACATAAATAACACAATTCATGGAGAAAATTACTGCGGAACGTTTACATTGCGGGCTGCAGCCTGAAGTTACTGTCTTAATATGCGGCCAAACGTACTCACATCGTCTTGACTGGATTCCGCCGCCGCTATTATTATCCTAAGTCTGAGCGTATATCCACACTTTATTTATGCCTACAGTAACGTGACTTCACACACTGTGTGTATGTTTATGTCTGTCTCACAAAGAGACTCGCTCACAACCAACCTGTCACACAAACACACACACACACAGACAGACACAGAGGTGAAGCAGTGAGCAGCGGAGTGATTTTTGTCAGTTTGGTTAACAGTCCCAGAGATGTTGGACTCAGCGCGTAGCGAGATCAACTGGCACATCGTGGGGACCGTAAAATACGGCCCTCTTACTGCAAGCTCCAGCACTTCTGCTCTCAATTCACCGGACAGTATTGTTGTTGTAAAGCAGCTGACCGGCGCGGCGCTAAATGTTTACGTCACACCTGACGCTGTTTACAAGCACCTCTTTCATTCCGGAGCGCTGTGTAAAAGGAGCTACTGATGCGCCAGCAGGCCGGCGTTGCTTGGTTCTGTGTAAATAACACAGAAGCAAAGCAAAGCCGGCATTTTGGAGTGATGTTGTTCCGTCAATATGCCGCAATCTCTGTGTAAAAGGGGCTTGTGTGTGTGTGTGTGTGTGTGTGTGTGTGTCTCTCTGTGTTCGTGCCCTGATTGTATTCAGTTCAAACAGTCTGTCACAGGAATATACATTCGGTCAATATATTGATATTTCCACTTGCCATCTGCAGTAGCACAACAATCACCCTACAGGCTTTTCTATTATATAAACACAACTTAAAATTACGGCAACAGGGGGCGCCCTTAGCTCAGTTGGTAGGGCGTCCCCCCCCCCCCATGGGCCTCGGCCAGCAGCGGACCCGGGTTCGATTCCAGCCCGCGGTCGTTCTCTGCATGTCACTCCCCTCTCTGCCCCATTTCAACTCTGTCTCTACACTATCAATAAAAAAATATATATATATATATATCTTTACATCACGGCAACTGAAATAGCTGTCAGTCAGTAAGTTAAGTTGGTTTGCCACACTTTCCAAAATGTATTTACTAAACACAAATGCTTAAAATGTTAATTAAGTTGACTATACAGAGTAGGTTGGATAAAAAAATATAGGAGGATTTATGTACAACTATAAAGCTGCTATGTAATTCATTTAAAGGAATACTTCACCCATATGGAACCGGCGTTCTATCATTATAAAATAACTATTATAATATAATGAATGAGGTTTTTCTTCCCTCAGTCGTCCCTCAGTCTTCCCTTGGCCCAGCTGTCCTGTTAATCCTAACCCTTACTGTGATGTCACAAGAAGGAAACTGTAGGGTTAGACAGTGAGACCATAAAACACTCTTTCTGCCTTTTCTCAGGCTAGGATGAACCGATTTAAATTTTTTTTTGCACATTTATACTAAATAGGATCTCAGAGTTCAATACACCTTCATATTCCAACCGGTGAAGTAGGCCTTTAAGAAATGTATGTCATTTTTTAATGTGTTGTGATTTCAAAATGATAGTAATGTAATAGTGTTTGCGTCTGGAAATAGCTGACTGTCAGTAAATTAACCGGCATTTTGTTTTCCTTTTTTTTCTTAGCAGTAGAATCAACAACTGAAACATTTCTTGGGTTCTTCTTTGGGATTTTTCTGAGCTCCTGCACCAGTGTCAGGTGTGGGGGGGGGGGGGGCACCAGTTTATAAACGCTGCCATACTGAGAAATACAGAGAGAGTTTTGTGGAGCTGATAGGCTTAATCAACTTTGTGTGAACTAGTTTGGCGATGGCTTGAATGAGACCGACATTCATTTATATTAAAAAGTTACGCACTATGCCCTTAGAAACCTGTAAAGTACAGTACGCCATGTTAGTTGTTTATTTTATTTTGTCTTTTGTTTGTGTGTGTGTTCACTTTTTCAGTAGTCTGTTTGTGTTCCTTAAAAGTTGTGCATCAAGACAACTTTTTTTCCGAAAGCTATACTTCTTCAACAGTTTATTCCAGATCCAAAGTTTTTATTGCCAGGGATGCACAACACCCTGACATATATGTACATATATGAGTTGGAGACATAACTGTCAAGGCCTCACTTTAAAATCACTTTGAGTAAAAAGTGGCACAACTTAGGCCACTCTCCCCTATTTAAAAAAATAATAATAAAAAAGTTACGCACTATAGCTTTAAGTGCCGATCTTTTGTTGTCTGATATTTAATTGTGTCCCCACATCCTTTCTTCTGGTTCCATCTCCTGCACTATGACACCTGCTCACAGTCAAACAAGCAGATGACAGCTACGCCTTTGAGGGGCTTTTGAAGGGTCCTCGTGCCATTTCGCCCTGACCCTTGTTCTCCCTTGGGTGCCCCCCACCCCCTCCACACACACACACACACACACACACACACACTACATTAAGCCCCATTGTAAAGCCATCACCAGGCCTTGTTTAACATTCGGCCAGACGGTCGAGTTTCGCTTCATAAAAACACACCGGCTGTCCAGCTGGTCTCCCTAAGGACACTGCAGAAAGATATCTATCTATCTATCTATCTATCTATCTATCTATCTATCTATCTATCTATCTATCTATCTATCTATCTATCTATCTATCTATCTATCTATCTATCTATCTATCTATCTATCCGTCAGTCCATCCATCCATTCATTTCAAGTTAAAAAGCTTCCTGAAAAGTTACTGTTTCACTGTTGTGGTTTACAGCAGCAGGGCCCACAGTTTGGTTTACAAACATATTCTAGTCTTAACGTTTGATATAATTACACAATGCTTAGAATTACATGTAGAGTAAACATGTTTAGTAAACTAACTGTAGGCTCTGTGAATGTAAACAAATCCCCCTCCTCTAAAACAGTGACCCTCTAAATACATTTCAAACTCCCCCTGGGTTCCTCTGTATTGACGAACTCATTTGCATATTGTAGATCAGTGTTAAATCAATATGTGTTTGATTGGCAGCACCAGCCTCCTGGAATAACTGCTATTGATCGTTCTGTCACTAGCTATCGATGGTTCCCACGCCTGGTATTAACAAGCTGGTTTGTTTTCTGTTGTGATGTGTTAAAGTAGCTACGAGGAACTTTTTAAATATTCCTGAAACAGTCTCATTTTTCCTCTAATGATCATAAATTACATGTAACAGCAAACGGGACCATCGGTGCAAAGAATGCTATTTTTATATAGTTTTTCTTAATGCCTTTGTCATGGGTATACGCTCACCCAGGAACAACAGCTGGCGTGGTAAAAACACTACCGCTTTAGTCCAAAGGGGGGCGCTAGAATTAACACAAACTTAAAGTTCCTCCGAGGTGGCTGTGAATACTGATTCTGGAGATTTCTCTGTAACAGTGTCTGTGTTAAAGGTGTAGTCAGTGATTCTAAAGAACACTTTTTGTCATAATCAGTGAATATCTCCTCACGATCCACAAAAAAAAAAATCCTGTCTTAAACCTGCAGTGTGTAGAATTTTGGGTTTTATTTCCTAGCTGATTTTGTAGAAAGTAATTATAATATCCATAAGTACATTTAATTTAGTGCATAATAGCTGAAAAAAAGTTTTGAAATATTTTTTTTTCCCTAAAGGCCAGGACACACCAGTCCGACTACCCGAAAATGGTGACTGCCGATTCAGGGAGCTCCAGTTTTCCCATCGCGGCCGAAAAAATGCAAAGAACACACCAAACCGACTGCTGACTTTCCGTACGCTCTGCGCTTGCGCGGGACGTAATGTCTCCATAATAGCAGGCGGCGCTAATCTGTATTGTGGCCCGAAAAAATACGGAAGCCGGAAATGATGGGACAGCTCTCTAGAGCATAAACATAGATAGAAATACGTATTTATATTTATGGACCATAAAGAGCACCATTTTTAGCAGAGAGTGTCGAGCATGGTGTCGAGCAGTCAACAAGGGTTGATGCAAGTGAGTACTCGCTGAATGAAACAAACAAACACATTAAAACGATGGCTAACTGTTGTTAGCTGTTTGTGCTACCCGCCTCACTTCCGGGCTTCACTGATTCGCTAGCCCTCCACCAATCAAATTGCTCCAACTGAAAGACTGTCCGCCGAAAAGAAGCCCGACGAAAAGAAAGAAAGAAGCCCGACGACATTAATTACGACCGATTTCACGGCACACACCAAACAGATTCGTGTCTCCGTCCCCTCGAAACTCTACGACGGCGATTATCGGGCCTGTGTGTCCTGGCCTTTAGAAAGGGTCTCATATATGTCCATATTTCTGCATATTTTGGACCAAGGCCTAGTGCCGCCATCTTGAAAGTGTCATAGTTGGAATGTCATCAGGTGCATTGTTTAAAATTTAGAATTGTTCTTATCCTTGAAGGCCACTGTAGCTTCTGTTATTATTCTAAAGGGGTGGGGTTACCCAGGGAGCGTTGCATTCTAGAACTTTGAAGAACTTTCTTGATGATGTCATATTACACACTGCACCTTTAATACACAGCCTAGGCTCTGTAAATGGGGTTGTTGTTAGCTACAGTGGATCCTCTGTAGCCTGGCTCCGCCCGCCTACTACTTCCGCTCAATTTTCATTTCCCTTCGGTAGTCAGTCTGGGTGTGCGGTATATTCTTAGGTTTTCTCCGGACAGATTTCTGCCGGTCCAATCAGCGAACAGAAGGAGTGGCTCAGAAGCCGGCGCATGACATGGTTGGTTGGCAGATCCAGAGTGGCACTGGGCAGATCCAATAGTTTTAAACTTCAACAGACACCCGCCTTCAAGTGAGTTAACGTTTGTCAATTGAGCGATTCCAGACCTTCTGTACAAATGAAATGAAGTACGATGGTCTGGTAGGACCAGGGTAGATCCTCTGTGTTTACGTGCCAGTTTACAGAGCCTAGGCTGTGTATTAACACCAGAGCATTTTTTCCCAGAGCATCATGAGGAGATGTTCACTGATTGAGACAGAAAGTGATTCGGACAACAAGCATTCTCCGGAATCACTGACTCCACTGGGTTACAGGGTCGGTGGTTCGATCACCCGTCTCCCCGCCACATGTCCAAGTGTCCCAGGGCAAAGAGACACTGAACCCTAAATGTCTCCTGATAGTTCAGAGAGCGCCTTGCATGGCAGCTACTGCCATCGGTGTATGAGTGTGTGTGTGTGTGTGTGTGTGTGTGTGTGTGTGTGTGTGAATGGGTGAATGTGGTATATTCACCCACGTCAGTTCAGATGTGTCGTGGTCAGATTTGGACACTTAGAGGTTTGTGACGCACGACACCGTCACTGTCTGTACATTTAGTTATTCTCACACACAAAGGGCCTTGTGTGTGTGTGCGTGTGTGTCCGTGTGTGTGTACATGTGTGTGTGTGTGTGTGTGTGTGTGTGTGTGTGTGTGTGTGTGTGAGAGAGAGACTGTGCGTGTGTGTCCATGTGTGTGTGCATGTGTGTGTGTGTGAGAGACTGCGTGTGTGTGTGTGTGTTTGTGTGTGTGTGTGTGTGTGTGTGTGTGTGTGTGTGTGTGTGAGAGAGAGACTGTGCGTGTGTGTCCGTGTGTGTGTGCATGTGTGTGTGTGTGTGTGTGTGTGTGTGTGTGAGAGAGAGACTGTGCGTGTGTGTCCGTGTGTGTGTGCATGTGTGTGTGTGTGAGAGACTGCGTGTGTGTGTGTGTGTGTTTGTGTGTGTGTGTGTGTGCGTGTGTGTGTGAGAGACTGTGTGTGTGTGTGAGAGACTGTGTGTGTGTGTGTGAGAGACTGGGTGTGTGTGTGTGCGTGCGTGTGTGGTTGCCATCTGGTGGCCATTAGAGGAATTGCTGTTTAAGTCACTTCATACTTCAAAATGAACCTGGAAATATCTGTCATTGAATTTCATGCTTGTATAATGTTTCAAACCCCTGCGGTCTGGTCACATGGGGTTATGTATCTGTTGTTGTTATTTAAGCAATATCACATGAGCAGGAGCATGTTGTCGCTCTATATCAGCGCTGCCGTGATTCGGTAGATACGAGGCCGCATGCCTAAAGGTACGAACACACTGCACTCTGCGGCACGGCGATTGGCCGCACGAATCGCAGGTTTCGCGCCGCGTGATCATATTGGGTCATATTGTGTCCGCCGCCCGCCGCCCGACCAGAGTAGGCTTCTCCTACTCTGGGGACATGCTGGGTTAGGGTTAGACCAGAGCAGCCTTCTCTAGTCTGGGGACATGCTGGGTTAGGGTTAGACCAGAGCAGCCTTCTCTACTCTGGGGACATGCTGGGTTAGGGTTAGACCAGAGCAGCCTTCTCTAGTCTGGGGACATGCTGGGTTAGGGTTAGACCAGAGCAGCCTTCTCTACTCTGGGGACATGCTGGGTTAGGGTTAGACCAGAGCAGCCTTCTCCTACTCTGGGGACATGCTGGGTTAGGGTTAGACCAGAGCAGCCTTCTCTACTCTGGGGACATGCTGGGTTAGGGTTAGACCAGAGCAGCCTTCTCTACTCTGGGGATATGCTGGGTTAGGGTTAGACCAGAGCAGCCTTCTCCTACTCTGGGGATATGCTGGGTTAGGGTTAGACCAGAGCAGCCTTCTCCTACTCTGGGGATATGCTGGCGCTGGTGCTAACCGGTGCTGAGGACACCAGTCTGCTGTGCTGATGGTGCTTTACCCAAGCTAACCGATGCTAACTTGGTTCATAAAGCAAAACTGATAGCTGTACACAGCAGGCAACAGACACAGAGTCTATTCACAGAACTTATGGGAGCAAACTGTGACTATTATGTTTTCATCTTAATTTCCTCTGTCCGTCGTCCCGGAGCGAGTGACGTCGGGAGGAGCTCAACGCTGATTGGCTATCGCGGCCGGCGGCAAAAAGTTCAATATTTTCAATTTCTGCGGCGGCCGCGCGGCGTGAACCGCTCGCCGGCCATTGGCAGAATACATTGACTTTCTATGTTAACTCGCCGCGCGGCGTGAACCGCTCGCCGCGGCGTGCAGAATACATTGACTTTCTATGTTAACTCGCCGCACGGCGGCGCAGAATACATTGACTTTCTATGTTAACTCGCCGCGGCGTGCAGAATACATTGACTTTCTATGTTAACTCGCCGCGCGGCGGTGTTTTGTTTTCACCAACACATGATGCAACATGGACTTGTAATCTTGTCATGTGTTCAGTGATCGGAAAATCCTTTGTAGTAATTCTATAAAATAGACTCAAAATAATCGATGGTTAATGGACTCCACTTATACAGCTCTTTTCCCTGGTTTTTTTAACAGACCCAAAGCGCTTTACATTGTTTTTGTACACATTCACCCATTCACACACACATTCATACACCGATAGCAGCAGCTACCACGCAGGGTAGGCTTAGCACTAGGGTGCTAAGCTAACTAAGCTAACTATCGGGAGCAATTCGGGGTTCAGTGTCTTGCCCAGGGACACTTCGACATGTGGCGAACCAGAGGCGAACTCCCTACCCACTTCGCCACTGCCACCCCCAAAGTGCTTTACATTGTTTTGTACACATTCACCCATTCACAATTTGTTAACATTGCATTCTCATCATTCTGAACCACTCCAGCCTGTCTCTAGGTAACAAGAGGTCAAAGGTTACAAAGGGGACCAGCCACTTCTCATTCCTGTCTGTCGCTAAGAGAGAGAGGGTGGGGGGGGGGGGGTTTGATGGTTGAATGGTAAATGATTTACATGGATAGACAGACACGCACACACATACAGACACACAGACAAACACACACACACACACACGCAAACAGACGGATACACACACTCTGACATTGCCTGCAGAAAAATGGTGTTGCTGTGGTGATGGGGGATTGCATTTGTGTTCAGATGATGACAGCTTCTAATAAGCGAGTATGTGTGTGTGTGTGTGTCTGTTTGCGTGTCTGTATGTATGTCTGTCTGTGTCTGTCTGTCTGTCTGTCTCTGTGTGTGTGTGTGTGTGTGTGTGTGTGTGTCTGTTTGCGTGTCTGTCTGTATGTCTGTTTGCGTCTGTGTGTGTGTGTGTGTGTCTGTCTGTCTGTCTGTGTGTCTGTCTGTCTGTCTGTGTTTGTGTGTGTGTGTCTGTCTGTCTGTCTGTCTGTCTGTCTGTCTCTGTGTGTGTGTGTGTGTGTGTCTGTCTGTCTGTCTGTCTGTCTGTGTTTGTGTGTGTGTGTCTGTCTGTGTGTCTGTCTGTCTTTGTGTGTGTGTGTATGCCTGTCTGTCTGTCTGTCTGTCTGTCTGTCTGTCTGTCTGTCTGTGCGTGCGTGTGTGTGTGTCTGTCTGTCTGTGTGTGTGTGTGTGTGTCTCACCTTGTGTGTATTTGGTTTGATGCATCGGATGAAGAACGGGTTGGAAGTGCTGAGCATGGCCATCAGAGAGTGCAAAGAATTCTGAAAAACAATAAAAACTATTTCTGTTAATATTTATATTATTACTAACCTTTATTTCTACAGGTAAATCCCATTGAGACCGAAGACTCTTTTGCAAGGGAGACCTGTTTTCCTTTCCCACGTTACCATTCACACACACATTCATACACCGATAGCAGCAGGCTAACTATCGACATTCACACGAGGCAAGGTGGGTGAAGTGTCTTGCCCAAGGACACAACAACTATGACACAGGTGGCAGGGCGGGGATCGAACCTCCAACCCTTTGATCATCGGCCGACCCGCTCTACCAACTGAGACACAGTCGCCCCAAAAAATTACTGATATTCCTACTACTATAACTGCCGATATACACATATATATATATATATATATATATATATATATATATATATATATATATATATATATTTTTTTTTTAATAATAACTTATTTCTGGATTTAAAATTTTTTAGGACCACAAACACACAACTGTAAAAGTGAACACACAATAACTGCAGTTATTTAAAGGGGCACTGTGTAACATTTTAATTATTATTTGAAACATATACACGTTGAGAGGAACCTGTATATTCACAAACCCACCAATAAGAACACATTCAAAACTTCACGGTATTAAAACAAAGGGTGTTAGTCAGGGTTAATGAATTTCTCCTAAACCAAATTTAAAAAAAAGAGGAGAGAGAGACAGAGAGAGAGAGAGAGGGAAAGAGACAGAGAGAGAGAGAGAGAGAGAGGGAAAGAGAGAGACAGACAGACAGACAGATATTATATTAGTGCCTTACCTTAAACTGTGAGCTGACAGTGGGTCTGCGGTGCTTGCAGCTTCCCTTCAGTGTGTCCTGTTTGTTTCTGCTCAACACATGCTCAAATAGATCGTACACAAAGTCCAGTCTGAGACACACACACACACACACACACACACACACACACACACACACACACACACACACACACACACACACAGAGGGTTCAGAGAGTAAGTCAATAGAGTA